>JARHVA010002691.1:35000-625000 GCA_037957365.1 Torreya grandis
GCTTGTTAGATCTATATGTTTGTTTGAATGGTTCATGATTGTTGAATTGTAATTGAATGAAATGGTTTTAAAGACTAGTTCACCCCCAATCTCAATAATTTTGATTATAAAATATTCATAATCTTATAATTATGTAAATTTAGAATTTTATTAGGGATTCTTAATCAATTTGATTATGATGAAATGCAATTGTTAATACAATTTTTTTTTAATTTCAAAACATGGAATATGTTTATTGAAAATGGTATTTTATGAATTCATGTGTTTATAGATTATTATTATTTTAATCTATTTCAAATTGACAAATTTTAGGGTGGACAACAAATTTTAAGGATTCTAACATAAATATTTAAGGAAGAACTAGTTATAGTAGTCTAGTGGAGCCCATTCACAAGGTAGTCATCAAAATTAGGGGTTATAGGGATGATAATAATTTATGTAGACCATTTCATAATATTACTCATGTTTCAATCCCATTTTATCGAAATTATTTAAATGTATAGACAAACCTTGATAATATTCTAGATTTATCCTTGAATTTACATGTAAATTTTGTTTTAGAGTCCAAATATGAAAAGTTGGTGATCTCATCCATATGAATGAGGTACATCAAGTGAATCCATCTTTAGACATATCCCATAATGAATTAACTAATATACCTCTTATTTTAAACCATAATTAATTATTTCTATAACGTTAACCTAACCTAGTCAATCCATACTGAATTATGATAAATGTACCTAAACCCACTACACTTTTACCTAGTTAATCTTTATTCTCTAGCAAGAAATGTGTCAAAAACCTATGTACAAACATCTTGTGGCCCATGTGATGAATAAGGTGAAACTTGAAATTGAAGATGATGGTGGATGAAAAAATCTAGTTGAGTTACTTATAATGCCATTAGAGTATATTGATTACCAAACATATAAGAGACTTCCTCTTATTGATTTAGTTTTTGTGAGTGATTTAGATTTATGATTTATTTTAGTTGATGATGTATTTATTTATGTTGGCTAAGTGGTTTTAATGTTTGTTGAGAATTTACTATGTTGTTCACACTTTTAGTTATAAGCTCTTTTTAGTGGATTTGGTATTTTAGATAGTTGCAATTTTTGAGAATATTTTTAACTTTGATAAGCATAGTAGATGTTCATTTTGTTCAGTAGGTTGACAATCATGTACATTTTGGTAGTGATTTTAGTTTTTTTATGTAGTGGTAGTTGTGGAATAGTTGACTTATATATTTTATCATTTGTTTACTTTGACTATATTATGCTATTATGGATTTATGATGTTATTTAATGTTTAGATCATTTGACAAAGTATTTGTTGATTACTTATCCATATGAACATGTTAATAGTTCTCTAGTGATGTTGACAAGTCAAAGGCCCCCCACCCATTAGAGAATGATAAGTTGGTATATGTTATCTAATTTAATCTCATGAACTTTATTCTAAAGTTATAAACATAAAATTAAGTTATAAACTTTATACCTTATAAATCAACTAATTATAAAATAATCGACTTTGAAAATTTAACTGACTTTATAACTATAACTAACTAAAGTTAGTTGTAAATTAAAAAATAAATATCATAAATGAAGATTATTTTATAAGGAAATTAAGTATAGATAATGATAGGAGAAACACACAGGAATTAATATCTCTTCAAGTTTTAAATGCTTTCATATCATTCTTCTTCCATGTAAGCATATACCAGATTGAATAATCACTTGCAGATAAACCAAATGATATCTTCTCGAAGGGTTAATTAATATATTTATATAGTGTGGGTATATGAAGTTTTATTGATTTATTTATAACTTATTACCTGAATATTATTAGGTATTAATATCATTGATGATTGGAGATGTTCAATCATATGTGCAGAACTTCTTGTCCTTTAGTTGAATAATGATGAAAACATAACATTTTATGGTAGAATGTTAATCTATCTATAGAGTGATATTTATCTAATGGTTTATTTTTAATTAGATTTATTTTAAAGTTTATTATTAAATTTTCATTTTCATCCCCCTAATTCAATTCTTTTTCAAAGTCCCACACACTTATTTATTTTCTTAGATTTTAGATTTATTTTCATGTTTGTATTAATTTATTATGTTAATTATTCTCAATTTATTAGTATTACTTTCTTTCATTCTTATTTTATTGTTTCTTAGTTTATTCATTTATTTAAATAAATTCACAAGTAATATTTAATTTTATTATTATCTTACTATTTTAGGTTATTTTTATACTTTCCTTTTGCTGATTTTATTTAGTATTTATTATTCTTTAATTAATTTTATCTATTTAATCTTGCTTCTTCAAGTCTTTATTTAGTAGTTTATTAATCCATTTAGTTATTAGTCTATAAGTCTTTATTTAGTATTTATTATTATTTAATTAATATTATCTATTTAGTTATTAGTATATAAGTCTTTATTGATTTTATTATTCTTTCTTCTTTAATATATTTTAGATTTATTTTATTATAGTTGTTAGATTTATCTACAATTAGATTTATTTATTCTATGTGTTCTTGCTTTTAGTTAGCTAGTTGTTAGATTATGTTAGTCTTTATTTCTATTATGAATTTATATGTTGAATAAGTAAATTGATTTATGAATACAATGATGCTTAATTAATTATAAATAAGTCTAATTCCTTCTTGAGCTTCACATTAGGTAAAAGAGTTTATTTATTAATGTGACATTTTTTATGTCAACACACCTATAGTATTTCTCAAAGTGGATAAATATGCGATTATATAACCTTGACATGTACCTCCAATTGATACACTTGTATCTATAAACATGATACCTATCTAGTTATATCTATGTGAGCTTGCCTCTATGTGGATAATACCTATCATACCATCTCATCACCCCATCATACCCCTTATAGTGTCACCACCTAATCCATAGCTTGCATACATATGTTAAGATCTTTATTATCCTCTTTGACTAACTAAAACTAGATCATATGTGCCTTAATCGATGGTTCCAAAATATTAGTCAACTATGTATTATTGTGTTGATGGTATACAATATCAAAAATCTCATGATGTGTTTCATTCAATAGAATCCTTAAATATGGCTCCTTCACCATCACATATATAAAAAATAATTTTTTTTAACATCATATTTATTAAAATAAAATCTTAAAGTACACAAAGCATGCATATCTCTACATATAAGAAAATAAAATTGATAGCGTAAACTTGAAATTTACATACCAATATTGGTACCATAACCATAGCCACCCTAGATACATGTCATGTTAAAAAAGTTACAAATGTCTTAGTAGATATGTGTGATCATCATTGTATGGTCTAATTATCTGTCAAACCTACCTAGATATATCTCTACCTCTATAACATGGCTTATGGGTGAATATTGGTTCCCTTTACCTATACTACCAACTTATAGATATATCATTATATAGACAAAACAATATGAAAAGATATCATTATTTGGATAACAACCAACTCCCCTCATCCCTCAACTTCTCAGAGCTCCTTGGCATGTTTAGCCCAATATGTTTGGACTACTAAATGCATTATTGGGTGTGCTAGGAAAAACTTTTTTGGGGTGCATTCATAAATATGTAGCTATACCCACCATGTGTAATGACCAAAATTATTACTTATCCCCTCACATGTAATTTAGTTGGCCATTATGTCCATGCATTGCTAATGACCCTATAAGGAATATAGATAATCTAGTATCTTTTGATAGTCATCAATGTTGGCACATGGGGGATCACTCAAATAACATGGTTATGTGCCCATATCCTATAATATGAGAGACGATAATAAAATGAGGTGACCCTATTAGTTTATACATAGGGAACCTGTCATATATCTAATTAGAAAAAAATAATATGCCCCATTTTTTGTTGGACCTAACACAAAACCGTATAAAATTTGTGCACCAAATGCACCCATATCAAAGCTCCATAATTAGATAATATCTTGTTATATAGAATAAATTGACACATGGATATATTTTACATATGGAAAACCTAGTAAAACTTATGACATAATAAATGTGTGGTTATAATTTTGATTATGGTATTATGGATATTTATGATTCCTAAAATATATGTAAAATGAGCTTATGTTTGTCATAATCACAATAACCTATCAATATATCTCCCTCTACTCACTAACAGTCTTCGACATGTGATATACAATAGTATTTACCATAATAGGCAACCCAAAAATGACATGCACATCATCTAAGGATATTTCAACCTTAATGGTATCCCTATCCATCACTCACCTAAAAGTGTCAGTGGTCCTCTCCCATTGCTCCAAGAACATGGTGATGAATTCCATCTTGAGATCAATGAAACTCATCTACATAATGCCTCAAAATCCTAACATATCAAGCTAAGCTCATTCTACAATTTATAATCTATATATTAAGTCTAGTAACCAATAGTAATTATGTTCATGCATAATTTCTTTTACCTTTAAAAGACTTCAAACAACAAAAAACAATCATATTTTGATCCAAAAATATAACAAGACTGAAAATAAAAGTAAATTAGTACTAAAATGGAAAATATTCCCTAAATCATACTATATAGACCACTTTCTCCATTTTTACCATTTTTATACTTCACCAGCCATGCTTAATTTTCCTACTATATTGGTCACAGCATATGGTATCAGCCAAGGAAAAATTTATAATAAATTGTCCATACCACATACTATCATCCACTATTTCACTTAACTATATTGGCCATACCACATGGTATCAACCACTTATTCATCTTCCTACATCAGCTATACCCCATAGTATCATACAAGACTAAACTTTCAACTACATAAACCAAGTGATAAATGATTTTGGCCATACCCTATGGTTTAAACAAACTACCTATTGTTATATTATACTTTCCATACCTTATAAAATTAGCTAACACTTAAATGCATTAGCCATACCCTATGATACTAGATAGGATATTATTGTTCACCTTAAAAATTATATTAGCTTAGACAATATAGTTGGTAAAGGGAGATAATTTATTTTCTTAGCCTTAATATACACCCTTTGCCTATTTTTGAATTTTTTGTCAACTACCCATTCCTTTTCCTAAATATATCTTTGTTTAATTCTCATTATGTAAATTTTTGTTACATGAATTCCTATTTCATAATTCCTCATAAATGTATGCCATCTCCTAGACCCCATTTTAAATCATTGATGTGTGAGACAGAGAGTCGATATTGAGTGAAGTGTATATGTAACTTATCCTTGTTTCAAGTGTATATTTTAGGTATGATTAGATAAAATATTTTGGTGTATCACACCCAATATAATAGGTTTAAATTACAATTAGTTTAACCCTTTTCAATCCCCAAGTTTTTAATAGTAGGAATATAAGCTTTAAAGCTACATCAAGGGGAACTAGCCCTTAATCTAGAGATTCATCTCAACAAAATTATCACCCACAACAAGAGAGATGATTCAATTTTTATACTTGGATGAGGAGAGATGAACATATCCTCAAGGGTGCAAATCCAAGTGTCAATAGTTTTTGGCACACCTGATGGGATAATTTGTCCAAGGAGTTGAAAAATTCTTGGTGTGTTTTTCAATCAATCAGCTTTTTGGAGACATTTCAATCAACACCAATGGTGACTCTGAGTTGAATTAGCTGGCCAAGTAACCCTAGTGCATTAATAAATCATATTTGGTATGTATAATCCCACTATTTAGTATTATGGATCATGTTCTCATTCATATACTTTTGATTAAGCTCATGTTATTCATGGAATCACCTCAAGTAGACCTATTAATTGTCCTTCTCCTAGCTAATTCAAGAGTGATAGGGAGATAATATTGGATTTTGAGAAGCAAATGTTGGAAATAGATAGGTTGAATGAGTGAAATAGATATCAATAGTGTTTTTGTATAAGAATGAATGATTGTTAAAGTAAGCTCAAGTCATGCAATACATGGAGGAGAAATTAGTAAGGTGGAAAAGTCAATTCACTCAAGGTAGTCAAACTTATACCCCTTCTTCAATCCCAAAACATCCTCTTCCTATACAAAATAAACCCTCCCCCTATACACCAAATCCTTTTTATCAAATAACACTTGCTCACCGAAATAAAATGAGCCAACCTTCTAACCCATCTAATCAATTAAGTACTCTTGTTGTTAATCCTTTTCACCTAGCAATCCAAAATAAAAGAACATTGTAATGACCTTTTATGGAAACTAATTATTTTAATTCCTTAGATTATGAGCCCTCCTTTGAAGAAAATCATCCTACTTCTTTTTGAAAATAACATGTCCATCCTCAAGCAACTCTTCATATTCATGTGCAAACTCTTCCTAGTCTCCCTCAACCTTCTCAAACCCTTCAACATGATGTCAAGATTTTAAGTTAGAGAAATATCTATCATGAACCAGCTCAATACCTTGAAAAAAATGAAGTTGATACATATCCTAAAGAAGAGAGTTTCAATCCTAAGATCATGAGTTGGAATGAAATAGTGGAATCATGGGGTAAGAAATAAGAGAAGAGTATTTTTCAAGAGTTTGAAGTAGAAAATGAAGCCACTCCTCCTCATGATGATGATGCATATGATCTCCAAGAAAGACTCTTTCAAGAGAATCTAGCCAAGCAGATTGGAGAATTGGAGTCAAGAATGAGGTTACTTAGTCAAGGTGTAATGGAAGGTTTAGAACTAATAGAAGATCCCATCTCTAAACACACACCCATTTACACCCCTTCAAGAGAGTTATCAATATACATATGATTTGGATGAAGTGTTGGTCAAGTAGAAGGAAGAGAATCAATTGATTTTAGCTCAAGGTTTACATCCTCTTCCTCATGAGCTTCTCAAAGAAAATCCCACTTCTCATTCCCAATATGATTTTGAACTCACTAGTGCTTGCCTCTTTTCAAAGTCCATTCTTATGTCCTCTCCTTTATCCCATACTCAATTTTCACTCTCTTCACATTCAATTACCTTCCATACTCCAAATCTTGCATTTCAGACTCATGAACATATCCATTCACACTTCATTTCATTCCATCCTAAAGAGGAACCTATTTTAAGGGAGGCAAGTGAGCAAGAGAAAATGCAATTATTGGTTGATCAGGAGACTACCATGAGTGAGAATGAAGATGAGATCATCATAAGTACTCCATATGAACATTATCATGGTGATCATTATCATGAACATAAGGTGGAAGGCACTGTCAAGGATGAATAATGTAGTCAAATCATATTTCAAGAGGTGGTTGTTTTAGGAGGTTTTCATGAAAATAATATTGAAGAAGTGACTCTTGAAGGTGTTATGATTCAAGGAGAATAAATAGGTCACACATACATAAAAATGTTTGAATAATATGATGATGATATTGATAAAATTCACTTGCCAATGTTAGATGGAGAATTTAAGCATGGTGAGCTCTGTTTCCCTTTGTTTGATGAACCTTCTTGTTGCTTTTGTGAAGTTAATGATTGAGCCATGGGACCTGAGTTAAATGAGGTTCAATATCATGTTGTTGAGTAGCTAGAGACTTTTTTTAGCAATAAAATGAGAGAGAGGTTTGATTATTTTGATAGGGGCTTTGAAGAAGGATTTCTTGAGCAAGAAAATGATGATTTTTGGAATAAATTAGAATTTTTTTGTCTCAACTCAAACATCACACCAGACACCCTTCTTCAAGAGAGCTATGATGAAGTAAGAGACTAGTTTGACAAGCTTCTCAAAGAAACATAAAATAATTAGTTAGTCCATGATACATACCTAGAGTTCCATGAGAAAAAAGAACCCTATGATGATGAGTAACAACCATTGATCCATTGATGGAATAAACTATCATGAAGGACTAGCATGAGACATGTTTCAAAGAGCAAGATGAGTATATGTGTGTTGGAGACATGTTTAAAGTTTATCTGCTTGGATACATGCTAATCAAGAAGGATGAGTCACCAAGATCCTACTCTAACCAACCACTTGTTACACATCATGAGGTTTCTTGCCATGAAAGAGACCTAAGAACTTTTACCTTTAATATAAGAGGGACAAGAGCATATTTGGATAGTTGTACATAATTATTCTTCTTTCTATCATGTCTTATCTTTTCCTAAGTACTAAGTAGAATAAGTGTGCTTGATTTGGTCTTTTTTGTGTGTCTCTTTCCTTTATGTATTAGAGGTAGTCAATGGTTGTCTATTGATCAAGTTCTGAATCATGGTCAAGGTTCTTAGTCTATTTTAGACCTTAATTAACTCCATGCCCAATGAACTATTTAGGCTATTAGTCTGGTTAGTATAGCATACATACTACCCCTATGAGTCACCAATTTATTGACCAAATTTAGGCTCTTCAAGCCAAAATTGGTCACCTCCTATCTAAAAATTTAGCTTCGTAAGTCTATATCTTTGGTTAATTCTAGAATGTAGGAAATGTTCTATACAAGCCACAACAAATGCACAAGTGTTTATTCTTTTAGGGGGTTTATTTTGGTGTTTTGATAAGTGTTTATTCTTTCAATTTTTTTATCTTCAAGTTTTTTATCTAAACCTTTGATGAATTCTTTTGGGCAAATTGTCTGCATAACTTTTTTGAAGGAAATGTTTCAGACCTTTTGTCTAAAACAACTTTCCTGAAGGGTGCTTGTAACTTTTTTGAAAGGTAATTTAACTATCTTGAAGGAATTTTTCAATCTAAAGGACCCTTTCATTTTTTTCAATGGTATGTTTTATTCAG
Organism: Torreya grandis; assembly: GCA_037957365.1. Classification (NCBI taxonomy): domain Eukaryota; kingdom Viridiplantae; phylum Streptophyta; class Pinopsida; order Cupressales; family Taxaceae; genus Torreya; species Torreya grandis. The sequence continues at coordinate 43,754 of JARHVA010002691.1, forward strand.
AAAAAGATCATTTCAAAATCTTGAAGGAGACTTGAATTTTTATGAAGGCCACTTTCAAGTCGAAGGGTTCATTTACATTTCTTCTGAAGGGTATGTTCCTTTCAAAAGGGCCAAATATAAATTTTAAAGGGTTGTTCAAGAAAATTTTCCATAGGAAAAGGTACATATACAAATTTTTTGAAGAGGAGAGTCCTTTTCAAACTTCTTGAAGGGGTCTTTTCAAAGAGCTAAAGGGTCATTTACACAAAGCTGAAGGGTCATTTATATAAAACCTAAAATAATTATTTTTGAAAGATTATCCAAGGAATTATTTCAAAGAAATTACCTGATAGAAAATCCAAAAGACCAATAGCTTTGGACAAAAGAAATTTTGAAATTATTCCCTGAAGGTGACATCTCATAAAATTTCAAAGTTTAGACTATGAAAAATAACCATTGTTATTCAAAAGACTTGGTGAGAACATGAGAATAGATGTAGAAATGATATATGGCATGAATCTTGAGCTCTGATACATAACAAGTGAGAATAGGTAGGTCAAGGGTTCAAGTTTTTTCACTATTATATAGCTTGATGAGCTAGTAAAGAACAACTTGCATTGAAATGACATTCCAATAGATGGACCCATCTATAGGAAAAGGTAGTTTGGCACATCTTGATTTTACTAGTGTAATTTTAAAGGGAGTTTCTTATATAATGTAGCATAATTATTTCTATTTTCAATATTGACACATGTCCAAGTGACCCTTAAACTCCCTTTGCTCGATCTGTCTCTCAAAGGCTATAAATATGGATTCTCTTGGCTCATTTGAGCATGATATCTCTATTTAGTATGGTGAATCCCTACCAAAATTCTACCTTAAATCAATAAAGATAAGTGTTTTACCTCATCTAAAGAGTCCATCAAGTGTACATGCTTAGTATTAGTATTGTGCAAGTGTAATTTCCATTTACCTTCACATGTGAATGCCATTAGTACCTGGTGTATTTTGATTTCCTTCTTGCATGTCAACAATAAGTGTCTAAAGATATTTTAGATATAGTGAATAGTTAATTCAATAGAGTGTATTGGAATGTCTATTTCTTAAGTCCTCCTAAATCTATGTCATCTCTTGGACCCCATGTTGAAACATTGATGTGGGAGAGAGAGTCGATATTGAGTGAAGTGTATATGTAGCTTGTCCTTGTTTCAAGTGTATGTTTGAGGTATGAGTAAAGAAAATATTTTGATGCATCACCCCAAGTAGAATAGGCCTAAATTAAATTTATTTTAACCCTTTTCATTACCCAAGTTGTTAATAATGGGAATATTAGATTTAAAGTTGCATCAAGGGGAGCTAGCCCTTAATCTAGAGATTCATCTCAATGAAATTGTCACCCAAAACAAGAGAGATGATTCCATTTTTCTACTTGGATGAGGAGAGCCGAGCATCTCCTCAAGGGTAAAAATTCAAACATCAACAATATGATGGAGGTAAGGTATTTTAGTGCATTCTATACCCCATGTGGAAGCTATTAGAAGTAAAATAACTAAGGTGGGGGGTGAATCAGTGATGCCAGATAATCCAATTCAATTCCCAGCTCTTAAATATTTAGCACATATAATTATAATACATAAAAATTAACCACTTACATTAATAGATAAGATATAACAAGATCAAGCACATAACATATGATATATATGGCAAACCCTCTTTGGGGATCAAACCCACTAGACCCTGTAAGATGAAATATAGTCTTATAAAGATAAGATTCAACATTTAGACTAGCACCATCTAATTAAGGAACACCCATCCCTTAATTTAGTGAGATACCATCCCACAAGGAGGAACCAACCCCCTCAGCAATCAAGTAACAATTTAGCTACCTTTATCTAATCTCCACTTCTGATCTAATGTCTTCTACACCTGATGATAGACTTCACTTACTTTTACTCTTTTTGCTTTACACTCTCAAAAACTTGCACACCTAAGCCATTCATACAAAACACCCTTTTGGATCACTCTTTAATTATTAACACATACACAATTAAAAAACATGCAAAACATTTGTCACAACATTAACAACATGACCTATATGTCATGAAAAAAAACTCAAATATCTCTTCTCTTCAATCCATCCATTAAGCACACTCACTCAATCGACCTCTATGGCTTACTCACTCAATCTACCTCTTTTAGTCTCATTAGGTCCAATGACCTATGTGTTCACCTTCATCACCTTGATCAGATAAGCATGAATAATAATCTTCACTCTCTATTGGTCTTCAATGACCTATAACTTCTCTTTCAAAGGTTCTCACCCTCACTTGGCTTCACACACTCAGCTAGTATAAATAGGCCAATTAGTCTTTATCCTTATATCACACTCATAGTCTAACCTATCTTGGTTTGCCAAGATATTTACCAATTTTTTTTCACCCATGAAATAGGTTCATACACATTTTACATATGATAACCAAACACTACAAAGGTTGGCCATTACCTCATTAGCCCCAAACCTCCATTAGGCCTAGTTAAGACCTAAAGTAATTATGCCTTTAAATCCACACATTACCATTTAAACCTCTTGGACCACCTTCAACATCTAAAAACACTTCAAAAACTTCATATGTCAAATTAATATGCCCCTTATTTTACCCATATGGGTCCACATTACCTGAAACTCCATTTCACACTTCAAACCAAGCCTTTTAGCCTACTCAGTCTTTAGGCCTTCTTACACATAAAACATTGTCTTCTATAACTAAAGCATTATTTAAATTTTATCACATAAACTCATGAAAAAATCATATGTATAGGTCTTACACGACCTAAAAAACATCACTAAAATCATTTTTCAACATCATATAGGCTAAACAACTTCAAACCAACTCTCTCAAGATGACCACTCAGACTAGTCACATATAGTCAAAATATAGTCAAGTTATTTTGACTCTCTATATTTGATAAAGGGAATCAAATGGAATTAAATAATTTATAATAATAATTAAATAATTCTATAACATCTCCATAATCATTTTATTCTTCATTTTTTCTCAAAACACCTTCAACATACCTATGCAAGATTATCATTCAAACTGTCAGTACATTCAATAAACATAGTCAACTTCTAAGCCTTTGTTCATACTAAATAAGGATTTGTCAAACCTAAAAATACATAAATATAGACTTCATTGATTCTAAAACATTATATAATAGTTATTTCATATTTAAACATCAAAATACTATAAAAAACAACTCAATTATCTTTCTTGAATCACTTGTAGAACATGGTCAAACACATAGTCAACTTTTGAGCTCAATATCTACAATTGTGAAAACATTAAAATATTATAATTAAATTTTATTGATTTTCCTTGAAGTCCTTTACAACTTTTATTTTTACACCATTATAAAAAAATTCATATATCAAAATTTATATTTCAAAAAACCATCACTAGTTCTCCTTCACAAATTTGAATATTCAAATTCCAACGGTAACTATTCAAACACTAAACATTAGACACTTAGTCATCATCTCATGATCCTTATAAACTTTGGAAAAATACACACTATTAATATCCTAATAATTATCCTAGTATTTACCTTAAAATTCTCATCATTGATCTTAGATCCTTACTTTCATGATTTTGCCACTTGGCAACTCTACATGCCTTTTGCACACCCTATACTATTCAGTCAATATGTTTGTGCCACTTGGAATTTATACATAAAATGTTATCACTTTATTAACTTATTGAATCAAATGATCCTTTGGATCATAAATACACAATCATGTGCTCACCATTGATGTCTATCTGATAGGTTTCACACTCATCATAGATCTTCATTATCTAATTAAACACTCATTATTAGATATGTATTGACTATTTGACACTAGACTTCAACATAGTTAAACTTCACAGTCTCTGGTCCATCAAAGTCTAATAGATCAAATTTAAAGTTTTATATTATGAACTAGAAAACACTTCAATACTCCAAATATTTAGAGTATCTTCCTAGTGTTATAGACAACATCTTCATGAAAAACATTGACCAATGTTGACTTTTAGACTACCTGCATATAATGCATAAACATGTTGGATCACTCATATATGCATGATGTGAAATGATGGTCTAGATTATCTTAACATATAATATGCATGTTTTTATTTCCAAATGGTCAAATGACACACCATAACTTCACCCATACATATATGGATGCCTCATAACTTCTTCTTTATCCTTACAAACCTGCACATGTGGAATATCTCTTCAGTATATCAAACACAACTTATTTATCATTCATGCACTAGTACCATATTCTCTCTTTTACATCAATGAAAAACTTAAGACATAAATTACCACTTTGATGAATTCCTTTCACTTCTAAAAGCACTCCAAGCACTCAAAACCTCCCATAGGGTCTTTTTAACAAGACCATACCATCAATAACATCCACCAACTACCTTTCCAAGTCAAACACTAAGAAATATGTAAGAACACTAAAGCACACTTTGTCATTTTCATTATACCACACATGACACCTCATCAACATCCTTGGTCACCTTGGAGACATCATTGACAAACCTCCAACATTCTCTTCCTTTTATCATTGATGTAAAAGACTAATATAAAGCTTATGTTTAGACTATGTCTCTCTCTTCAAGCACTTTCTCCCCCTTTGACATAATGACAAAGTGGGATTAACTTATATGGACCTAAAAATACTTTAAGGACCAATAATAGGAAATGACCACCTCTAAGAGATGATATAGACTCCCCCTAACATTGTGCATACCTCTTCTTATCTTGAGCTTCTCAAACATGCTCCATGACTACACTTTTATTTGATCATATATAGCTGGACCTTGTAGAGACCATAAATTTATGTGTATGAATTTTTTTGGCTTCTCATATCTAGATCATTCTCATATGCCCCCTCATGCATGCTAAAAATAAAAACTCAACTCTTCATGTGTAACATACTTCCTTCACAAACCTACTAGCTAATTAGCCCTCCATTTGCACAAATCCTCCTCTATAGAACCAACCATTCAATTAAAAAAATTGTGATAATTTTTTATCACCCATTTTTCCATTTCAAATGATTAAATAACATCATATCTCAAATCATTAGGCAATCCATTTTTCCAACATGAGAAAAAACATTAGGTTTATAAGAAAAACTCAATCAAAACACCACCTTGTAGTCAACACCCATATCTAAAATGTTTCTCACACTTGGAGTTCATCAATACACACTTTTGGACCAAATTTTGATCTTATAATTCTTTGGGAATGAATAATTCCTATACCATGGTTTTTTGACTTGAATACTCTTAAGCACAAACTAGGAAACCTAAGAGCAGACAAAATTCTCTAATTGCACACAAAATACCTTCAAATATTTAAATCACCTATAACACACTTGAATGAGGTCAACACATCTTTATATCTCACTAAGACACCTTGACAACTTACAATTATTCAAATGACACATATAAATCTCAATACCTAGCCTGTAAACCTTGTACATATAGTAGTTAACATGCCAAAACACCAAAAACTGATCATGACAACATTTTGACATTACCAAGCCACCTTATCCACTTTGAAAAACCAAACTTAACTAATGTCAACTCTCTTTTATCTTCCATATTTTACTATACAGTCCTCTAATCTCAAGACCTGACCATTTACAAAACTCACTTTTTTTATTTATGCATGAGGATTCAATACCTTGGAAAAACACATGACTTGGTTTGATCAAGTCATTATATAAATATTCTTGAATTCACAACTATATCAAACATCCTCATATCTCTACCATGACTAGAACATTTCACATATGCTCCCCCTCACATCATTAACAACTCTTCAAACCTTTCAAACTATTTGAGTTAGCTTCCCCTAACTCCATGCTTCACAACTTGTCATCTATAGAAATCTAAGACCTTATTCATGATAATAAATTATCCTCATACTCCATATCAACCTTTTATTTAATATTTCAATATTCTATCAATCAATTTAATCAAAAAAAATTGGAAAGTTCTTATTTTTAGGGCCAAAAACATTGAACACACATTGAGAATACTAGAACAAGATCAACATACCTTTTTATGCAACCAAATATTTTGACAACTAACCATCCTTGATTAGCCACCTATATATCTCAATTTACTACCTACATATTTTTCACAAATAGATTTATTCTTTACCACTTTGACCAATAGACCATCCTTTAAATATTTGATCAAAACATTGACTTTAGGATCACTATCTCTGAATATATCTTCTGAATCATTCCACCACAACACTTTAGAGTAGACTCGTAAAACTCATTTCTTCCCCTTATACAAACACATTTTCAAAATAAATTTATTATACTAAAATATCAACCAAATTTCAACTAGTATCCACCATGATTCTATCACGTGTCTATTTAAACCCTAGATAAAGACACCCTAACCCACAATGTCCTAGAACAATATGAAACTAGGAGTTACCCACAATTCCTCATATTCCTTCTCCTCTTTGGTCATTTTATATTGATAGTTATTCTTCTTATTCTTAGGATTAAGAGAAGTAGCATGCTCATCCACAACAATATTCTCATTTTATTCTAATATTGGATTGACAACATATGGAAACAACAAAGATTCATGACATACCTTTTCATCTGAATAAAGAACTTCATCACTAGGCATTGATAATTGATTTTATTTGCATGAAACTCATTAAAAAATAGTAGGATGTTCTCTTGGATCCATACATACCTCATAAATATACTCAATTATCACTTTAGTCTTTTCTTTGAGCTTGGTATTTTCATTCACAACATGATTAGACAATGATAGATTTTGGCATTCTTGAACTTTCTTCATATCTTTTTTCTCTTGTTCTTTGTAAACAATCCACCTTGAACTTTCAACTTGGCTGAATTATTTTTCTTTATTTTCACTTTTATAGGTTTAAATACCAATGATTGACCTTTCTTGATCACTCTAGGATGTCCATGTACCTTCTTATGAATTAAGAGTTTGCTTTTACAATATCTTTCAATATGACCAGCTTGGTGACAACTAAAAAAATAACATCATGTATCTTAGGTTTATTATGCTCAAAGTTGAATATCTTAGGTCTTCATTTATGGGTTAGTATTTTCCCATTTATTCAAGGGTAGAATCTAATAATATGTCCCATGTCATGACAATTATAATAAACTATATAATCCATACCTCTAGATAGCTAGTTTCTCTTCCTTCTATAATTTCTTGCCTTATGACCAAAAAGCGTACATGAAAAACAATGACCATGAAATGAACATTTATACCTTATATAATTTTGTTACCTATTCAATATTTTCACCTTGACTTGAGCTGACCTCTCTTGCTCTTTCTCAGTCTTATTTACCTTGACAAAAAATTTCTCATGCTCATCCTTTAATTAATCTATCTTGGTCTTTAGTTGAATACTCTCATCCTCTTTAGCTCTCATACTTGAACTTACAACCTCTAATTGAATTCTAAGATCTTGGATGGAATTCTTATCCCTCTTAGCTTCTTTAGTCCTATCATACTTCAATTTACATGCTTGCTCTTCAATAATTTTTATAGAATCAATATTGGACTTCAACTCATCATGTCCACCTTGCCTTGAACTCAACTTAGGATTTGTCTCTTATAACTAAGTTTTGAGATGTCTACATTCTTCCTCTTTTGAACTCAGATAAGTTTGTGTAACTCTTGATTGACCCTCAAGAATGTTGATCTTCTCTTTATCAATTTTTGATCTTGAGGTTACCTTCAAGAATTCTATCTCCTTATTGATCTTGATGCACTTATCCTTAATAGCCTTAAATATTGAGGCCATGATATTATATTGAGATTATTCTTAATCATACTCACTCATATTACCTATGTACTTCTCAAAACTACCTTGTATTGATTGCACTTTTCTTGACTTGATTTTAGACATGCAATCTTTACTTGATCCTTCAACTCTTGATTCTGTTTCTTCAATTGCTTATCCATATTATGCTACTTAGTATCACCTTTAGTCTTTTATACCTAGTATAAAAGGACCTACTTTGTTACCAAATTTTAGAAGTATAATAACTAAGAGGGGGGTGAATTAGTGATTCCATTAAACCCAATTCAATTCCTAACTATTAAACATTTATCACATATAATAATGATGCATGAAGATTAGCCATTCTAATGAATAGGGAAGATATAGAAAGATCAAACACATAACACATGATATATGTGGGAAACCCTCTTTTTAGATAAAACCCACTAAATCCTACAAGATGGATTATATTCCTATAAAGACAATATTCAACATTTAGACTAGGACCAAGTAATCAAGGAACACCCATCCCTTAATTTAGTGATACACCCATCCCATAAGGAGTAACCAACCCCATAGGAAACCAAGCACAATCTCAGATACATTAATATAATATCCAATTTTGATCTGATGTATTTTACACCTAATGATGGAATTATCTTACTTTTACTCTTTCCCCTTTACACTCTCACAAAATTGCACACTCAAGCCATGCATCTAAAATACCCTTTTGGATCACTCTTCACTTATTAGCACATATACAATAAAAAAACCTAAAAACATTTGTCATAATATTAAAAACATGACCTATAGGTCATGCACACAATCCTCAAACTTATCTACTCTTCAATCCATCCTCTAAGCACACTCATTTAATTAACCTTTAGGGCTTACTCGCTTAATCTGCCTCTTCTAGGCTTATTAGGTCTAATGACCTATATGTTCACATTCATCACCTAGATAAGACAAGTGTGACTGATCCTATTCACTCTCTATTTTTCCTTAATGAAATTTCCCTTCTCTTTCAAATATTATCACCTTTTCTTGGCTCCATGCACTCAACTAACTCAAATAGGCCAATTAGGCCTTGCACTTATATCACACTCTTGGTATAACCTATATTGGTTAGTTAAGATCTTTACCAAATCTATTTAAACCATGAAATAGGTTCATACACATTTTAAATATGGTAACCACATACTAAAATTTTTGGTCATTATCTCATTATCCCCAAACCTCCATTAGGCTTAGTTAAGACCTAACATAATTAGGCATTCAGATCCACACATTACTCTTTGAACCTCTTAAAACACCTTAAATATTTACCAATGCTTCAAAAAATTCATATGTCACATTAATAGGTATATTATATCATCCATATGGGTCCACATTAACTAAAACTCCATTTCACACTTCAAACCAAGCCTTTTAGCCTACTCACTCTTTAGGCCTTCTTACAAAAAAACACTATCTTATAGAATTGAAGCATAATTTTAATTTTTTTACATAACCTCATGAATAAATAATATTTATAGGTCCTTAATGACCTAAAAAACATCACTAAATTCAATTTTAAACATCACACAAGCTAAAAAACTTCAAACTAACTCTCTCAAGATGACCACTTAGACTGGTCACATACTGTCAAAATAGAGTCAAGCTATTTTGACTCTCCATATCTATTTAGGGGAATATCATGACATTAAATACTCTATCATAAGCCTTAAATACTTATAAAACATCTCCAAACTCATTTTATTCCTTAATTATACTTATAACACCTTCATCTTACCTCTACAAGATGGTCACTTAAACTGTGAGTGTATTCAATAAACATAATAAACTTATAAGCCTTTGTTCATACTAAATATGGATTGGTTAAACATCAAAAATCCATATAGATAGACATAATTGAGGTAAAACATTATCCAATAGTTATTTCATCTTGAAAAATCAATTTATCATAAAAAATAACTCACTTATATTTCTTGAGTCACTTGTAGAACATGGTCAAACACATAGTCAAGTTTAGAGCTTAATATATGTAACTATACAAACATTTGAATCTTATAATTAACTTTTTTGGATGACCTTAAATTCATTTAAAACTTTTACATTTACACCAATATAAAATTATACATATATCAAAAGTTATGTATCAAAAAAACACCACTAGTTTTCCTTCACAAATTTGAATATTCAAATTCTAACAATCACTATTCAAACACTAAATGTCAGACACTTTGTCATGATCTAGTAATCCCTATAAAATTTTGAGAAATACACACCATCCATATCCTTAAAATTATCCTAATCCTTACCTTAAAATTCTCATCATTGATCTTAAAGTTTTACTTCCATGATTATGCCACTTTATAGCTCTGTGTGCCTTCTGTACACCTTGTACCATTCGATCAATGCAGTTATGCCACTTGATAGTTCCACATGCAATCTTAGAATTTTTTTGAATTATTAAATCAATATTCTCCATTGGATTATAAATACATGATCATGCACTCACTTTTTATCTCTTTTTGAAAGGTTTTATGCTCATAATAGATCTTCATCATCTGATTAAATGTTCACCATTAGATCTATCTTGACTATTTGACCCTAGTCTTCAATGTAGTTAAACTTGATAGTCTTTGGTCCATCAAAGTTTACTAGATTAAATTTGAATTTTTATATAATTAAATAAAAAACTTCAATTATCCAAATATTTAGAGTATCTTCTTGGCACTATAGGCAACATCTTCATGAAAAACATTGACCAATGTTCACTTTGTGATTACCTATATAAAATGCATAAACTTGATGGATCACTCATATTTACATGAGGTAAAGTGATGGTCTAGATTATCATAAGCTATAATATGCATTTTTCTCTTTCTAAATGGTCAAATGATACACCAGAACTTCACCAAGAAATCTATGAAATCCTCACAACTTCATTGTCCTTACAAACCTGCACATGTGCTACATCTCTTCAAGCTATCAAACACAACTTCTTTGTCATTCATGTACTAACATCATATGCTCTATTTGACATCTGTGACAAATTTAAGACATTAATGATGACTATGATGAACTCCTTTCACTTCCAAAAATACTTCAAGAATTTAAAACCCACCATAAGGTCTTTGTAGAAAAACCATACCATTAATAACATCCACCATATACCTATCCAAGTCAAACACTAAAGAAATCTGCATGAAAAATGAATCACACATTATCATTATCATTCTATCACACATAACACCTCATCAACATTGTTGGTCACCTTGGAGACATCATTGACAAACCTCTAATAGAAACATTATATATTATGACATGAGGGAAGATAATTTGGTAGCCTTACACTAATATTGATGCCATATGGCTAAATTGGGTGACTATTGATACCATTTTGGTGCATGTTCAAATAAAAAGACATTATACTTCATGGGTGGAGCCACATACAATTGCTCGTGTACTCATGTAGCTAGGGCTACCATATCTAGTGGCCCCTCTAGGAGTGATTTCTTATTAGGTGCGTCATGATAAAGAGCCAAGAGGGAGAGGAGGTGAAGGGGTGCTTATAGAGATACCTATTATTAATCATTGGAAAGTGAGACCATTGAGATTTTAGGTGGAATAATAAGACATGGTGAGGCTTGGTGTAGAAGATAATATAGTTGTGGACTTTTAAGGTGAGGATTTAGGAGCAAAGCCACATCATGGAAGACAACATCTTCCTCAAGCTCATAATAAATAAATGCACCATCAATATGAGGTGACAAAGGCATGAGTAGTCATATATGGTGCTCCTATGATGGCTATGGAACATAGCTGGTTAATAAAGAGGCCACTAAGGAAGGGATCATGATGTGTTTAGGTAGTGTCTCTTAGTTTTGTACTTGTATAGAGGTAGCTAATAGAGGTGGTTATAAATGGTCTAACTAATGGAAGACCATGATTGGTGACACTAGAACTATCAATAAATGCTTTGATTTAATAAGTTTTTGACATAGATAATTAAATGCATTATTGTTTATGTATTTAATGATAGATTATTTGAGATATATATAGGAGATTTGAAGTATATTTATGTCTTTGTTTTATAGGTATAGTAGTAGAGGAGATCAAATGGGGATCCATGATTATGGTCACACACCATGATATTTTGGATTTTGTGATGTCAAATTATGATACATTGAGCTTAATAGACCCTATGGTACCATCTACCCCAACTTATTCTAGATAGTTTATATTGGTGGGGGAGGTTTCTCAATAGTTTCAGTCATGAGGATATGGCTCACAACTACTTATGGGAGTAGGAGAGGGAGAGTCCCAAGCATAGTAGGCATTGGCACAAGAGTGAGATACCCATATGGTGACTACTATAGAGCTTGGATGTGTGCAAGATTAGGTGTCTAATCTATAGGGATATATCAATGGCTTGAGATCTTAGACTACCTCTTTATAGTGTACCATTGAAAGTAATCAGTCATATGCATTTATGGGTAGGATGGCTCAACCAAAAGATAGACATGATGGATCATAGCCTTAAATCTATAACTATTGTATTTTTTATTATATTATATTAAACTCATGGCATATATATTTATATGAACATTTCTTTGTATATGGTTTGTATTTTATCCATTGATGGATGTATGGATGTATTTCCTTTATAGCACAAATATTTTACTTTTGTTATATATTATATGGGAAAAATGTGATGTATATTTTATTTTCTCACATTATGTGATACACATGCTTTGTTAAAAACAAAATCAAATATTTATTAAAGTGTAAATAATCTTAAAATACATGCAATTGGAAAATAAAAAGATAAAAGTGAAGTGTTTATGAATTAAGCATAAAACATACTAAATCAAGATGGGAAGTATGTAAATAATGTGTAAATCATAATGTAATAAAATTATCTCAAATTTGAATCATGTAATTTTATTGTGACTTGGTTATAGTATGAATTATTTATTGAAATATTTTGTGAGGATAGCCTGGCCTTATCCAAGGTATTACACTGAAACTCACAAAGGGAATACCAATGAGGTGGGGATTAAGGTGGGAATAATTTAAAGATTATTTAATGTGGTAATTTTTGAGGAGAGCATGATCCTATCCATGGTCTTACACTACAACTCAAAAGGTGAACACTAATGATGTGAATAGTAATAAGGGAAAAAATATTGTAATGGATTTTGGGGAATGTTTGGCCCTATCTAAGGTCTTACAATGCAACTCACAAAGGGAAACCCTAGGGGGTCTAATCAGTTAAAAAATTTATATTCATCAATGGTAAGTAGTAATATTGTTGTAATAAAAATAGGGAATGTAAAAACCATGACATAGGCATTTATCATAAAACCTTGATAAATTTTAGGTATACTAGGTAAGAAGGAAAGACATTAAGAGTCTAGGGACCATCAAAATAAAAATGATACCTAATCATAATAAGCATAAAGATGAATAGGCAAATAAATGGAATACTAAGATCAAATCATGAAGGCTAGATGATCAATGAAAGTAAAATGGACCTACCTTTCCACAACATATTCCCTATTACTCAAGACCTCTTATAAAGTAGTCAATCTGCTATGAATATTGGGAACATGTGTGAGAAAGTAGGTAGCAGTTATACATTTTTTTGTTCTCATAGCCCAATCTAATGGCCTACTTCACCCTAATGGACCTCATCTCTATCATGAGGTCAATTATGAAGTTTAAGATTTTATTAGAGATAGGATATGTGATAGAGATAGTAGATTATGTCTTTTGGTGTGATTAGACTTTTGGATTATATGTTTCCTTTTGTGTCATTATCTTTTGTTTAAATGATTTGGATTTTATCTTTTTTATGGCTTTTGTGATTCCTCCTCCATACGAATTTGGAATAATAAACACGAGTTATAAAATTGATACACATGAATGAGCTTTAAAATTTAGTTAAAGGAGACTAAGTAATTATATATTTGACTAACTAAATAACATAGGATTACCTCTGAACCAATATATAATCTCAAGTTTCAACTGTACGTATGCTTAGTATGTGAAAGGGAAACTAAAAGAAGAATTGATATTAAAATAGATCATTTTATATGAGTATTACAATGAGAATTATTAGTTTCTAAATAATAATATGGTAAGGATAAAATAATAAAGGAATTAGGGTTGTATAGCCAAGTCAAAATAGTAATTATCTTTATTTAAGTGCAATAGGATAGAAAATAATAATTATAGAGAAAGTAAAGGAATCCATGAAATAAGTGAAGTCATACACATAAGTTTGCATTAATGAAGAGAATGAGAGTAACTCATAATAAAATGTTAAAGATAATGAAACCATGTAAAATACACAAGGAATAATATAATCGTTCATGCAAATTAGTTAAGTGAAATCACATTTGACACATAGTCAAAGATATAAGATATATAAATTGATCACAAATACAATTTAAATTATAAAATTAAATAATGTGAGAGAACACCATGTCATGTTCACAAATATTAATATATTTGACCACAAATGTTATCCATAACATCTAAAACATACATATGTAGATGAATTTTAACATTAGCTAGAGCTTCATCAATCTTTGCACAAAGTTGTGAAAAGACTTCCTTCTATATGATTTGAACTAATAATATAAGTGTAGAATAATAAGATTAATTATCATGTGGTATCTTATGTGTGGGATATTTAACGATAGGAATTCATTTCTCAATTAGAATGGTATTTGTGGATCTAGGATGAGGTGCAACTAGGAGATATGGAGGAACCTTCATTCATAGATGATTTATAGAAGAAGGAATAATTGGAGGTGGTATAGACTATGGGAAATCATAGATATGATGTTTAATCATGAATAATCAATCAATATGATGGGCATAAAATTTATTCAAAAGATAAAAGACATCCCTATATCTAGGGATGTACTCTTGAATTAGCTTGGAAGGAGGTATGGTCTTTTCTTTGGGCTAGGTAGTGATTAGTCACAATGTGTTGATGCACTTCCTCAATTTGTATTAGTGGGTAAAATTATGGTTTTTTATTCCATATAAATTTAAAAAACATACATTAGTAGACTATGGGGGTCTACTAGATGAAGGGTTAGAGGGAGGATCTTGGGAATGCTGATATAGATGAAAATCATTGGTCTAATGACCAACAAATCTATAAATATAACAATAAGGTTGATCTTCCCATTATGTGGGTAAGTGATGAAGATAAGATAATGTAATAATACCATCACCAAGGAAGGGGGAAGTTAGAGTAGAAACTAGACCAAAATCATTTTTGGGTAAAGTTGGATATGCAATAGGTATAAGAATAGTGTCTAACATCTCTAAAGGAAGAAAACTAGAAGGGTCATGATATCTAGAAAAATGATAAGGTCCTATCATGGCACAATCCATGAGAATACTCTTGAGAGTCTCTGATGTTATTAGAGGCATACCACATGAGTGCTCCATCTCTACTCTATGAACAATAGTGGAAAAACTAATATTAGGTACTATAAGAGAAGGAATGCTAGAAGAAGAAGGAAAAGATTTAAATAAATAAGGTCTATATCAAAGAACTTTAACATTTATAGCTTGTAAAAATTTATCTATAAATGGGTCATTTAAATCATAACCATCATCATAATCAGGTGATGTAAGTTGCTGGTACATGTAAGAATTGTTTTATGTAACATCCCCACTAGGACTTACTAGAATAATGTTATATATATATATATATATATATATATGATTTCATGATTTCACCATGAGAATATAATTAGTGATCATAGTATAGCACACAAATTATGTTAATAATAAAATAAACATGTAACATCTATTAGTTTTAGATTGAGGTAAAAACAGGTTTTGAAGGGACCCGAAACCCTTTGACAAAAATAAAAGGATAGATCAATTAAAAGCACTAGGATATACAATCCTTAGGCCTACTAGGAACTAGCAACAAAATCAGGAGAAATAGGGCATCATCATTAACCATTTAGTATTCCGCCCCCTAAAATTCTAACTAAAGATTTTCTATCTATTTTTGAGGGGTAAAATCCATAATAGTTGCCTGCCTGCCATCAGCAATATTCTGCTTACTTTCTAATTCTCTGTTTTTATTTGCGGATCTTCTTCCCGGTCGGTCTAGAGAGCCAACATCCGGTTTCATTTTTAAGATCTGTACATCTCCTTTTCTAGATTTATCCCTAGTAGAAACCAGGTGTTTTGCCTTCATTTTCTGGTCTTTTTTACTACTTCTTGTTTCAACCCCCTTTGTAATGGTCTTTTTTTCTTTTAGCATCTTTAGAGGGTAAACATTCTTAGCCTAAATCACCCTGGTCTTAGAAGGAAGAGGATCACCCTCTTCTAATTTATTATCAGCTCCATCCAAGAATTTTCCTTCCTCCAGCTCATTTTTGTCTTCTACATCTCCCCAGCTGTCTTCTATCTTTTGATAGCCAACAATTTGTTTTGTTAAATCTATCAACTCATCTTTTCTTTGTTTAGGATTTATGATTTTTGATTGCAGCCTATATCCTTCTTGCTCATAATTTTCTATTAGTTACTAATCACTAGCATCATATGAAACAAAATGTAACTGCATTCATTCCATAAAGTAATCACATAAAATCTAGACATGACTAGTACAATAATATATCCATTGTTGTCAATTTACTAATGGGTAACTAATTACATTCCATCAAGAATAATTTTTCAATAATAAATATAATATAAGATACAAGGCTCTACGGAGTAAGAGTCTCACAAACTCCAGTATCTCTAATGATCTCAAGTGTAGTCTGAAAATAAGTGATACTATGGCGAGGGAGCATCATCTGAGCACTTTTCCACACCAACCATGGACCATCAATCCCCCAGACTATCCCCTAATTAGAGAATGACCCTCCTTTCACAAATGGGTAGATAGTGATGGTACATGAATCTAAAGAGATAAGCTTGTACCTGTATGTTGTAATATTTCTAATACATGATATGTATCATAAATAAAATAGATTTTAACATGATATCACACAAACATATAAATCATACATATAAAATGAAAATACTTAACTAGAAATTATTTTTTATAACATTTTGAAATAGTCATTGATATCTAATATTAGTCTAATTCATATGTACCACTTGATTAGATTACCTTCATTTGGCATTGGTGATGCTAAGTAATCTAGTCAAGCTTGTCTGACTACTTATTTAGTACCATTAATGCAATATTTGGTTAATATAGCCAAAAAATTTAAATATATTACTTCCTACTAGAAAGTATAAAACATGATATCACAATGCAATAAATGTTCCTAATAATTTCATTGAATCCTTATGGGTTGAAAGTACCACTATGTGATAAAAACATCATACATCATACGTGTATAATATTCCTTCCAAGGGTTGGATTTTAATCATGCTAATCCATAATTATATCTATAAGGAGGATGTGTAATTTCTATAGGATGATATCAACAGGCTTCTAAAACTCCATTTGCATTGTTCAAAATTGCTCCATCTAGAACTTTCCACCTACTCACCTCATCTCTATGGACACTTCTTCAATGGGAGGTGATAGGGAAAGGCTTCAACCCATTTCTTTCATAGAAGTATGTGTCTAGAAAAAGGTCTAGAAGAAACTCAAATGTGGGGGCCTCACTAAGTTCATGGAGAGAATCATAGACATAATGCATAAGTGGTCCATGACTTTGTAGTAGCCTAGAACAAATGCAAGATGAACATTCCTATCATAAGAATCATTATTTTGGAGAAGTTCATTAGGGAAGTGATTAGCATGTCTTTTGAGGGGACTAAAGCATTAAAAGACCAAACAAAGAAATAAGAGCTACTGTAATGACTCTTACAAACAAATGAATTTGTGAAGATTGATAAGAAAGGATTTCCATGGGTAGATCTTCCTCATCACTAGCCCAAACTCTGTCTCTAAGTTATGCATTATATGACCCTTAAAGGTAAATACACACTCATATTTTCCCACTTCTTATTATTGAATCACCTTATTTTTTATAAGATAAGTCTTCCTTTTTTTTTGCTTAAATCTCTTAAGAATACCATTTTACTTCATCAAGTAAATGAGACTAACCTTATCCTCCACCAAGGGTTGATCCTTATCCTCATAAAACATGACAAAACCCTACATAGTTGAGAGGACCCTTTGGGGATCCTCTTGTAGGGAGGACTCCTAAGAAGACTCCTTGGAGGAAGATCCCACCTTGGGATCTGATTGACCCTTCAAGAGCACCCCCTAGGCCAGCCTTTCCAAATCCCTTATCGATAGCCTCATCCTCAAGCTATGTATACCTAAACCTAAGTCAATCACCCTTGATGTGGGTAATATTGAGGAGACCACCTATAAGGGTAAAACCATTATTTTTGAGGAGATGAAAAGGAACAAAGTACAAATGGATAAGTTCAAATCTAAGGTGCAAGATGTAGAGATGGCCTTCACTAAGCTTATAAAGGATTAGAATGCTCTGCATAGACATGTCAAGTCTATGGCGAAGTATTTCATTTAGTCTACTCAACCAACCCTAACCCCTATTATTTAGTCACCCAAGATCTTGGGATCCCCCACACTGGGTTCCCCCAAGGTGGTCCCCATAAAGTAGACTCCCTTTCAAGTCAAATGTTAGAAGTGATCTTGTATGATATTTCTTGGAGAAGTAGCTGAAGGACCTAGGAATCACACATGGGATAAGATTTAAAAGGTTAAGAAGGGAATCTTAGTGAATAATCTTGAGGATGATAAAGACACATTTGAGGGATCTCTCTCTTAATCTTTGTTTCTAGTTTCTATTTTCCTTGCTTTCAATTTAGTATAGTGGTTTTTTGATATTTTCATTGGATGACCTTTGCTCATCTTGTTGATACTTTCTATATTCCACTTTAGTGGTTCCAAGATCCTTGTAAAAATTGGTTTTTTAACATATCAAATAAAAAAGTATAAAACATGCTAACTATATGTATAATCAATAATACATATATTTAGTAAATCAAACACATGCAATGAATCTCCACTATATTATATACCACATAAATATTAAACATAAATAGGTACAATCTATACTAGTTGGGTGTAATGTGTACTTAGATTTCATATATCTAATTTCCATAAGTAAATTCAAATGTAGTACATTCTATGATAACAATAATATCATAGTCTATTTATTTTTATGTACACATTTCTCAATTACAAATAATGAGTCCTAATAATTTCAAATATAAAATATCATATGAATAAAGCTTTTTCTCACATGAAACTTAATATTTCATTTATATAACTTCTTGTACTTTTGGGAGGCTATGTATGTAATGATAATGTCCTATCCCTTAGGATTTATATGACTTAATTTAATAATTAATAAACTATAACTATAGGCACACATCCTACTTTACAAATATAATCTATATCAAGTACCTAAGTCATCCTATACATATATTTCATATATATATGCTCTTCATCAAATACATGCATACTATGAAATACATAATAAATATGTTCACATATATAATTATTATTATGTTATACTAAAAAACATGTTCTATTTTCTATTAAGATTTTTTTATTGATTTAAATAAACCATTTAATTTAACCATTCACTAGATATCAATATAACATAGGGTATCAACATTCTTGACTCCTATTTTTCCCTACTTTGGTCATTAGGTTTATATATCATTTTGGGTTTCTCAAGTATCATTTAAATCAAGTCATATCTAACTCAAATTCTTGTTAAACCGTATAACCATTGCGTAGTCTTTATAAACATTTAAACTTATATAGTCTATGGTTATTTCAAACTTTAATTATTTTATGTATTATTCCAATTTCAACCCTTTTGATTTACAAAATATATTAAAAAATCATATCAATATAGATACATTACTCATTTCCATAAAGGTTTTGAACTAGACAAGAAAAACATAAGTCACATGATTAGAATAATATAAACATATGATCCCAATATTATAGCTACCAAATCGATGTTAATAACTGCTACTAGTATATGCCATCAAATATCTAAGAGTTAATAATGGATGCCTCTCTTAACATAGACTTATATATTATGAAAATAAAATAAGTATATGACTTTATTTGTTTACTATATCATGTTATGATAGTTCTTTCCTATCCTTTGACCTAGGAATAGCTAATGTATTTAGACTTATCTTATCACACTAGGTTTTATAAAGATATGCACATAGTCTTATTATTTAAGACCATGGTTTCAAAAATAATTGGACTCAGACAATTGGTTCACAATCCATATATACATATCAAAACTCTGAATGCTTTTAAAAAATATATACAAAAAATGTCTATATCAATTCGTTCACTCATATAATTAACACAAACATCATATTTATACCTCAAATAATTCAAAATATATATAATATTTTATATTATGTGTGTGTGTGTGTGTGTGTGTGTTTAGTTAGATATAGATTATTGAGTTGTGGAGCTAAAAGCTTCACTGATGTACAAATGTGGAGGTTGCTGGGTTACACAGTAACTGACATCGATCATCTCTAGCTACACAGTAACTTGCATTGGTTAGGGATTGGCCGACATCGGTCACCTTCAAACCAACATCAGTCATCTGTGTGTTTCCAAAACTGTTCTAATTTTAGGAGAATAGTTAGTTTGCATGTAAAGACTAATTTTAGTCTTGAGTCTGCGTTTCTAATTATTATTTGGTTTGGGATCTATTTAAGAGACCCATGGGGTTATATTGTAATGTGGGATTAGATCCTTAGTGTAAGATATAGAAGGTCTACAAGAGTGCAAGATCAAGAAGATCTACAGGTAAGCAAGGTCAGTTGATATGCAGGGTGTGCAAGATCAAGTAGATATGCGGGTGTGTGTGTGTGTGCAAGATCAGTTAGATCTATGGGGTAGCAAGATCAAGAAGATCTATAACACACGGTGTGAGCAATATCAATTAGATCTATAGGGTACAATATCAAGAAGATCTGCTGGAGAGTAGGCAACAATGGTTGAGTCGATTGTCACTTGGAAGGTAGGCAACAACAACCATTGGGTTGATTGTCACTAGAGGGAATAACAACTGAGTTATTGAGTTGGTTTTAATTAAGAGAGAGAGAAATCTTGAGGGAGAATTACTATACACCCAAGAGGTGTGGGAAGAAGAGATTTCTTCATTTTATTTCCTTTTGGAAGAGTTGAATATAGATTGTATTATTTCTCGTATTTCCTATTCTTTGTTGTTTCTGATTTCTAATTACTTGTTACTTCTAGTTTAATTCTGTGTTTAGTTGCTTATACAAAGGTAATCAATTGCACTCTAAGGAGGATCCTAACAGTTGGTATCAGAGCTAGGATCACTAACAAGTGGTAGAGTAGGTTAGTGTTTGTTGATTACAGGTCACTCACATGGGTTTCTGTTTGAGTGGGAGTAAATAAATGGCAGAAAAAAGTAAACTAAGAATGGAGAAATTCAATGGCAAGAATTATCAATTATGGAGGATGTAGATAGAAGATTATCTATATTAGAAAGATCTGTACTTACTATTGGGTGGGGTTTCAAGTAAGCCCACATATATGCAAGATGAAGAATGGAATGTTCTTGATAGAAAGGCTCTTGGATCTATAAGGTTGAGCCAGGCATCGTCTGTGATTTCCAACTTATCATAGGCAAAGACAACGGTAGAGTTAATGGATAATTTGGCAAATTTATATGAAAAACCCTCAACTTTGAATAAGGTATTTCTTATGAAGCAATTATTTAATTTGCAAATGCAAGAAGGTGGATCTGTATATAGTCATCTTAGTGATTTCCATGGATTAGTAAATCAATTAATTTCAGTCAAAATAGTTTTTGATGATGAAATTAAGGCTCTCTTAATCTTATGCTCTTTACCTAAAACCTGGGATAGCTTGGTAATGATAGTCATTAATACTGCATCTGCTTCAAATATCTTGAAAGTTGATGATGTTGTTAGTGTAATCTTGAATGAAGAAATTCACAAGAAAAGCATAGGGGAATCATCAGGTAATGCTTTAAGTGTTGAAAGTAGGGGAAAGCAAAGAGAGCCGGGAAAGCAAGGGAAATCAAGGTCAAAGATAGGTAGTAGATCCAAATCCAGAAATGGAAATATAACTTGCTGGAATTGTGGAAAGAAAGGGCATGCAAAGAAAGATTGTTGGTTGGTAGAAGATTAACATGAAGGAAATAAAGAAGCAAATGATGCAGGTATTGTTGCACAGGATGCTCTTGTATTTTCCTTAGATAAAGTAGAATCTTGGGTTTTAGATTTTGGTGCTTCTTTCCATGCAACCCCAAATAGAGAATTTTTCATTGATTATGTCCATGGAGACTTTGCAAAAGTTTATTTAGGGGATGGTGAGCCTTGTCAAATTGTTGGCAAAGGAAAAGTGCAGCTGAAATTGCAGAATGGAAACACATGGGTGTTGAAGGATGTCATGCATGTACCCATCCTGAAGAGGAGTCTAATTTTTGTAGGAAAGTTGGGTGATGAGGGTTGCACAGTAACTCTCACAGCTAAATCTTGAAAGGTTTCCAAGGGTGCACTTGTATTAGCAAGAGGTAAGAAAGTAGGTACACTTTATCTATCTACTTGTATTACTGATTCTCCTTTTGTTTTATCTACTTTAGATGTAGATGCAAAGATGTGGCACTGTAGGCTTGGTCACATGAGTGAGAAGGGAATGAATGTTCTTAAGTCAAATGGTAAGCTTTTAGATTTGATAGATCTAGATATTTGTGAGCATTGTATTTTTGGGAAACAAGAGAAAGTGAGGTTTCTCATAACTAGGTCAACAAAGAAGAAGCACAAGTTGGAGCTTGTTCACATAAACATGTGGGAACCATCTCAGGGAGCTTCTATTGGAGGATCACAGTGTTATGTTTCTTTCATTGATGATGATAAAAGAAAGGTATCGGTTTATTGCATAAAGAGGAAATTTGATGTTTTTGACACATTTAAGAATTGGAAAGCCTTGGTTTTCAATGACAAGGTGATGTAAAGAGATCAGCTCAAGAGGCTAAATAATTTTGAGCAGGGCAATGTTGATTTAGACAAGTTTATGATGCAAAATGAGCTTGTGGGTAAAAATCATCACTCACAGGAAAACACAGACACTGATGTTGGTTAGGCAGAGACTGACATCAATTAGGCAGGAACTAACATCGGTCTGGTGAAGACTGAACTTGGTGATGTTGGGTAGGTGGAAATTGACATCATTCAAGGATGTTAGGTGGAATTGACATCAGTTGGGTGTAGATTGAGGTCAGCCAGAGATGATCGAGATCGGTCACTAACAAAACAAAATTTGGGTAGATAGCAAGCTATTAATGAGTCTCAAACACCCATGAAGAGGTCTAAAAGGGTAAGTAAACCTCCAATTCATTATTCACCTTCTTTATACTACTTATTGCTCATTGATGGTGGAGAACTAGAAAGTTTTGATGAGGCAATGTAGGTAGAATCTAGGAAACATTGGGAGCATGGCATGAATGAGGAAATTGATTCCTTGGAAGAAAACCAAATGTGGGATTTGGTAGAGTTGCCATCCAAAAAGAAAGCACTAAAAAGTGAATGGATTTATAGGTTAAAGAAAGGAGAGAATGGACATGTGAGACATAAGGCTAGGTTATATGGTCTTGAGCAAGCTCCAAGACAATGGTATTTGGGGTTTGACAGGTTTATGACAGAGCATGTCTTTAGTCAAGGTTAATGTGACCATTGTGTTTGCTTTATTAGGTTGGATAATAGTAGCTACATTATCTTGTTACTACAGGTAGTGTATATGCTTGTTACAGGGTCACACATGTAGGGAATTATTGAGCTAAAGGTAAAATTAGCTCACACATTTGCCATGAAGGATTTAAGAGCAACAATCCTTGGCATGAGTATTTCTAGAGATAGGGAAAGTCACAGGTTGATTTTGTCTCAAGAGGATTATGTGAATAAGGTATTGGAGAGGTTTAATATGCAGGATGCAAAATCGGTAAGCACACCTATGGTTGGATAGTTCAAGCTGAGCAAAGAACAGTGTCCTAAATCACATGATGAGGTTGAGTACATGGTATGTACTAGACCTGATATTGCCTAAGTGTGGGAGTTTTCACCATGTTTATGGGCAATCCAGGAAAGAAGCACTGGAAAGCAGTTCAGTGGATTCTCAGATATCTAAGAGGGACCAATAGCAGGTATTTATGCTATGCAGGGTCAAACACTTCTCTACATGGGTATGTAGATTTGGATATGGCAGGTGACTTGGATGGTAGGAGAAGCACCATAGGATATGTGTTCACTATTGGTGGAATGACGGTTAGCTAGATTTTAGAGTTGCATAAGGTTATTGCAGTCACGGTGGCTAGCAAGGTTAAGAACCCTGTTGATATGTTAACAAAGCTGGGAACAAAGGAGAAGTTGAATCTTCATTCAACTTTTTTTGGTCTTCATGATTGAACTTGAAGATGGAGAAACAAGCCAAAAACAAATTAGAGGATGTTGTTGTACAGGTACAGGTACAAGTATATCTATTTATCTCCAAGTGGGAGATTATTGAGTTGTGAAACTAAAAGCTTCACTAATGTGTAAATGTGGAGGTTGTTGGGTTACACAATAACCAACATCGGTCAGGCCAACTGACATCAATTATCTCCAGCTATACAGTAACTGGCATTAGTTAGGGATTGGTCGACATCAGTCACCTTCAGACTGACATCGATCGTCTATGCATTTCTAGAATTGTTCTAATTTTAGGAGAATAGTTAGTTTGCATGTAAAGACTAATTTTAGTCTTGAGTCTGCATTTCTTATTATTGTTTAGTTTGGGATCTATTTAAGAGACCCATGGGGCTGTATTTTAATGTGGGATTAGATCCTCCGTGTAAGATCTAGAAGGTCTGCAAGAATGCAAGATCAAAAAGATCTACACGTAAGCAAGGTTAGTTGATCTACAGGGTGTGCAAGATCAAGTAGATATGTGGGTGTGTGTGCAAGATCAGTTAGATCTATGGGGTAGAAAGATCAAGAAGATCTATAACACATGGTGTGAGCAAGATCAATTAGATCTACAAGGTGCAAGATCAAGAAGATCTGCTAGAGAGTAGGCAACAATGGTTGAGTTGATTTTCACTTGGAAGGTAGGCAACAACAACCATTGGGTTGATTGTCACTGGAGGGAATGATAACTTGGTTATTGAGTCGGTTGTAATTAAGAGAGAGATAAATCTTGAGGGAGAATTACTATACACCCAAGAGGTGTGGGAAGAAGATCTTTCTTCATTGTATTTCCTTTTGGAAGAGTTGAATATAGATTGTATTGTTTCTCATATCTCCTATTCTTTGTTGTTTTTGATTTCTAATTACTTATTACTTCTGGTTTAATTCCATTTTTAATTACTTATACAAAGGTAATCAATTATACTCTAAGGAGGATCCTAACATAGATATCACAATTTTGAGTGTTACACACACACACACACACACACACACACACACACACACACACACACACACACACACACACACACACACACACACACACACACACACACACACACACACACACAATACAAGTTTCCCATAACAAATCTCAATCATCATTTATAGTAACACTATCTACCAAGTCTGATATTTATTTAGTTATGGATTTTTTATATCACTATAAAATAAAATCATTTAACCCTATTATTTACTTCACCCATAGTACTAGCTTGTTTCATAGGGTTTTATGGGATATAGGTTTAGTTATGTGGATGGTTGATCCATCCACAGGGCTAAACTTGTATCCATAATAAAATGCATATCATTTTCAAAAAACCTGAAGAGATAATTTAAACACTCAATTTTTCCTATTTCCACACAATAATTAAATAACATCACCAATATTATAATAGCTTCTAGTTTTAACTATATAAACCAAAAAAATCCTTCTCTCCTTCACTCTGCTCCCTCTTCTCTAGCTCCCCTCTTATCATTATTTTTCTATCCATCTTTCCCATTTATGTTTTCATGCAACTATTATCATAAAAATCATAGTTCACAATTATTCCATCATGCATAACACAAATTATTCATCCAAAACTATAACTAATCCATGTGAACTCTTTATTGACTCAACCAATAAAACCTTATTCTCTTTCGAACATTCCCCAAATTATTTAATCATTATTTTTTTAATATCTAAAATTCTAAATGATCTATTTATGTTACATGATGGTGTACCACCTCAAAAATTTCCACTATTAACATTATTTCTCAATGATAACTAACACTTTGAACATCATTATTAACTACGCATTCTAAATAATGAATAGGTTTAGTTCATAGGATAGTTTTAGGATATAATGCAAACTTTGAAATAACGTAGTAAATATATTCAATATCATGACTTTAATAATAATGTGATTAATATAAACTCAATTATATTATTTTATCTAAATTGGTAAATCACACAATTACTATACCAAACATAATTGTATTATAACAACGTAATCATTATTATTACTACATTATATAGACTATACAATGTTTTTTGTTATCATTATATTTTAAGGCATTAATCCATATAATGATATTTCTCAAATATTATAATGATAACCAACTAGTGTTCTAAAAACTTAAAAAGTAATGAAGGTTCATCTATAGATAATAGTAACTAGATACTATTCACATAGATTTACGTTCTCATAAAGCATTAAAAATCATGAATACAATAACAGAAAATAATCATAAAATAATATTATACACTAAATCTACATATAATAGCCATAATTCCATCACACAAGATTAATTCCACATAAGCTTTTAAACTGAACTAAATCACAATTAACACATATAAGCAATTATCTAAATGTAGATAACATGAAAAATGTACTAAATCTAACAATTCAAATAATGCATATAATGAGTAATAAATATCCTAGTGTGTGAATGAGTTCTAGTCATTCCTCTATCTTCCCCAAACACCTCTATCTATGCCATCCTCTCCGATGATGATATCCCTCCATCATGCTCTGAGGGATGAATCTCTCCTATATTCAACTCATGATAAGAAGTTAGTTAGCCCATAACATCTTGATATATATCATAAAATACTATTGTAACAAATAATCAACATTATTATAGTGTAAAGTACATAAAAATATAACTAAATCATAGAAATGTAATCATGTAATAAAAGCAACATACAAATATCACATAACTACATAGGACTTACAACTTAGCTAAAAAGTAATTAATCAATTTACCAACCATAATAATCCAACAATAATCAAGTAAATTAGCTTAGTGATAAATCAATATGTGAAATCATTTCCCTCTTAAGCTAGTCATCATCTTTATGACACTTATTCAAACACTAGTTATGAATAAAAAACATTATTTAGTAAAAAAATAACATAATATGAAGAATCAAATCAAGAAAACAAATGTGAAAATAGCCTTTAGAACTCATCATAGTCCTCCCATGTAGCACTATCTTTAGATTATTAGTCCCACAAGACATTGAACTATGACACTTCTCTATTACATAAATGAAATTTACAAGTGTCAATTACTCTGATTCATTCTACCATGACCACCCTAGGATCCCAAACCCATAAAGCATTCTAATCTAACACATATGAAAGATCAACTATATACATTTTAAAATAAGATATATGGAATATATTATGAAATAGAGCTAGGAATAGTGTAAATACAAGCCTATACTCTCTAATATTGACTACTTCTAAAACCTTGAAAGGTCCCACATATCTTGATGGAAGTTTTGCTAACTTCCCAAATTTAATCAAGCTCTTCTGTAGTTCTACTAAAAACTACCTAGCTATTTTATTCGAATCAACATAAATCTTCTCCCTATCAGTGGCTTTAACCAATCTCTACTTGATTGATCTGACTTGATATTCCATTTGTAAAAGTATCTTAGGTCCAAAGATTACCATGTCTTCCAACCTATCCCTACTGATTGGTGTCCTTCACCTTATTTCATATAATGATTCAAATGGTGCCATATTCAAAATTGATTGGTATGAGTTATTATAATCAAAATCAACCAATGGAAGTTGTTCTTCCCACTTTTATTATTTATCTATGTAATATATATGAATGATATATTTTAACACCTAATTAAGTCAATCAATTTGACCATCAGTCTATGGGTGATAAGCAGTGTTGAAGTTTAGTTGTATGCCCAAATCTAAATTTAGAGTTAACCAAAACGTATAAGTCATCCTTAGATCATGATTTGAAATGATATTCTCTAGAAATCCATGTAATTTGTACACTTCCTTTACAAATATCTTCACAAGAGTAGGTTCATCATCTATCAAATTGCCTAGTATAAAATGAGCTACCTTTGTTAATTTATCAACTACAACTAAGATCATGCTATGTCTATTTTGTGACAATGGTAAACCCTAGATAAATTCTATACTAATAATCTACCACTTATATTCTAGTATATCATATGGATACAATAATCTAGTTTGATGCACATGTTTAGCTTTCACACACTGGCATTCTAAACAAAGTAACACAAAGTCTATTGTAACTTTCTTGATTCCCTTCCAAAATAAAAGTGGTATAAGTTATTCCATAATATTGGTTACTCTTATATGTCCTAAATATGGGAAATTATGTAATTTATTTATCACTTTTATCCTCATATTATCAGTATTTGGTACATACATCCTTCCATTATATCACAAAAGACCATAATTATCTATTATGTATCCTTCATACCTAGGATTTTGAGTATTATACAACAATGCTTTCCTCACCTAATCATATAATTCATCTCCTAAAAATAATTTGATCACTCAATCTTTGAAAATACTCTTGATAGTAGCCACAACTATTATTTACCTCCTATGGCTTAAGGCACTAGCTACTTTATTTTCCTTTCCTTTGATAAAATTTATATCAAAATCATAGTTAGACAAAAAATCTAACCAACATCTCTTATGAGCATTCAGATTTGGTTGGGTGAAGATGTACTTGATTCCCAAGTTATCAATATTTAACTCAAAGAGGTTTCCAACAAACAATGCCTCCAAACTTTCAAAGCATGTACAATTGTTGCAAGTTCTAGGTCATGAGGGGCATAGTTCACCTCATAAGGATTCATCTTCCTTGATATATAGGCTACCACTGCATCATCCTACATAATTAATACTCAAAGTCCATCCCCCTACATATCTATGATCAATAAAAATTGACCATTGGGACCAAGAACTCTTAGCACTGATGTTGAAGTAAGCCTTATTTTCAATTCTTGAAAATATACTTCAAACTTATCTGAAATGATAAAATGTTAATTCTTCTGTTAAAAAGAGGTAATCATATTAGCTATCTTAGAATTTTTTTGGAATGGATTTCTTTTAATATCCCACTAATCCCATGAAAATCCTTACCTCATGGACATTCTTTGGTTTTGGCCACTCCATAATGGCTCTTATCTTTTTCAGATCTACTAAAATATCATCCATAGAGATAATATGTCCCAAATGTTTCCCTTTATTTTGAAAAAAATGCACACTTAGACAACTTTCCATACAACTTGTGATTTTAAAAATGTTATAAAACTAGTTATATATGTTGAATATGCTTGTCTTCATCTTTATAATATATGAGAATGTAATCTAAAAGGACCAAAACAAAATGATCTAGATAATTTCTGAACATGATATTCATGAGATTCATAAATGTTACAAGAGAATTTGTCAACCCAAATGGTAACATTGTAAACTCATAGTGCCCATATCAAGTTCTAAATGTCATCTTTGAAATATCCTCATCTTTTATTCCTAATTGATGATTTCATTATCTAAGATCAATCTTAGAAAATAATGTTGCTCCTCACATCTAACTGAAAAGATCATCTATTCAAGGTAGCAAATATATGTTTTTGATAGTCACTTTATTCAAAATTTATAATCAATACAAATTCAAAGAGTACCATCCTTCTTATTGACGAAGATAATTAGTGCACCCCATGGTGGCATACTTGGTCTAATAAACCTTTTAGACAAAAAATCTTAGATTTGAGCCTTCAATTCAACGAATTCATTGGTTATCATTCTATACAGTGCCTTAGATTAATGTTCTGATCTAGTTATGATATCTATATAGAATCAAACTCATGTTCAGGAGGTAATCCTATCAATTCCTCTAAAAGCACATCATGAAAATTACTATGGAATGGATAATCTTCAATAGATGGTTCCTTATATTCCTCCATTTCATTTATCTTAATAATAAATCCTTGTCATCCTTTTCCTTGAGCCTTCTTGAGTTACATTTCAAAATCCTATGCAGTCCTCAACTCTCTTTTCTCACCTTGAATTAGTGTTTGATTTACAAAATCATCTAGACACTCAACTTTATTCAGGTAGAAGTCAACCCTGGTTTTATGCTTCTCAAGCCAATTGACTCCTAGGATCACATCATATGACCTTAATGGTTTTGCATAAATATCTACTAATATTATGATTTTGGGCAACCTAATATCAGTTTCAACTAAACACTTGTCAATTTTGACTTTTGAATCATTCCCATATTATACCGACCATGCATTACCATTACTCCAACTTTTATATAAAAAATATTGAGAATTATAGGAGCTATAAAACATTCTTTAGCCACTATATCTATCAAAATTGAAATTAGACATTCAAACAAAATACTTGATAGTTCTATGGGTGAAGCTTAAAATTTAACTTGTTGATTATCAAATGTTGCATGAATACATTTCTAAAATGTTCCTTGTTGAGGATTAGAATTTTTGTTACTCAATTTATCTTGGGTAAACTTATGTTTAAAATGGTCACCTCTATAACTAAAGTAACCTCCAAGTGGTCCCTTCCTATCAGACTATTGGTTTCCCTTAAAACAATCTTTAAAACCATTTCCTAGTTTCTTGTTAGCTGAACCACTATTGAATCTAGTATTCTAACTCTTGAACTGAATCTTGGAGTATCCAGTTCTTTGCTTCCAATTATTATTTTTGAAATTTGGCTTAGAACTTCTAAACTTTTTTTTAAACTTATCTCTCACCTGAGCAAGATATTTCAACTTTTTTTCTTAACTACTTACTTGAAGACTTGGTCCATGTTAGATGGTCTATAAACATCTACATCTTGACCAATCTAGAGTTTTAATTTGATGATGAACTTCCTAATATTGAACCTCTCATCTACCTGATATTAAGGTACATATTTCATAAGTATGGTGAACATTTCTTAGTACTTATTCACCAATAGGTTTTCTTTCTTTAAATTATAAAAATATATAATATTTTTTAATAGTATAATTTTAGAAGCCATAATGATATGAATAGTGTCAAAAATTGCTCCCAAGTAGTGGTATTCAAGTTAAGATTCATTTCCAACTTCTTGTTGGACCACTATGTAGTTGATTCTCTAGAAAACTGGTAAGTTCCCTAAACTACTTTGTTGACCTCAAAGTAGTTTAGAATCTTGAAATAATTATTCATCGTAGTCAACCATGATTTATCTCTATCTCTCATAATGGTTCTATCAAACTTAGGTGGATTCACCTTTTTCATATCTCTAGCTAATTTTATAGCTACACATGCTCTTACATCCTAAGATACTTTCTCATGTCTTTGATCTTAAGGGATTTCCCACTCAATAGGATGCTATTTAGGCACATTCTAATGGTATTCCTACTCATTTCCATGAATTTTCTATTTTATGGCTATAATTCAACCCCTAGTTTCATTCATAGCTATAAAAATCTGATCTAACTTTGTTGTTTGCTCAGCAACAAATTAGTTAGGATCAAATGGAGGATCATTATCATTGACATTTGAATACTCTCTATAGATGATATATATTACACCATTCTCATTTATGTTAACATAAATATATGAAAATGTTAGCAGATCCATTACATCCTAGAGTTTGATCCACATCTCTACTACCACAATGTAGCATCTCTACTAGGATTTACTAGAATAACATAATTTAAAAAAAAATACTTCTATGTATTTTTTCATTATTTTTAACCATAAGAATCTAATTAGTGATCCTATTATAATACACTAAATATTTTAACCATAAAATAAACATGTAACATGTATTATTTACTGATCACTAGCATCATATGAAAGAAAACATAACTGCATTCATTCTAGAAAGTAATTACATGAATTCTATCCAAGATTGGTATAATAATACATCCAATGTAATCAATGCACTAGTGAGTAAATAGTTAAATTTCATCATGAATAATAATAGACAAGGCTCCATGGAGTATCAATCTCATCAACTCTGGTATCTCTAATAATCTCAAGTCTAATTTGTAAATAAGTAATGTTTTAGGGAGGGAGAGTATCATCTGAGTACTTTTCCACACCAACCACAAACCACGGATCCCCCACACAATCCCCTAATCATGTAATGACTCTCCCTTCATGAATGGGTAAATAGTGATGGTATGGTAATCTAGAGAGACAAGCTAGTACTTGTGTACTATAACATTTTTAATACATGATATGTATCATCAAGAAAATACATTCTAACATGATATCTCACAAACATGTAAATCATACATATGAAATGATAATGTTTAACTAAAAATTAATTTTTCTAAAGTTTTCAAATAGTTATTAATCTCTAAGATTATTCAAATTCATACACCACTTGATTGGATTACCTTCATCTAGCATTCATGATGCTAAATAAGCTAGTGAAGTTTATCTCACTAATTATTTAGTACTAGTAAGGTGATATTTGTTTAATATAATATATAATTAGCATATTCAAATATATTACTTCCTACTAGTTAGTATAAAACATGATAAATATATGAATAATAAATAATACATACATTTAATCCATTAAATGTATGTAATGAATCTCCACTATACTATTTACCACATAAATAGTAAACATAAATAGGTACAGTCTATGTCAACCAGGTATAATTTACACTTAGACTTCAAATTTCTAATTTCCATAAGTAAATTTAAATGTAGTACACTCTATGATAATAAAATATCATATTCTATTTATTTTTATGTACACATTAATCAATTATAAATAACTAGTCCTAATAATTTCAAAAATCAAATACCACATAAAAAAAAGACTTTTCTCATATGAAACTAAATTTTTCCATTTATACAACTTGTACTTTTGGGAGGCTTTACATATAATGATAGTGTCGTATCCCTCAATATTTCTATGATTTAATTTAATATTCAGTAAAATATAATTATAGGCACACATCTCAATGTATAAATATAATCTATATATGTATATGAATATCTAAGTCATATAAATATATTTCATATATATATATGATATTCATCAAATACATGCATATTTTATACACATAATATCTTCAAACTTTATCAATTATTGATGCTTTTTATCTTGAAGCAAGCCATCAAGTCTAAATCTCTCTGAGTGCATGCCTTAATGGGTGCACATAAAAATTGGTGGCAAGACCATTAGTGCTTTGTATGATTATTCTCCCTTTTCCACTTGTTATATACACACTTGTCTCCTAAAACCATTATCCTAAGCTTTGCCTCCTATTTTTCACCCTCTTCTAGTCTTTTACTACCTCTATTATCCCTTTCCCTAATATAAATCCCTTTTTCATAGTTTACATGACATAATTGGCCACATCAACCTTGTATTCTTATTGACAAAGCTTATTAGGAACTAAGTCAGCCCATGGCCCACCTAGTGCATGACCTAGTTTGTTTTTGTAAATTATGATACTAGGTACATTGGGTCAACCTTGTTGACCTAAACTTTTGAAAGGGTTTAGGGTTAGATAAACCTATATAAACACTTTCATTTTTCCATTTCTAATAGAATAGAATAATAAGTAAGATATATTCCACATCTACTTATTCACCATTTTACTTGAGGATCAAGCTTAGGGTTTCATACTATCTTTGGAGATATGGATCTTATCTTATAGAGAAGTATTTTAGATGCATCAATAGGTTGTGCATCCTAGATATAATTTATCATTGTCATCCTTAAATACCACAACAACCTCTTGCAAATAAGCTTGGCCAAGGGATAGATTGAGGATCGATGGGTTTGTCTTCAATGGTAAGTATTCCTAACTTTTTTCCTCCTTTGTAAGAGTAAATAGATATGAATTTACACATCTCTTCCATGAATTAAGATTTCATATAGATTTGTGTGAGTATATGTCTTCTATTCATGTTTAATTTTGGTGTTTATTGTCTGCACTTTGTGCCACAAGCTTTAGTGCGCACTGTATTAGATTTTTAATTTAGTTAATATTAATTTAGTGATTATGAAAACATACGACCTAGTTAGGGTTAGTGCATAATTTTGATTGATTAGAGGCTTTGTAACACTCCCTAGTGATATTTATTTTGGTAAGAGATCCCTTGTCTAGGTCTAGTGGATCCATATTGTCCATGACCCTGATTATATAATGTATCCCCAATCAAAAGTGTAATTAGGATTTATCTTCTCCAAGATATAATTGATTTATAGATATAATACATTTCCCATTGCATACATTCTAATGAGATAGAGATGAAAATGACCCTTGAAAGTTTTTCTTTATGTTTTAATTTCTATCATCTTATTATATTTCTATATTTCTGATATTGTATCAAACTAACTCGTATAGTTTTAACTTTATGTGCATAGGTTTAACACATAGTCACATCAAAATGACTTTGTTATTTGTGTGCATGTATTAATCATATATAGGTTACTAGATCAAAAAAGTTGACACAATACTCTTCTTTATCCCTAGATAGTAATACAAGGTTGAATAGGTCAATTCTATCATCTTATTCAATCTACCAACATATAGATCAACAATCTAGGTCAAATAAGTGGAATTAGTCTTTTAGTCAGCATTCAGATCAATAAACGAGTTAGAACATGTCAATTTAGTCTTTCAATTAGCATTTAGATTAATATACTAGGTCATATAGGTCAACCTCATCATCTTATCATTCTTCATCACACATATTTTTGTAGAACTAGGTTGAAGTAGTTGATTTAGTTTTCAAAATTTGAAAGCAACATTCAAAGGACTTTAGCATAAAATTTACAATTGTAATCATCTTCCAATACACCAAGGTTCATATATTTATCTCTTAGTTATTTAAGTATTCCATTTTATTTCTTTTTTGTGTAATTTAGTAGTCTTCAAAACTGCCATCCTATAACAAACTAAGTCAACTTAGTCAACATATCTATATAACCTATCTTCCATCTAAAAGATTGAGTTGACTTGTTCAACTTTGTTATTAAATAATTTTGCTTCAATAGAATAGTAACAACCTATTTGAGTCTATTTTGTACTATTTTCATCTATTTTCATCTAAACTGACTCTATACCATTATAAATTTGGGAATTAATAACTATTTGATAGTAATTAATTCACACTTTCATTTTCATCTATTTGCATGTTTAGAGTATCTCACATAGTCTAACTAGGTAGTTTTTAAACTTACCATTTACTTATACTATTTTACACTTTTTCACACACTACCAAATCACACAATATTTAAAATTCATTTAACATTTATCTTCCTAAGGACTACCTACTTGGATTTCACCACAAAGGTGGGACTTGACTTGGTATTTTGGCCTAATATAAATATGTGGTTAATGGTATATATTGGCAAATCATCTGACACCCTTATCATTGTGAGATTGTGAAGTGTGGAAGTAGGCCCCAATACCAACATAGATCCATTTCAGTCTAAACATCCTAAAACCATCCATAGATTGCTTCTAGTTCCATATTTTTATC
Organism: Torreya grandis; assembly: GCA_037957365.1. Lineage (NCBI taxonomy): Eukaryota > Viridiplantae > Streptophyta > Pinopsida > Cupressales > Taxaceae > Torreya > Torreya grandis. The sequence continues at coordinate 79,416 of JARHVA010002691.1, forward strand.
CAGCTTCCCTATCACACTTAAAATAATGCTTTCTAATATTCTAAACACTTAGGATGACCAATTAGTTAACACTTAATTCTTAGTTTACTGCTTGCTCTCTGATCTTTTTGTGTTGTATTGAAAAAAATTGTAATAGCCAATGTTGGTATAAGGTTTTGCATTGTGTGTCCCAATTGGATCACTCACATTAAACTAATTAGTTGTGTGTTTTCTTCAATTTTTTGTTTCAATTATATTTCAAAATGTTTCCCTATTTTAGTGAACTATCATTTTTCCTAGTACAATCTCTTATAGACTATGTTTTACACTATTTGTAGTACATAGTCAAACTTTATGACTTTGTATCCACTTTATTCCAATCATATTACAATACTCAGTCGATGTGGTTGACCCTAAAGCCTTATCAATCTTAGTTTCATACCATGTTTGTAGTATAAATTTGACCTATACAACTATGTACCCTGATCTACCTCTTGTATTTCATAACATAGTTGACCTAGTTGACTTTTATCATTCCTATCTCTTTGCCTTTATATCAGATTAGTCTTCCCTAGTATTTCTCCTTCATCATAAACTTCTTGTTTGAAGACAACACTGAGTTTAATTCAATAGATATGATGAAATTTACCAACCCCAATACGTTCTACCATAAGCAACATGTGGTTCCTAGCCTAGATTAAAATAATGTGCATGTATCCACTCATACTACAAACTATGATAACCCTCCTCATTATTGTTCAATTTGTAACCCTCTCTTCTCCCTAAAATATTAACCTAGAGTATACCCCAAAAATAATATTCTTCATCAATGAATTTCCTCAACATCAAGGAAAAGACCCTTCTACTTTTTACCATCCCATGATAAGTGGTTAATTCAAAGATCCCCATTCACCTTCCTCCACATTCTCACATAGATTTGGGGACACTAGATTATTTGCTTCTCATCTTCTTCCCTCTCTTTTGACCCCTTCTCATACTATGACATTTTCCTCTTTGACTTCCTCCACCTCCATACCTAGTATCTCTACTAACATGGTAGGTTACACATCTAATGGGCCTCTTATAAGACCCACTCATCTCCATTCTTCCACTAGTCTATCATTTTATACCCATGGTAATCATTCCTCTAGTGCTACTTCTTATCATCCCTCTACTAGTATATATTTTTCCACATAAGCATCATGCTACTGGTGCCACACTTACAAATAATTCTTCTCAAGATACTACTAGCACCCATAGTGGTACCCAAGCCACTACTACCAATACCAATGCTTCAAAAAATTCCAATAACACCACTCAAACCCGCCAAATTCTATTACAAACTCTTAATCAAATTAATTCTTTCCAAACTAACAATGCCAACCAAATGATTCAAATGAAAAATCATCTTATCCATCTTCAAAATCACCATCAACAAGTTCCATGGGGAACACTTAAAAAATTCCTCCACCTTCTCTTTGAGATTTCCATGGTCATCTTATGACCAAACCTCCTCTTATTAACAAAATAATCAAGTACATTAAAAATGAGCCTCTTACACCTAAAATTCCTAATATCAATATAGGAGGTATCACCCCTCTTAGTCAACCAATCCTACTCTCCACTTAAAACATTTTGAAATCTATACAAAGATTAGTTCAAGTTAAATACTTTTTTTCTACCAATCTATTAGCAAAAACTCTCAAAAGGTGATGTTTTATATTGTTATAACCAAATAAAATATCAATCCATAACTAGTTTAGAATATTTAATCAATGCTCCTATCTAAGAATTTCAGATCTCCTTGAAAATAGCTTGGCCCATTTTATCAATTATAAACAACTTGAGACCAAAACTACACAAACTTTCCTCAAATTATGTAATACCTTGTCTAAAAAATGTGAACAAAATATGGTATATGATAACTTATTTCATCTATTTACCAATGATTATAATCCCAAGTTACAATATTGAGTCTATACTCTCTCCCCATGGACTTTGGAAGATTCCATTGACCAAGAAAACCATTAAGATTTCCTCATGCATCAATTTGAGCCATCCTAACCTTCTATGGGTACTCGTGTGTTAATCAAAATAAAAATAGTCATGTTATTAATGATGGTGTCACCAATTCTTCTAATACCATTCATACTATTCAAGCTATTGTTCCCAACTAGGTTCTAGAACAATCTTCCCCTCCAAACCACATCACTAATTCTCATATATCTTCAAAAAATAACATCAATGTTCATAAACCTTTATCCTTGATGGAATTAAAAAAGCATCGATCAAGGCATATTCTGAGAGAACTTGATCCCACTCATCCTATGAAATCATGGTATGATCCCATTAAATTTTATTGTTTTCATGTTAGTTGGGGTCATTCTCATAAGACTTGTAAGCAATTTCATAATTTGGATATATTTCCTTTTCAGTCCCGATTTTGACCATGATTATATCATTCATAAATGTCAACAATCCTATAACATTGCCTTCGAATCCCATGAAACACAAACTAAATATTAAGCTTTGCACCATAAAAATGCTCACTTGGCCATATACAAAGACCTTCTGAATCACCAATATAATCAAGATAAGCCTACTCATAAAAATAATGTCGATAGTCTTCTTTACCCAAATCTAGAAGATAATGTGGTTAATATGACTAATATGCAAAGGATAGTTGCCTTCATTAATCCTCATCCAATAATCCACACTCCTTAATTATCTTGTATTTTTTGTTTTATCCAAGACACTTTACCAACTCACTTGATAGAGGTGGGGTAATAAGACCTTATACCTTTCGATGAACAAATTCCAACACCTCCCTTGGATAAAAATTCTCATACCATTCCTACCACTTCTCTAACTTCTTTACACATCACCAATGATACTCAAATTTATATTAACACTTCTTATAATTTATCTCAAACCAAACCTACATAAACTGCCCCATATTCTCAAGACAATCAAAAAAAATTCCTCTAATTAAAACACATGTACTTCAACTCCTCCTTCTAAGGACCCCCTTCAACACTGTGCACCTCTTTCCAATAATCCTATTATGGGTTATGATGAGTGGAATCATATTATGGAGCTTACAGATCTACCATATCAAATCCCATTTTTTAAACTTATGCACACTTCCCCACATCACTATAATAATCTTATATAGTTCTTATTTTATATGAACATCCCTCATCCTCCCTTAGAAGGATGTGAAGCCACCTTACCCAGATCAAAAGATAGAATTATACAATAGTATGCAGAGATGTCCATACATGTTTATGAAACACTTTCCCTCAAATTCCCTATTACTTATATGATCCCTGATGAGATTTTCCTTCATACAGATGATCCTCCCCTTTTTATAATTATCCAAATTGGTGACATCCAAGTTAAGTGTGCCTTGATTGATAAGGGTTCGAGTACTTGTGTTTCATCTCTTGACTTTATTAAAATCCTTGGGAATTCCAAATATAATCTTAAATATACAGCCAACACATGTGAAGGCTATGACCAAAGCCAAATGCCTCTTTTAGGCTATGTGTGGCTCCCTAACACCATCCCACCTATCATCATTTGAGTAAAGGTGATGATATTAAACTTTCCTCTGTACTATAATATTTTTCTTGGTTGGCCATGGACTCATTGAATGAGAGAAGTTACCTCTTCTTCTTTCCAAATTGTCCAATTTTCTCACAATAGAGAAATCTATAGGATTCAAGGTGACACCAACCTTTAGAATTTTGAACAATTCCAAGAATGTGGTGTATTCAAGATTCTAACGCTTGAACCCTTGTCGAGCATTCCCCTTCATGAATCTCAATGGTTTAACTTTCCTATAAAATCTAATTGAGGTTAAAATGGTCACTCCAAAATTATTAGGAATATCCCACCTAACCTCTTAGACTCAGATGATGATGAACTTGATGATATCAATCTCAAGATTAAAACTCTAAATATCTCACCTCATCTCATTTCCTAGCTTCTACATTTTATATAACCACATTCCCATCAACCACCTATTGATGATATACTCATTATATTAACTAAAGCTCAACATTCCATTCATCACACCACATCAGACAACTAGGTCATCCCTACTTATGACATTGATCTTCATATCCCTGACTATAATGATGGTTATACCTTAGATGATCCATTCTTAAGAGGTTTGGTTCAAGCCTGAGATGCTATAATTATTATTTATCATTCATCTTTACTTTAGTATTTGTTTATATCTTCTAGCATTCCATCCTATATAATTCTTAATTTTAGCATTTTCCTCTTATTCATAGGGTAGAGATGGTACACACACCTCTAGTTTCTAAAGACCCTCATAGGAGTATGCTTATGGATCATCATATGACTGGTCCCTACTACTTATCTAGATATTGGGACCCTTCTATCTAACTTATTCCTAAGATGCTTGTGACTATCCTTTAACCTTTTATGCATCCCTCCCGTCTGTTAGTTGAGCCTAGTTTGGTTTCTATTCCCACTCCCTCTATAGTTGAGTCTCTTCCTATTTCTAATCCTATTTCACCTTTATTTAAGCTTCACCCAATATCCCTACCATCTCCATCTTTTCTTAGTGACAATTTTCTCCCTTTATCACATCTTTCTCCTTTTCTTGTCAAATGGGCGGATCATCCCTATTGTGATATTCAAAAAATTATTGATCATTAGACTAGAGAATATTCATTACACTAGCCTTCCTTAAATTCCATTTCTAGTCCTTATATCATAACACCTTCAAAGTCTACTAATAAACATCTATGTTACTTCCACAACATAGATAATGATTCATTCATGCATTATTGTGAGTTTTGGAAATATATCAACACTTTGTGTCCCACCACTCCTCATCCCATAGACAAGGCTATACCTCCCTCAAAATTATTACCTAAATATCTTCCCAAATATGGATAGGTATATTGTTTCTTGAACCAATATACTAATCATCATACTAATCATTACCACAACCTTCAATAACTTCTCAAGGATCACATCAATACCATTTCTCTGCCTACTACCATTCTTTCTATAGGTCAACCTCATAATAAGGCACCCCATTCTTCCCCCATGGATCCTCCACCTATGTTCCCTTATCCACCTATATTTTCTCAACCAATTATTACCTCACTCATGGATCCTCCTTCACCTTTTTCCCCTTATCCATTGGTGACTCCTCCACCTATGGTCCCTTCTCCACTGATGACTCCTTCACATATGGCCCATTCCCAACTGATGACCCCTTCACTTTGTATAAAGTCAATTCCCATTCCTTCTCTTAATAATCCCCTACATGATAACCCTTGTTAGCATGATCGTTTATGTATTATTACATTTTCTATCGAGTAGATTCAACGTAAAGTATTTTATCAACTTTCTTTGAAGATCGATGAGACTTTGGCTACAGTTCAAGTTTAGCTTCATAGATAATTATCAGATGTTATGGAAAAAGTGTGTGGGTAAATATATAAGTATATGTGAACATAAGCATGGTGTTATTTCATTTATTTCTTCATTTATATTGGACACGTGCTTCAAATTTACATTTATTTATCTTATATCATTTGACTTATGTTAAATTCTTATATATCTTACATCATGATTTTTGTTCCACACTATATGTTTCTTATGATGTCATTATTTTCCTTATGTTCTCTTATGGATTCTTTTTTTTGATCACATACTTTTTCTTCTTGATTTATTTCCCTATGGTTATCTTATTCTCTTATCATGATTTTTTTTCTATCTTATCTCTATCAACATAGATAATTATTATTATGACTTGGTTTTATAAACCTTGATCCATTTAATCATTCCTTGTTTACCATGTGATCAATTAACAAATAATTAATCTCATTATAATATCTTTTTACTGGTCCACTTTGGATATCCCCTTATTCCCCATATTTACTTTTGAAAATTAAGCATACACATGGTTGAGACTTGAGATAACATGTTGGTTCATAGTTAAGACTAAGTGTTTTAGTCAATCATATCTTTGATAGTTAGCTTCATTTAGCCTAAGCCTAAATCTCATTCATGTGTATCACTTTTTCTATCATGCTTAGTCATTTGAAGCCCGTATGGAGGAAGAATCTTAAAATCCATAAATAATTTAAAATTCAAAAGCATTTAACAAAAGCAATGATCTAAAAAGGAAACATTTAAAATTTTCAAAAGTCAAATCACACTAAAAGACATGATTATAAGCACATCTAATTTTTATAATTGAAACTCAAACTCCATAGTTGGGCTCATGATAGAGTCAATTTACATTTGGGTGTAGTAGGCTAATAGATTGGAAAAGGAGAATAAAAAAATCTTTTAGTGCTACCTACTTTCTCACACAAGTACCCAATCTTCATAGTAGACCGATGGTTCTAGAAGGGGTCTTGAAGAATGGGGAATATGTCATGGAAATGTAGGTACATTTACTTTTATAGTTCAAAAAAACAAACATGAGTTAATCTTAGTACCAGACTTATTTTCTTACATAGGTTTGTGCCTATAGAGAACACATATCCTTTGTATACTAATGGTTATTAGTCACTTAGTGTCTTTCTATGTCCCTAATGTGCCTAATGTATCCTAAGGTATTTTCACATATGTTATGATTCTTAAATTCGCTCTTTAATTCCCTCCAATCATAATATCTCCCCTTGAGACATATTATTTTATTCACTGATCAATCCCCCTAGGGATTATATTTGTGAGTTGCAGTGTAATACCTTGGATAAGACTGGGCCTTCCTCACAAATTACCAAACTTTCACATTACCATTCCAAACATCCCCTTTTACCAAATTTTACCCCTTTATTTACACATCATTGGTGTTCCCTTTATGAGTTGTAATGTAATACCATGGATAGGACCCAACCTTCCTCATAAAATTTTTCAATACCCAAGTCACAACGAAATTACATGTATCAAATTTGAGATAAAATGTGATTAATTATGAGTTACACATCATTGACTATCTTCCTACCTTGATTTAGTATGTTTTATGCTTAATTCATTAATATTTCATTTTTATCTTCTTATTTTCTAATTACATGTAAGAATCCAATAATTTTTCTTAAGTTTTTTATACTTCCCAACTTATATTAGTGTGATAAATTTAAGACCATTTTGCCAAATTTGTTTCTCTTTAATACTTTCCATTATGATTCAGTATGACTGATTGACTTAATTGATTTGTTTTTATACCATTTTTCTTACCTATGACTTCCATTTTATTACATTATTTTCATACTTCCCAATGTGATTTAGTGTGATTTTACTTGTTTTAATTTGGTGTCAATCTTTTTTGTGGTTTAAAAAACATTTTTTGTCATCTTCTTTACCACTTTTTGGTTTATTATACATAGCCATCTTTTTTATTACATATTTCCCATCATGACATAATGTGTAGTGCATTTTTTTAAATTAGTTTTACATTCCCAATTCTTTTTTCCCATTTATTTTTATCCATGTATGTGTACTACATAATACTAGAAAATAAAACACCCCACATATATTACCCATAAAATATACAAAAAAATTAAAATATATGTTCTAGAAAGAAATATATACATGCATCTAGAACCATAACCAAAATATAACTCATGAGATCAAAAATCAATTGTAAAAATAATTTATCTCTATATATCATGTGTCTTTATACAAAATTAGAAAATACATCACTCTAGCTCTATGGCTAGGCTCTATCATGTCTATCTCATGGCCTAACCATGTTACCCATAAATGCCTCAGACTATCCCCTTTACACAATATGTTGTAATAAGGTGGTCCAATATCTCAACCCTACTACCTATCACTATAGGTTATCCATCTGCACCTATACCTATCCCAAAAGGATTATTGTAGCTATGTGTGTGGATCTCTCCTAAGTTAGGGCTTATCAAGCCTATCCCTCTTCTGATCCTACCCCTATTGGTGGTTACAATCCATCCTCACCTATATTTAACTACCTTATGACCTCCACTACTAGTCTAAACTATCCTATTTAATCTAGGGTAGATGGTACCATAAGATCATCTAGAGTGGTAGGATCATATGATGCCAACACTTCCTCCAAAATGTCTTAATGTGATACCATGACTAAGGATCCCCATCTAGTCTCCTCTATCATAGGGTTTGTAAAAATAATACCCAAATATATATTATATCACATATGAATCTCATAATAAATTTATCTACCTGTTATCATATACAACTAGAATTTTATCTCAAAGACTAAAAATTAAAACATTTCTTACTTTTCCTAATGTCACCAGCCACTATCACCCTATCTGTTCATCCAATAAGAATGGTCTCTCCATTGTTATTCCATCAAACCACCTAATCTATATATCACCTTCTATCAATTCCAATCTTAGATTCACCACCCATGCATACCTCAAGCCTCTATTTAGTGGTACCTCTATCGACCAGCTCTACCATGGACTAATTATCAGGTCATACTATATAACCACCCTATATGCTCAATCTTACTGATGGCATCTCCATTAGTGGTGTGACCAAATTGGTCCTTTTTCCTCCTACTGACGTGCCTTATATGGTCCTTATAGTACCCTTTCATCTGCATCCATACCTTTTCCTCCACTAACTATCATCTATCATACTCAACTAGTCCATGTTCTCACATGCCATGACTTGATCTCTAGTCTCTTGATTGATACTCATTTTCCTCCTCTCCCCCTTAGCTATCTCACATTTATTCCTAAAACATAGGCACTATTATAAGATCTATTGGGTGAAGGAGTCTAAACTATCTTAACCAATGTGGCACTAGCTATGTCTCTACCAATTAGATATAAAGACTTATAATTCACACTTGATCTAGTTATCATGCCATGGTCACCCAACTAGGTTAAATAGTAGCAATATGTGTGTAGGGTTTCCACTTGATCTCTCCTCATGTGACTATCTATAGTGTTAGAATATGAGGCATGACCCACACTACCTATTTCACTCTCCATATAGTAACCCAAGGTAACCTATCATCCTCCATATGGGGTAACCTAGCGAGATGTTATATCAGGAACCTCTCATATATCCATGCACTCAGCAACACTACTAGTCACATGGTCTTATGCCCTCTGGATAACATCCCATACATATCATGTATTACATGGGCCTGGATGACAAACCCAAAGTCATAGAGTGTCCCTTATCCAAAATAGACTAATACAAGGCTATCATATGTAATGGTACCTTTCCATATACCTTGTAACATATCACTCATTTTATCACAAGTCCAACCACAACCTTCTAGATATCTAAAATCTATGTAGTATATACATCAAATAAGCTCACCCTCAGCTTTAGGTAGATCTTATCTAAGCACATTACCCACCTGGATAGTGCTCATCTCTCCTCTAAATCATCTAATATCCCTATGATCACTGGTATCACTCCTATAGATAGTCCAATAAATGCATGGACATCTTCCAGTGTGATACCTACCTCTATGGTATCCCCATCTAGCACCCATCAAAAAGTGTTGGTCAAACATTCCCAATATCCAAGGAACATGATAACAAGATTAACACTCAGTGGGATGTATCTCTCCTAAATTATACCTCCCAAGCCCAATACAATCACTCTTGCTCTATCCACATTTATCAACCACTCTAGTAAATTAGGTAACCATGAGGCATCGATCATTGACCAAAATCTTTGGTGCCTCTATAAAATATAAAATAACAAAAGATGTATTAGACCTCCATGTCATTCATCATCAAAATACATAAAAATAATGTGATTTTATTTTGTTTCCTCATTATCTATAGGATGGATCTATTACAAACTAAATTAGACTTATCTTTTCTCAAGGATACTAAATCATCCCTATCATAATTTCAACCAAATTAGAATTTTGAGTACTAAGTCTTCCCCTTTCATTTTTTACATTACTAAGTTAGCCACTTGCTATTAAGTCATCCCACTAGTTTCTCTTATCTTCTACCAACTAAGTCAACTTGGTCGACCTTGTCAATCTATTACAATATATTTTTGACAATTGACATAAAGGCCTTAATCATTTATTGGTATGACTCCTTCCTACCCGATACCCCATTTCATCCCTCATATCCCTAAAATTTTCTTAGGGTTCATTTTGGTATCTATATTTTGCCTAATAGTCAAAATTCTATAAATCACTTAATTTCAAATAAAACTACTCCAAATTTTGAAATTTATAGTTGCTTACATGTGTTACACTTACTATGGGTGTTATGCATCCTCCATATCTCATTTGTCATCTCCTCACCATCTTGGCTCTCTAGGTCTCTCACCAGGTCTATCAGAGCTCTATTTTTCTTAGAATAGTAAATAATATCACATGAGTTCTTTTTCACCCTATTTATATTTACTATTCCAAAATTATTTACCCTTCAAAAATTTACCATCAAATTTCTTATTTTACTCATATCTTTGTCTCTAATATTCTTATTCCAAACCATAAAATATTCTAGAATCCTTATTTCATAGAGAATATTCTCAACTATAATATATCTATGATGAATTTTTTTGGGTTTTTCTCTCTTTTATGTTAATCATTATAGGTTTACCTCATGTTCCTCACATTAGAAACCTTCACATTTCTCACCTCTCCTTTATCTACAACACTAACATATGTAAAGGTATGTATTTTTAAATTATATCATTTTATTTATCTTATTTCTACTTATTATATTTTATTCAGCTTCAACATAATGTGTTGTTATGTTCTTTTACCGAAGAAACATCAAGTGTTACACCTGTAGACATCAAATTCCTAACACCATTTGTGTTTAAATTATCAATCTTACTTGAAATGTACTCAAATGCACATTTTAGGTCAAAATCCATAAAACATGCTAAATGGTTCAAATTTTTCATTTACAAGTGCCAATTTAGGTCAAAGTATCCCTAAATGGGGGAATGGAATTTATAGACCAACTAACTTTGATCAATTTATTTCAAGTTAAAATTATGATTTTGCCTTTTATGCTCTAGATCTCTCTTTTCTCCTAAATTAATTGGTACACACCATGTACCTTTGTTATTTTATGTTGTAAACATCCTAAATGTAAATATGGTTCCGATGCATCTAATGTCACCTTCTAATTCTTCCTGAGTTAAATTATAACTTACTAATATGAATTTCTGACCATTTTGATTAATTGAGGGCCAATTTTCAAATAATTGCACAAATGTTGATTAACCTTGTTTAAGGATAATTAATCTAAATCAAGAGCTTAAGTGGATTTTCCATGAGAGTTGTTGAATATTTATTTTTGAAAATTTATTCCTATTAACTACATCATCACTTGACATTGTTTCTTGGGAAGACATCCCTAGGCCATAAATGCCACAAATATCAAGATTATGGGATACCCATACCTAGATAATGCTTCTCATGCCTTTTCAGTGCCCCTTCTTCTAAGGTCATGAAGAAGATAAATATGGATTTAATTCTAAATATTAATATTATCCATGGCCACACATATCAATCTTGAGATGGATAGTCATGGTTGATCCTAACTAATCTCAAAAATATATAAATAGAGAGGCAATGAACATCATTTCAAAGATGTTTTTGTGCAAGGTTATTATGCTCAAATATCTTCAAATCTTTAATATTGTAAAGTTATAATGCTAAATTATTTTCACAAGGATTTGTATTTGATCATAGTTTTTATTTTTAAGCTTCACTGATAGGCTAGTTTGGTGATTTGGAATCTTGAGCTTATGTTTTATGGAGTGTTCCTGAGGAATTGGAGGAGCTTACCACCATTTTTGAGAAAGATAAGGAGGCTTGATCAAGGGAGAACATGTTTTTGAGCTACATGGGTATGGTGAATCCATTTTCCAAGGTAATATGGTGTTTCTTTCTTTCATTTGTTTTTTTTATCCTTTTTAATTCCCATAGGAATAGAGAGGCTTAGTTAGCTAGTTCTTTATGCATGTTTCATTATTTATGGACTAGTTCTTGACTAAATTGCTTTGTAATCATCTCTATATCTTAGCGTGCCCAATGGGACTAGATGCATCTCACACCTAAATTAAATCACTTTTCAACTCTAATATATCTATTTGGACACTTAAAACTATTGAAATTTGATTTTCTAACTTTATTTTGTTATTTTTTTCCATGCTTTTACATAATAACCAATGTCGACAAGTATTACTAACATCGGTTACCTATCATAACTGACATCAGTCATCAAAACCAACATCAATTAAATCTTGGTTAGTAAAAGTAACTAACGTCAGTAGTAATAACCGATGTTAATAATTGTGTTTTTTCCAAAAACATAGACTTGAGACCTACTTTTTCAAATTTCATTGTTTCAAGCTAAAAAGAGCTTCAAAGCTTGAGGACATGCTGATAATTTTGCTATAGGACCAAGCCAAATATTTTCTCAAAACTTGTTTAAATCACCTTTGCATGTTCAAAAATTAATTAGGAACCTTGTTTTGGTGTTTAATAAAAAATTTAGACATTTTGGTGAATGTTTTCAAAGTTTGCAACTAAGACTAATGGGTCAAACGAACACCACCAAATCTTTCATTTTGGGCTTAAAATTGAAGACACTTATCAATTTTTGTTTACAATAGTTGTTTAATCAAATATTTGTTTGGAAAAAAGAGGAATGTTGCATGTATGCTCTTCCATTTGTCCCCTATAGGGAACCCTTGGAATCAAAATCACCATTCCTATTACAAATAGCCTATTCTAAGGCTTAGAAATAAAGTCATCTAAAGCACTCCCCAAAAACTCACCAAAGTTTGGGTGATCTTGAAAATGACCCTAAAGTCTTTCTATTTTATGTTTTCTTTATTTTCATGCAAACTTGGCTTTTTGAGGGGGACGTCATTACCTCCCATGAGTTCTTTAGGGAAGATTTTACTTGAGGTTTCAACTCCCAGAATTGATTCCTTTGGAGTTGTACATGGGACATATCTACAATTGGACATCGCACTACACTGAGTGAACAACAGGATGTAGTGGTTGTAAAAAGGACTAAACCTTTTTACAACTAGCCAATGCCATGATAACCTAATTTCCATGCTTGTCTTTTGCATCATTTGACATGAGAGTCACTATGTAATTGATTCCCATAAAATGATCAAAACTTTGAAAGTTTAGTAGACCCCACTTTGCCATACCTTGTCTATTTAGACTTAAGATGTTTGTTTTTTGTCATTATCTTACTTGGTCTTGATTTGTGTCTAAAACTTCTTGTTAACTAAATTTTTTTAACCAAATCAAATTTTCCTTAATTTTCTTGAGAAAGGGAGATGTTAAACTATCCAAATGGAAAATTCATCTTTTCCTTGTTCAAATTATTGTTAAAAGCTTTGTGTCATGTCATCCACTTTGGTGTAGTCATGCTGCCCAATTAAATCTAGATATTTTACCCAATTTGTTTAAATCTTTCATTTATAATCCACATTCAAAATTGAACCTTTTTGAGTTCTAAGGGTTGGTGTATCAAAGTGGGTCTGCCATTTGCACACTAATATTGTTTTAACTTGGGTTCAATTTTCCATTTGGATTGAAGGTCATTTATTAAGACTCAAAATCACATTATCATCTTGGTGGACTCAAGTCATCTTACGTATCGCTCACACTTTTGATTCTTAGAACATATTTTATCCTACTAGAATCATGTGGTGACATTATGCCACCTATTTGGTCATAGATTTATACTCAGTGATTCACGTATGTTTTTACATCTTGAGTTGATTATTTCATTTTGTATTTTTCATAATCTAGAGATCTTTCCTCTAGACTTTTATGGTCAACTTGTCAAATTTTAAGCTAGCTTTTATGGTTTGGGTGTATCAAAAATAGTTAGAATTTAATGTACTATTTTTCACCTTGGATCTTTAAGTTACCTTACTCTCTTTCGATCTATATGATTTCAACTTTACCAAAGGTTGAGTAAACTCATGAACCAAATCTTCTAAATTATGCATGGTTTCAAACCACCCTCCCTTATAGTCTCATTGGTACCTTGGTTATTTATTTTAAAGATATCCAAAGCAAAATTTGATTGGTTGCTAAACATTGGTCCAAAGTTAGTCCAACACATAGAGCAACTCTTTTTATACATGACTCAAAGGTTCACTCGTAGTGGGGCCTCTTATGGCCTTAGTTATGAAGATGAGCAATTTAATGATGGTCAAGATAACCCCATTTTTTTATAATATCCCCACAATAGTAGGATCTGAAGATGATTAAAATGGATATCATCCTCGAGAAGATCAAGATGAATCCCTTCTTAGGTTGATAGAATTAGGTACTAGACTACCTTTTAAATTTCCTATAGAAGAGTTGTATACCTTGGTTAGATAAGGAGAACAATGATGGCAAGATCAAGATTTTGCATAAATTAACATACCTTCTTCCTCTAAAAAAGGAAAGGAAATACAAATAGAGTAAAAACCCAAAAATCTAGATCCTCTAGCTAAGATCAAGATAATAAGTCAACGATATCCAAATCAACTTGTCATAGATATAACCAACTCCCTAGTTGCCACTTCAATTCACAATAATGTTTTGAAAGAACAAGGAAATGTGGTTAAAATTATGAAACAAATATTGGATGATGGCATTACCATAGTAGATCAAGGTAATATAAAAAAATAGTTAAAGTCATAAGAGACCTTATAAAGTATTACATTTGATACAAAACATACATTCTTCAATCATCAAGAAAATATTGTTAGTTTACAAACTCAGAAACCCAAACATTCAATTCAAATTGAGTAAATTCCTCATGATAATTTGGATAGTTCTTTTCAACCAACCCAAATTTTGGTAAATAAACATATAAATTTCAAAAATCAACAAAGTGCAAAACAACTAGATTTAAGGAATGTTTTACAATCCAAGAATCAATGGCCTATGTTCTCAACTCAAGCGATAAATTAGAACCAAATCATGGATCAGAAGGTATACATTCCTTATAGATCCACAAAAAAAAAAGGCACATTCCACCCCAACAACATCTTATCCAATCCACAAATTCACCAAACATGCAAGAATGGAGCTCTATGAAGGAAATTGTCCAAAGATTGGAGACAAATAATAGAGTCAAAAAATACAAATTTTATAAGATATGCCCATATCCATTTGATTTGTATATTCTCTAAAACCCCTTTCCACCTCATTTTGAGGCACCCAATTTTGACAAGTACAAAGGGAAAGGAGATCTACATGAATACATACATGCATTGTTCATCTTATGTCAAGAGTTTACTTATAGTAGCGAGCACTTACTATGACTATTTCCACAAAGTTTAGTAGGATAAGCTCTTGATTGGATACTTAAACTACCCAAGGGATGAGTTACAGATTGAAATGACTTATCAAAAAAGTTCATTAACCATTTATCATATAACATATAACATGAATTGACCATTTTTGACTTATGCAAAGCCAAGCAACATGATGGTGAAAGTTTCACTACATATTTACAAAGGTGGAGAGCATTGGTAGGTCACTTTCAACATAATTTGCTAGACAAATAGTTGGTTGATATCTTTGCATAGAATTTGCATCCTAAAGTTGTGCATAATCTATGGTTAGCTTGTACTAACTCATTTGAATAAATTATTGACAAAGGAGTGTAGATTGAGAAGGCTCTTATTGTTAGGCGCCTTGTTAAGATTTTTTCACAAGGTCAAACATCTAATCAGGCTAAATCACTGGCTCAAACAATTATACATAATAATCCTAAGGGCTTTCCCAAAAATAAAAACATGGTTGAAAATGGGGTGATAGAAACAAGACATTTACAAATGGTACAGGCTATGCATCCTCCAAATATACAATTAACTCCCTTAAATCCACTACCTACTTTATATAGACAACCTCAATGAAGCACATTTCATAATAATTTTAGAGTCTTTAGTAAGTTATGATAATTGGTTAAAATAGTGTTAAAAAATCTCATTGTAGCTAATTTAATTATATGGCTAGTATGAAGGCCATTTCTTCAAGATTAACCAAAACTAAACTGGTACAAAGAGAACAAACAGTGTAACTTTCATTGTGTTGCTGGTCACAATGCATTTCATTATGTTTAATTGTGACATATTATTAAAGACTTTATTGAAAGTGGTAAACTAGAAATTAAGTTGGCCCCTAATCAAGACACAAATCAAGATATGGGAATCTACGAAGACCCCTTTCCTCAACATGATCCACCACTACCAATAAATAATCAAAATGGTCATAATCAAGGATAGAGGCAAAATCAAAACCAACAACAAGGTTAGAATAATAATGAACATAATCAAGATCATAATGTCGACACTAATAATGTGGCTTATAACAATGTACCTTATGAGCACAATAACATGGTGGGATATATCTATGTAACCCACATTACCATTGTTACTGTAAAACCACATAGCCAATCTCATGTTCCTCATAACATGAGACCCATCATTATAGGGTCAACACCCTCTCCCCCTAGTAATACCATGTCAGGTTTGCATCATCATGTTGTTACTCTATTTTCATGGGTTACTAATCTTGAACAATAGTACCTTATTTATAAGAGTTCCTCATTGACCCAAAATTTTCATAATACTGTTAATCACCCATAGGTCACCATCCAAGGCCCTTTGCCTCCCTCTTCCAATTATAATAACTCTTTGTCACCTCTAAGTTTTGCATTCACAACTGAATGCCCATGAGTTTCCATTTAGGGCCCTTCACCCACTTCTTTCCATAAACCCAATGAAAACATTGTGCTAATGGTTCTAAAGCTGAATATTATCCTAACAAAGACTAAACTAGTTCAATCCACAATTAAAAGGCCTTATAATATAATGGATCAATTAGATAAAACCCCTACACAAATTTACATATTAGAACACCTGCAGACATTTGATGCCCATAGAACCATCTTCAAAAAACTTTTACAAAAGTTTATTGTGCCTAATGATATAAACCTTGATCGGTTTTAGAACCTAGTTGGACATTTGTCTTCATTTTGGCAAATCACATTTAATCAAAAGGACATGTCCACCCTTTGCCTAAACCATAATAACCCACTATATATTTAGATAATCATTATGGATTACAACATCAAGTAGGTTCTTATAGATAATAGTTCAAGTCTGAACATCAAATCTCTTAAATTGGTGTGATGATTGGGTTGCATAGATAAAGACATCTAGCCAAAAACTATTATAATCAAGGCTTATGGAAACACTGAGAGGGAGTCATCTAGTACAATCTAGTTTCTAGTCATGGTTGGGTCTATTTTTCATCACAAATTATTCCATATTATGGATATTGAGCTTCCTTATAACATACTTCTTGGTCATCCTTGGATCCATGAATTACATGTAGTTCCATCTACTCTTCACCAATGCCTTAAGTTTCCCCATGATATGATCAAGGTTACAATTCTTACTTATTAGTATCCATACAAATACTTTAAACATACTAAAGTAGAGTTTTGTAATTATAACTATTGCCCAGGTTTTGATCTCATTAAAAACAAGAAAAAAGCCATCATTTCTCATCCATCTCCATCTAATTATATAGACCCTGGTGATCTAGCCTCCACCTCAACTAATCCATTGGCTATAGCTCTAGCCAAATGAGTGATTATTAAAGATGTAGGCATTTTCAAGTACCATCTAAAGGATGTTCTCCATATTGAAAAATTACCAAAATCCCCTAAAACATTTGGTAAGCCTAAAACTTCTTAGACTCCTAATAGAATCAATCAGATTTGGAAACCAAAGAAGAAGCAATCAAAACCTCCTATGGTTTTTGTACCTATAATTACACTGAAGAAAGATTGAGAGACTTTTACCAAAGGATATTGGTTATATTTTTAAGGCCTTGCTGACTGTTTTCAAAATCTAAAGTATCATATCCCTAACAAGATAATGGATCATCTTGACTATACAAGAAAAGGCCCTAGCCCACAAGTGCAAGGAATTTTAGAACCCTTATCAATTGGAGTTGTTAATTGGAATCATGGTATTGAATTTAAATAACTAAAGGATGACCTCATAGCATTTGGTAGTGACTCTTCTGAAGTGACTAGTAATGAGACTCCTAATAGTGACACAATGCCCCATTATAGCCTTTTTAATGAGTTTGATAATTCAAATTTATTTGATTCAAATGCCATATTGACCATAACACCTATTGGAGCTTCCCATCCTAAAGCAAAAATACATCCTATTGGAGCTTCCTATCCTAAAGCAAAAACTTATCCTAGTGATGCTTACCCTCTTGATATAGGACATTATATCTTGACCATTGGTTCTTCCCATCTTGAAGTAAACCCTCATTGTAACATATGCCTTTGTCATCCTGAACTCATAGATTGGGATCAAAAAAATTTGGCCATATGCCTTGATGAGTTTCAAAATGAAGAATTAATTTTAGAATACATGGGCCTATGAGATGCATTCCCCATTAGTGATCATAAGCAGAGTTTTGATTTTTCATTAAATTCTTCTACCTACTTTAGAGAGTAGGATAAATTTCTTGGTCATAATAAAGAACAAACATCAAGATCTTTAGGTGAAAACATCTTTGAGGAACTTGTTGATTAGGGAAAAAGTAAAGAAAAAGATAAGCCTTTGAGTGAAAACTTATTTCAAGCATTCTTAGGTGGGAAAGTTTGCTCATCCCTTTAGGGTGTAGAAATTCCATATAGCCCAAGTTCCATATCTAGTACAATCATCTATTTATAACAACATCAAATATTTGATCATCTTTCTCTTGAGTTTATAGAGGTCTTTTCCAATTGGCCTTTACCTGAGAAGGCAAATTCTCATTCTACATATTATCCAGATCTTTGGGAGGAACAACAATAAGATATAGAAAAAGAAGATGATCATGACCATACATTACCTACATTTCTAGAAGATGGATCTACACTCCTTATGGAGGGTACAATAGAAGTGAATTTGGTAACCCATGAGGATCCCAAAATTGTTTGTCTTGGAGATTCCCTTACTAAAGCAAAATGTGAACATATTATATCCATTCTTAAGGATTATATAGACATATTTGCATGGGTATATTCTGACATACTAGGCCTAGATCTAGATTTAGTTGTGCATCACCTTGTTGTTCACCCTAATACTAAACTAGTCAAGTAAAAGTTGAGAAAGATGCATCCACACATTGCCCTTTTTGTTAAGGCCAAGTTAGAAAAGTTGTTAGGAGCCAATTTTATTAGACCACTAGACTACTTTGAATGGATTTATAACATAATGCCAGTAAGTAAAAATACCCCAGGCATATTTGTTTGTATTGATTTTCATGATATCAACAAAGTATGCCCTAAAGATGATTTTTCTCTGCCCAACATCGCACATCATTGTTGACACAAATTTTGGGTATGAGATGATATCCTTAATGGATGGATTTTTTTGTTACAATTAGATCATGATAGCCCCTTAATATTAGCATAAGACCACATTCACCACTTTGTGGGGGACATTTTATTACCAAGTCATGCCATTTAGTTTGAAGAATGCTGGAGCCACATATTAGTGTGTAATAACTATCATCTTCCATGACATGATGCACAACATTATCAAGGACTATGTTGATGATATACTATTAAAATCAAGAACAAGAGTTGGACACCATGACATTTTATGAAGAATATTTGAGAGGCTTCATGCATATAAAATCCACTTGAATCCTAAGAAATGTGTCTTTGGAGTCACATCAAGAAAATTTCTAGGGTTCATTGTATCACAATGAGGGATTGAATTTAACCTTGTAAAGGTCAACACTATTATGGACATGTCTCCACCAAATAATCTTAAATAGTTACAAAGTCTACAAGGAAAGGTCTAGTCTATATGTAAGTTTATTTCTCAATTGGTAGATAAGTGCCACCCATTTACCCACGTCTTAAAAAAAGAGGTAATGTTTCAGTGGGATGAAGATTTTTAGATATCATTTACAGATCTTAAAACATACTTTGCCAATCCACTAGTCTTATGACCTCTAACACAAGGAAAACCACTGCTTCTTTATATACTAGCCATGGAACATGTACTAGGGGCACTTTTGGCATAGCATGATGATCACGATAAGGAACACATTGTTAATTATTTAAGCCACACATTGGTAGCCTATGAATATAATTATATGCCTATTGAGAAGGCATGTTTAGCTATGGTGTTTACCAATAAAAAATTATGACATTATATGTTAAACAACAAAACTATTATTATCACCAAGGTAGATCCTCTCAAGTTAATCTTATTTAAAGTAGCTCTTCAAGGATGCATGGATAAATGGATTATGCTTCTAGTGAGTTTGATATTGAGTACCAAAATTAGAAGGAAATCAAAGGCCAAATTCTTGCTGACCAACTTATAGAAGCTCCTATTTGGGCCACTCAACCCCTCAAATTTGACCTTCTAGATGATTCTATCATGATGATAGAACTAGCATCACAAGAACTTGAAAAGTGAGCACTCTATTTTGATGGATCCTTCACATCTTGATGGTCTAGATCTGACATATTATTTATCACACCATAGGGGGGTTTGATCCCCAAAGCATTACATATACAATTTTAGTGTACAAACAATATGGTCAAATATGAGGCATTGGTTATAGGGCTCCATCTTACCATACAATGTAAAATTCAAAGTTTAAAGGTCTATGGATATTTGTAGCTAATCATAAAATAGACAAATGATCAGTATCAAATAAGACATGATAATGTTTTTCCTTACAAGCAAATTATTGATAACCTTAAAACACATTTTAAATCTCTATAGTTCAAGCAAGTTCTATGAGTCAAAAATAGATCTATCAACACTATGGTAATAATTAGTTCCATGATTCAAATGCATGATAGTGTTAAAGAGTATCAGTTCTTGATTGAAAATATTCTTCAACCGGCACATATTCTATCATATTTAGAGAGGATATGTGCCATTGCTAATCCTAATCCCTCACCTGAGTTACCATGGTACCAAGATTTTTACAACTGTTTCCATAGCCATGTATTTCCTTCCAACATTTATAATAAGCAACAAAAAAATTTCCTTCCTCACTTAACACGTTATATCCTTTTTATAGACACACTTTAACTAAAAGGCTATGATGGAATGCTTCTTCATTATTTATCTTTGGGAAAATCCATGCTGGACCTAAAGGAGGTTCATGATGGAATGTGTGGGGCTCATACCAATGGTATAGTCCTAGCAAAGAAACTTCTCAAAATAGGCTATTATTACCCAAAATGGAGACATATGCTTGTAATTATGTAAATAAGTGTGTTCCTTGTTAGTAACATGGTAACCTGGTACATGCACCTTCTTTACCATTGCAACTGATTACAACACCATGGCCATTCTCAATATGGGGTGTCAATCTTAGTCTCAAATTAACAAGCACATTTTGACTACAATCGAGTAATTTACCAAGTGTATTGAGGTCATTTCTCTCACTTATATTACTAGGAAATAAATATTCAAATTCATTCATTACCATATCATCTATCGATATGGCATCCCAGCCCATATTATATCTAATAATGGTGGATATTTTATAAACCAAGATGTGAAATATGTTTATACAAAATTCAATATCAAGCACAAGAAATCCACTCCATATAACCTAAAAGGCAACAGACAAATTGAGGTGTCAAATAAAACCATTCTAGCCATTTTAAAAAATATTGTCAATGATGTTGGCCATAATTAGTATTTGAAACTTTTTCCTACCCTTTATGATTATATAACCAATCATCACACCCCAACTAGAAATAATCTATACTCTCTTATTTTTGGCACTAAAGCTAATATCCAAATTGAGATTGAGATCCCATCATTAAGAATATCACTAGAGTACATATAAGATGATGAAGACTATAAAGCCTCACGACTGCAAGAACTAGAGGTTATTGATGGTAAGTATTTAGATGATGACAGAAAACTTGTAGGCCTATCAGAATAGATTGTAGATAAGCTACAACAAATCCATAATCCCTTGAGAGTTTGATATTGATGAATTAGTTTTGAAAGAGAACTAGAACAACATGAATGATGAACCTAAAAATAAAGGCAAGTTTCAACCTATTTTTTTGGGACCATATATTGTCACAACAACCTATAGATCAAGATCATATTGACTGGCTAAACCTAATGGTGAATAAATTTTATATCCCATGAACATCATACACCTTAAGAGGTTCTACACATGAACAAATTTGAACCATTTTCTACAATACCCCTAACTTGGGGGTAACTTGTGCTGACATAATTTTATCCCACCCTTTTATCTTACCTTGAACGCATTTTATACTACCCTAGTCCACTTTTCATGATTCCAGATAGTAAAGGCTTTGAATCCTTGGCACTCTAAAAACATTCTTCATCTCATTCTAGATTGCTCTCTTTGAGAAGAATATTCTTTATTATGCCTAAGGCATGTTATAAGCTTGAACACTTTTTGTCCCTTTGACTAATTATGATCTTGATTATTTCTCATAAACATTATGGACATCTTCATCAATAGTTATACAAAGTAGTTCATCTAGGACCATATTGTGTAGCTTCAAATAGGTAAATAGCTACATCTTCTTAACACAAGTATTTTCTACTTTTTTGTTTTATCAAGAACCTCACTCTCACTAATTTATGAGCATGGG
The DNA here is from genome assembly GCA_037957365.1 of Torreya grandis. NCBI lineage: Eukaryota > Viridiplantae > Streptophyta > Pinopsida > Cupressales > Taxaceae > Torreya > Torreya grandis. The sequence goes on from JARHVA010002691.1 coordinate 102,077, forward strand.
CTATTACAATTAGCTTAGTTGTCTTATTGGAAACTCTACTCTCAAGACATGCATCTCCTCAACTAGATGGTCCCACCTTATTCATATTTTATGCCAAAAACATCAAAAAAATAATAAATACTTTGAAAATACCAAAAATAGTAGAACATGATCCATAAAAGAATAAAAAAATTATCTCATGCTTTTATACATTTGCACATTCTCAATCTACCATGCTACGCTCTTGCCATTTTGCAAGCATAGAAACACTAGTTTATTTCATCTTGTTCCATGCACTTACCATTTTTAAAGATCATTATTTCTCATCTCAACAGCTTCTTGTTTTTAGACCATTCTCATTTATTTGTTGTATCTTCCATTTATTCTATAAAATTAATCAAGTTAGTCTGATCATCATTTTTCTTCTATCCCATTTCTTGGGAGAACTACATTTGGCCTAAAGTTCATGTTGGAATATGCATCCATAAAACTATATAGGTAGTGCCCACTTGTCTTATACATCTAGAGTCAACTTGACTAACCCCTTCCTTTTCTTTTCTTCCCCATTTCTTTTAGTGTTGTTCTTCTTTAATTAGGGAACAATTGTCATGCCATTGTTCTTTTTTATGATGTGGTAGAAAGTAATGCCTCTACCACACATGCATGAATATGTCTTTAAAACAGACTAACTTGGTTTTATTTTGTGTGTTTATTTGAGTTTTCTTGGTGTTTTGTTTTGCTTTTGCACCTCTCCTTTTCTCTTTTTATTACTTCTTGTCTCATCTTGGTCTTGTGTTTCCTTGATTGTTTTTTGCTTATATCTTTTGTGTTTAAGAACATCTTGATGATTTACCTGGATCTTGATTGTTTATATCTTGATCCTATGTTATTACATTATTATTGAGCCATTTTGTTTATTTGATTGCTTTTGGTGTCTTGTTTTTTTGTTTGTTTTTTTTCTTTTTTATTCTATGTTCTAGAATGCCTTGATGGTCCACATGCATCTTAATTATTCATATCTTGGTCTCATGTCATTAAGACATTCTTGCCTTTTATTTTTGAAACATTTTTATTGCTACTTAAGATCATATCTTGATTTCAAGTTAGGTTCATTTATGTTTGTCTTTTCTTTGTTTTTGGTTTTTTGTTTAAATGTAAATCACTATAACTCTGGTTTGGGTCATTATTTTACCATTATCCTTAGTTATATATATTCACATTTGAACTGTCTTAATGAAATTGTAATCTTATGTCATTCTCAATTATTCATACTTAAGATGCCTAATTTTTTTTATATATCAAGAACTTTGTACTCAGGTCTCAAAGTCTTAAGTCAACATCAACTCCAATGAATGATTCTAAAGAACACTTTGCAAAACCTAAGCTCATGTTATGGAATTAGATTTCTAGGTAACATGCATTTCAAGCTTATTTATCTAAGCTTAGATGTGCATCTCTTTTCATACATTGTGAGTCAAATTAATTCTTGGTCATTTTTCATCATTCCTCATTCTATTCTCTCCCAAACTTGGGTGAACTATATTGGTTTGAAGTTCATGTTGGAACATGAGTCCATGGAACTATGTAGGTAGTGATCAATTTCTATTGATGTTAGCTTAGATATATCCATTCTTATTTTCATATATCTCATCAATTTTTGCATTCTCATATGATTGGTTTTATATGGCTTTCTAAGCCATTACACCATCACATGTACATTTTAACCCGCTCTCTTTAATCTATCTTTTTAGTTATATCTTTGAGATATTTTGGTTGTCAATTTCCCATGCGGTGGAAAAACATATGATCCATGTTAGAATCAAATCATCTCTATAGGGGAAAAATCATTATTTATTTTTAATCAATAATCAAAATTTTCCCTACTGTGGCAAAACTATTTTATCATGATCACATTTGCTCTACTAGAGTACTTATTATCTTCTCTTTGGAGACCCTATTCTAGTGGCACTTCCCTTCCTAAAGTAGAATGTTCTCCCTTTTCCTCTAATTCCAAGCTCTCCACGTTAAATCCCATGATGTAAATATTTAGTGTGCAACTTGTCTTAGGATTGATCAATGTCATAAGCATGTAGATTGTACTCTCAAATTAGGTATGTTTACAGTGTGTCCCTTACATTTATGGATTGTAGCTTTCCCATTCCCCCGATCTCTGAGGCCTATTATACCTCTCATTATATTTTTATCATTGATGGTCATCACGTGTACAATCATTAACTCATTTGGATGTGATCTATTCCATGGGTTAACCTCTCACTTTCTCTCTCTTTTCGAGAGTTCATCCTAGTATGTCTTCTTGAGGGGGAATCATGGGTCTGTTCCAATTTCTTCTTGACAAATATTTTCTTTAAAAAGACATTGCTTCACCTGAATGTCTCACTAGACCTTCTCAAATAGGGGAAAAATGTAGACATCTAATTCCTAACACCATTTGTGTTGAAATTGTCAACCTTACTCGAATTGCACTGAAATACGCATTTTAGGTCAAAATCCATAAAATATGTTAAATGGTTTGAACTTATCATTTACAAGTACCAATTTAGGTCAAAGTATCCCTAAATGGGGAAATGTAATGTAATTTAAATTACATTAAAGTGAGAAATTAGGATGTGGCATTTTATCTTTTGAGGAAGCATGGTGAATGGAGTATCTAGTTTTGAATAAGGTAACTAGTATGTCATGAAAGGGTTATTAATAGGATTCAAGGTTGAAGAGAAGGAGGAAGTTGAATGATGATGTGAGGGTAAAGATTGAATTTTTTGATATTTAGGATTATCACATGCATCTCATCATTAGAGTCTAAAATTTTAAGTAGAATATTCCCAATTAATTTAGGATGACCATTATAACATACAGTGGAGTTAACTAGATAGTTGAAGTGTTGGTAGTATAAAAATTTAATAATAGGTAAAGGTTCAAGGTTAGGTATTTTAAAGACACCACAAGCTTGGAATTGTCTTAAATTCTAAAGATTAGTGTCCCCTTAAATCCTGTAGATAGTTCCATTATGAGGTAATATAACACATTTCCGTATAGATGAAGTAATTGCTCTCATACGATGAGTCCAAGGTCAACTAAGTAAGATATTGTAAGAAAGTGGAAACTTAAATATCATGAACTTCACATGGATGATAATAAGAATAAAAACACAACCTATAATATCTATTAATCATCTATCATAGCCTTGTCATGTATTGCATGTGAATTTAAGGTTACGTTTGAAATATCTAAGTTTCTTAATAAATTTAATGGAGGAAACATAATTGCATGAAACTTCATCAATTAAATCATGCTTAATTTGGATATCACATATTTAAATGCTAATAAATAAATGAGGATCATTTTTATGAAGCAATATCTCATCAAGAATCATAGAAGAGCTAGGAAACTTAAGTGAGAGTGAAGTGTCCATTGTTTCATCAACATGGATGGACATCTCTTCACATTTTTGAAGTATTTTATCTTCAAAACTAAGGTATATTTTTACCCTATTAGACGATGATGAGGGGTGTTCATTTTTAATATTAATTGCATTGGGTGACTATGATTCTAGGGAAAAGTTCTCATTAGATATAAAAAGGGGATTTGAGATGGGAGATGGGAATGCTATGTAATAGGATCCCATTGATCACAAACTATGGGAAGATTATTAGATATAGGTATATAGTGTAACAATATCTCTTGGGAAGGAGGTTTTTAGGTAAAATTAAACTTATCTTGATAAGGTATGGTTCATTTAGGTCCATTGTAAGTGGGTTGAGTGACTTTTAGTGATGTGATGATTTATTGAGGTGTTTATTATTTAGGTCCATTGTAAGTGGGTTGAGTAGAAGAAATATTATGTGAAGTTTGAGGGATGTTTTCTTGTGGTATGGAAGTTGGGGAAAGAGTAGAATATATATTAATGGTATAAGAGGTATGTTCAATTTGTTTTGTTAGAAGTGGTACTTGTATGGTTATTGGTTCCTCTTGCCCCAATTTAATTATATTAGATGGGGAATTGTCTTAAAAAATGCAGAATGGTTGAGAGGATGTGTAGGTGTTGGGTTTGAATCAATATAAGCAAGTTATCTTATCATATTAGTCATATTAACCACATTTTTGTCATTGGTGTTAAGGCATATAAGAATTTCAATGTTGTATTGGTGATTAGGAAGGTGATCATTATAGATAGTTAAATGAGCATTATCTTGGTTTAAATATTGATTTTTATTTTGAGTCTTATGAGATTTAAGTGCTATGTCATGAGATTGTTAACATTTTTAGATAAGGGATTCATGGTCAAAGTTAAGACCAAGAATAAAATCCATATCAAGATTTATTAATTGCTTACAAGTCCAACGATAATGGCCCCAACTTGTATGAAACCAATAAAATTTGTTTGGATCATACCATGATTTCATAGGATGAGTGTGGTCAATAATTCATGGTAGAGTTCTTGAAAGACATTTTTGAATTTATGTTAGGGATAATGGTTTGTGCATATTAGTATGGCTATTTTAAGTAAATGTGGGAGTATGATTAAAAGTGTTGTTATGGGTAGGAACATGATCCATGGTGTTGTTTGGAGAAATAATTTGGATGGTGTGTATGGTGTCATAATTATCAATAACACCATCATTGATTGTATGATGGTTTTTGTTTTTGTAAGTTGAGGTGGTTAAAATTGACACATGAAGAAGTCTTGTCATTTGGATTAGTCAAGAGCTTCTTCCAAAGTTTTTTGAAAAAGGGTTCTAACATGATATTATAATTTAATGTGGAGAGCATTGGTAAATAAGTGGAAGAAGTTGTCATCTTCCATATTATGCTCAAATTTTTTAGAGTTTTTTTTACATCATTTGATGAAGACTTGTACCATTTCAGTTTTGAGTTGTTTAAAATTTATAAAATGAGCTAAGCTATTTTGAAGAAGATCACCACTTTGGAATTCTTGGACTAGTTAGTTGACCAAGTATTCTATGCTAGTAATATAGTGGGTTTTAAATTTATTGTACCAATATAAAGAATCTCTTGAAAGTGTTTTAGCTTAAGATTTTGGTGGAAGTGAAAGTATTAAGCTTAACCCAGTCTTTTTAAAGGTTGTCAAATTTTTTTAGATGCAAGGTAGGATCTGTAGACCCATGGCAAGTGATGGTGGGGGTGATACCTCCTATCTCAATATTAGAAATTTGAGGTATTAGATCTTCTTTTTGTAAATGTTTGATGGTTTTATTTATAAGTGAAGGTTGTGGTATGAGGTTATCATCAGAATCCATAAGGTGGGGTAGGGGAAATTAGGACTTTTTGATCCCCATGGAACATGATGAGGTTGGATTTAGATATGTATGGGTTTATTTTACTTTTACACTATCTGAGTTAAATTATTAGTTCGAAAAGTATGCACTTGGTTAATCATTTGTAATATAAGTTGATTATTTTGAGCAGTATTTTGGCCAGTGGATGTAGTATATGATGCATTACTATTATGTGAGGTATTAGTAGCTTTAGATATATTATAATTATGGGATGAGGTATTAGCATGCATTGCACTAGTAACATCAATAACATTGGTATAAAAAAAACATTGTTATCATTATTAGGGATGTGGGTATTTTGAAGAGCCACACTAGAGGTTGAATCTACCATGTTGGTATAAATACTTGGCATGGAGGTTAAAGATGAAGGATTTATCCCAAGAATAATCATCAATGATAAAGTATGAAAGTGTTGAAATAAAAAATATCACAAGATGAGTTTCTTCTCAAGGTGAAAACCATAAATGAGATAATAATTTTAAAGTGGGAAACTGAATGTATCTAATAAAAACCTACATGGTATTATAGAAAGGATTGCTACCAAAATCTCCACTAGACATGATTTAATCAATAACACAAGATAATAAGAGAGAGAGAACTATGAGATTCTAGTGAGGAAATAAGGAGAGGAAGGTCACTTTTATAGATCTAAAGGAAAATTATGAGAGTTATAAAGAATCCCATGATTACCTTACAAGCCTCCTATATGTGTGCCACTTGTGGCCTATTCCTCTAGATAGTGGAGGGAAGTGTGTGTCATGTAGGGAAACAAGAGTTACATGAAAGTAACTCTAAATCCAACAAGTGGATTAGGGAGGTGAGTGATACCTCATAAAGGTAGGAATAAAGTGTATTTATAAATATAATAAATACACACATAACAAAGACTCAGGAAAATCCTATAAACCTAGGAAGGATCCAAATTAAGGTTAATTCGCCAACACTCCCCTTTAAGCTTAAATTTTGGTTTATAAAAATGGAGAAAACATTTTATAAATAAATAAGTGATTTGAAACTATATAACACTCCCCTTTAATAAAAAAGTGATTCAATAAGATTTACAAAAGTTTAGAGAAGATATATGAGAAGGTGCCACCAAAATTTGTGAGGAAGAATGTGTGATCACAAAGATTCTCCAAAAATCCTCTTTAGACAATGTGGTTGATCCATAATGGAACAAAGACCAACAAAAAAGGAAGTGATCCAAAAAACCTGCAAAACAAATAATCTAATGCCAAGTTTTCATTTTAAATAACCAATATGACAAAAAATACAATCTACACACATAATGTAATAAAAGTAGATGTATAAGTAATAAAATTTGATGAAAGATAACTTCCATCATAAAGTGCATAAACCTACATGAAAAGAAGTTAGTCATAAAAGCTATAAATAAAACATGTCTTATGAAATAAAAATAAATAAATGCTTACATAAAATGAGTTAATAAAAATAGAGACAAAGAAGATGTGTCACTTGTAAAAGATATTCTACATGAAGAAATAGAATAATTGTCACAAATGGATACATCAAAGTTTCTAGAAGATCCATCATTTTATTTATGGATCCAAATAGTTTCACCTTTAGAGGTAGGATATATAGTCATTTTTCAACAATAAAAAATTCCATGCATGGATTTAATACAATATTTTCATGAGTACAATTTCCAAAATTTAGATATATGATGCCCATGTTTTCTATAATGCACACAAGGTTTAACAATTTTAACCAAAGCATGAGCATTAGAAGAAGTATAATCAAAAGAAGATGAATTATAATTCCTTCTATGTGGAGAAAAATATGATTCTAAATTTTCAATAGAAGTAGTTGAATTAATAAAATAGATACCTTTGCAATTTGTATTAGAATCAAGAAAAATAGGTTCAAGTACACTAGATCTGTACTTATGAAGACTACCACCTGAATAACCCATATTACACACTATATTTAATATAAGGTTGGTAGAATAAGTTTGCATATGATTTTTAGGTGTTTCATAAGCATAAGAAGGTTCATCAGAATTAGAACTAGTGTCATGTGAAAAATATGCAAATTTAGCATTAAAAGCATCAAAAGAAGATTGCATATTAGCCATTTTATTATCAAAATTAGTTTGAAGTGCATTAATAGATTTATGTATAGTACTAGTAGTATCATTTTGACATGATATTTGTTATTTAAGAGTAGTTATTTTATCATTTTGAATAGTTTAGATAGTGTACTTAAGAATTGAATAAATGGTTAATTTTAGAGTTGTGATAATAAGCAACACAAATTGTGCTAGCATTGAAAAAAATCAAGGACAAGAAACATGAATTTATCTAAAGAAAATTTTACAATATTCATCATAAAAAAATATAGATCAATTGACTTATAAATACAAGTCCACACTAAAAATACCAATGAAATGGCTTTGAATACCACTTGGTAAGTTATTTTTTTGAAAAATGATTTAATGTCAATAATGAAGCCTAATATTTTTTAAAAAAAACACAACTTGAATTGAAAGGATAAAAATCTTTACCCATTAAATATAAAGTTTAAACAAAAAAACATGTTCATAAATTATCATAAATATAAAAAACTTTCTTTGTATATTTTTAGATTAAGAAATGTCTTGGAAAATAGATAAAATTATTTATGTTGAGAAAATAAACCAAAAAGATTTGAAAAAATTGTAACTTATGCATGAATATAAGTTTCATTTTATTATTTTAAAAAATTAAAACTTTAATACACATACACTTTTACTTAATAATAATATCTTTGAAAAAAATGTTAAGCTTGGAGCTATTAACAAAAGACAAAGTTGAATTAGAAATTGAAAGTTTCATGCAAAGTAAGGCACAAGGCCCCCTTTTTTTTTTTTTTTAATTTATAAAATAAATCACATGAAAAAGCCACCTAATGCAAAAAAATTATCATGTACTCTCTTTAAAAATAGAGAATAAACAAATAAGAATATGCATTTAATTATTTTGAGACTACAAAGATAAATAATGCATTACTAAAAAGGCATTATACCAAATGAAATTCTGAACTATTAAATAGAAATAGTTGAATATAAAGTGTAACAAGGAATAAAATAATGTAGATAAAGGACCAAAAATACAAAAACAATAGCCTACTAAAAGACCACTGACACCTCATCTAGAACAAAATGTGGTAAGCTAAAAGAATACAAACTAAAAGTCATGTGTTAAACATAGATTGTAGATTAAATAATCAAAGATAATGCATGAGGTGTTAGGTAGGAGTGGTGATAAGGAATGAAAAATACACTATATTAACTCCTTGTAAGGTGTTTTCAAACCAAATACTTTAAATGAGAAATAAGGTAACCTAAAAAGCATCTAAAAACTAGTAAATTGAATCCAAACAAAAGGAGGGTAAAACAATAGTTTAGTTCACCATTCCATGCCAAACATAATCAAAATGCATGGATTAGGGTTTTGAACTATGAGAGAAGCAATAGGTGATGCAATTGGTTTTAAGTCTAAAAACATAGGCCATATAATGCATCCAATAAAATGAATCATTACACAAAATAAAAGGTCCCAAATAACAAGACAAAGAAGGAAAGAGTCTTTCCAAAGATAATAAAGGAATGAATGAGGTGGAGCCTTAGACACAATGGCACCTAAATATTATGTAGAAGCAAACATAATTGCAAAAAGGATGGGTTGTGCTAAGTGAAAACAAAGGAAAAAACTCAGACTAGTAGCACCAAGAGCTAAGGAATTCAAAGTGACCAAAAAATAGAATAAAGGTCAATAAAATAATTCCAGGTAAAATATTGAAACTTTATTAAAGAAACCAAACACTAAACAACTATGCTTTGAAAACAAATTAAGAGGATAAGCAAGAGAGAGATGTATCTCTCTTAAAAAGGAAAGAATTGGTAGAATAATACAAGTAGAGAAAAAGAAAGAGGTTCTAATTTTTTTATTCATATATTGAAGCATAAAAATAATATAACACAAAAAAATCTATAGAGAGAAAAAATGATGACCTCTTTTTATTGTTATTTTGAAAAAAAATACACACTTGGAAGACTTCTCAAGACAGGTGATGAGATGAAAATGTTCCTTATGAGAAACCTGTAACCACCTTTTATAGAAAAAAATTAATCAAAAAGATAGATAAACATATTTTAAAGGAGAGCAAGATTGGAGCCCATACAAAAAAATCCAAAACATCTCCTAAAATCTCTACACACTCTCAAAAAAATGTCAAAAGATGAACTTAGCTTGAATAACATGAAGAACTTATCCCAAGAATAATCATCAATGAAAAATATGAAAGTGTAAAAATAAAGAAATAACAAGACAAGTTACCTCTCAAGGTGCAAACCACAAATGAGACAAAAATTTTAAAGTGAGAAACAAAATATATTGGAGAAAAATCCACGTGATCTTATTAAAAGGCTTGCTACCAAAATATCCAAAAGTACAAGATTAAATCAAATTCACAAGAGAAGAAGAGAGAGAACTATGAGATTCTAGTGATGAAATGAGGAGAGGAAGGACTCTTTTATAGAGGTAAAATAAAATAATGGGAGTTGCAAATAATCCCATGATTACCTTACAAGCCTCCTATGTGTGTGCCACTTGTGGCATATTCTCTTAGAGAGTGGATGGAAGTATCTTCCAAGTGGGTAAAGGAGAGTTACATGAAAATAACTCTAAATTTAACAAGTGCATTAGGGACATGATTGATAACTCATAAAGGTAGGAATAAAGTTTATTTATAAATACACACATAACTAAGACTTAGGAAAATCTTATAAACCTCTGAAGGACCCAAATTAAGATTAATTCTACAATAAAATAATACATAGAGGATGATGTCATGGTGTGGGAAGTAGACATTATATAGGGTAAAGATTGGGATGGAAATAAAGGTCTTGTCCCCAATCCTTAGTAAAAGCTTGGGGAACATGAATAAAGTTCTCCTATATGAGGTCCCATCATGATATTATACATGGTTGTAGGATATTTATCCTTTATGTTAAAGGTTTTTTTTCATGAAAAAGGGAACTTCAGTTTTGTATTCAATATAATGTTCATCTTATAATGAAAACAAATGGTTAAGTATCAAGGAAGTACTAGGAGGATTTTCATAGTTGGTAGTGTAGGTGGAAACACAGAAATTACTTTGATCCATACTAGGTGCCATAAAATGTGTTTTAAGAATCCTTTTAGGATTGGTAAAACTGATCATTTTTATTTAATTCAGTTCCATATTATCCTCAAACAAGAAATTCATACTGGATGAAAACTAAATACTTGGTAAAAATGAGCGTCAATTGGTAGGATGTTGGGTTGAACTAGTAAAAACTATCTTGTAAGATAGTAGATAGAATAAGTTGTAAAAAACATATTCAAACTAGTCGACTATGTTCTATAAATGGAGAAACTAAGGGATTATGAAAGACACATAATTAAATAAGTCAATTTTGTGTTGAAGGAAAATAGAACAAGTAGTCTATAAGATACTGGGTCAAACAAAGTGACTATGTTATGGGAAGACATAAATTGTGGGAGACATAGTCAAATAGATTGATTGTGTTCTAAATGTAGAGACATTTTTAATAGTTATGACTATAGATAATTTAGTGTTATTTTTTAGAATATTTTAATTAAACACATAGACAACTAGGTTAGACTAGTCGATCCAGTTGGATCACATAGACAAAAATTACACCAATGATGGTTGACACAAGTTTTTCAATACAACATATAATTGCCAAAGACCAAGAAGTAAAAATAGAAATGATAATATCTATGGTCATTCTTGAATGTTTTAAATAATAAGTTTTTTTCAATATAAATGTGATAGATATTTGGATATAAAAAAGGAACTAGAAAGGCAATCTAAGGATGGTTTGAGTAGTTAAGGCTAAAATTAATCTGTATTAGTGATGGTATTGGATTGGTATTATGGCCTACCACATCACTTCACAATCCCATAATGATAAGGGTGTCAGGTGATTTTCCAATATATATCATCAACCACATATTTATACTTGGTAAAAAAATAGAGTCAGCTCCCCCCTTGGTGATGAAATACAAGTAGGTAGATCTGGGTAGAAAGTTTTTTAATGTTTATTGATGTTATGTGGTTTAGAAGTCTATGAATAAAATAAAAATAGTGTGAATAAATTGATAAATTAAAACTTCCTATTTAGTTTATGTGTGTGACTCTAATAAATCAAGCAATATATTTAAAATTAAATTAATTACTAATGAGTTAATTCCTTTACTTGAAGAGTATATGGTCCATTCAGATGACCAAATATGTAAAGAGTATAGAACATATTCATCTGGGTCATTTTTTTTTGTTGAAGTAAGAGATAAAATAACACATTAGAATGAGTTGATTGAGTCTTCTAGGTAGGAAATAAAGTTAAAGAACTTTATTGATCTAGTCAACCTAGTTTGCTATATGTTACAATTTTATAGATTGAAAACTATGAAAAATAGGATAGTAAATGAAGAAAATAAATGACTAAAGTTGTAAGGATGAAATTGATAATTTTTAAAGTGTTGAAATTAATTTTTATATACTTTTCCATTTAGATGACTTTTAGCCTACTAACAAAGTTGACTAGGTCAAATAAGTTTGAAAACCTATATATAAACTAGCAAATTGATTCAAACTGATTGATCTAGTTACCTATGGTTGAATATGACCTGTAAATAAAAATATAGAGTCAATAAGAGTGAATATGTGAAAAACCTATACATATAATGTTAGAACAAGTTGATAGATTTGATCCAGTGATGTAAAAATGAAATCTATAATAAATGAAGGCATGAAAGAAAAACATTCAAGTGTTAGTTGATGTCAGGTTCACCATAATGTATAAAATGGAAATTTAAGATGATTTACATTATCTCTAAGAATATAAATCACACTATCCCTTTTGTTTTTTGGTACATTTAGACAACCAATGTCATGACCAATATGGATTTACTAGATCTAACTAAGGGATCTCTTACCACACAATATCACTAGAGAGGGATCTAAAGCCTCTAGTTAATTAATACCACATAATAAACCTATCTAGGTAATGTGTTTTCCTATAAAATTAAATGAAAAAGTAAATTTAATCTAGTGCTCACCAGAGCATGTGGTAAAAAATGGAGGTAATAAACATAAAACTAAACAAGTAAATAAGAACTCTACTCAAGTCAATATAGAGTTAATAGTAATACAGAGAGAGAAACATATTCATAAGTTAACACATGAAAATATATCTACTTAATAAAGAGGAGAAAGAGTTAGGAATACTTACCTTGAAGACAAACCTATTGAGCCTCAATATCTCCCTTAGCCAATGGTGTAAGAGGTTGTTGTGGTTTGTAATGATAAAAAGGATAGGTCATCTCTAGGCTACACGAATTTTGCTATGCTTCTAAAATATTTATCCCACAAGATAAGATTCTTCTCTCCAATTTTAGTATGAAACCCTATGCAATATATCCTTAAGTGGAATGGTGGATAATAAGATGCCAAAATAAATTATTATCTCTAGATCTCTCTAATGAAAATGGTGAAAAGGATGTGTTTGTATAGCTATATCTAACCCTAAAATCTTCAAAAATTTTAGCCAATAGAGTCAAACCAGTTGAACCTATTATAATTTAATAAATAAAGTAGTTAGGTCCCAAACTATGTCGAATGAGGCTGACCTAATCTCATAATGTGATTATATATTAAGAACAGGGTTGATGTAGACTGAATTTGTTTGGTAAAGGACAAAAGGAAAATTTGGGTTAGGTAGGGGTTGTTTGAAGTGGTAAATTAATTAGAAGAATATGTAAGGGAGGTTTTAAAGATTATGAAAATGTATAGGATATTTTTGTGTTGGTTTCAAGTGGTGGTATAAGGGACACCAATCTTACAAAGCACAAATGGTTTATCTAACCCTTTCTCAATGCACCCTTTAAGGTGTGCATTTAGAGAGATTGAGTCTCGATGGGTTCCTACATGAGAGAAATCATCAATAATTTTATATATTTTTTTAAAATTATGTTGAATTAATCTATTACCTTATATACATTTCTATAATTAGACCCATTTTCCCATAACTAACCTATTAACCCTAGACTAAAAATCCTTACCAAGGGAAGTAGGATTTAGTATGATGAAAATCAAGAACTTGTGTATTGTATGTATGCTTTCATGTATGCATCATGGCTTGAAAATTATCTCTTGATTGTTGTAAACTATAGTTTTACATGTCAGGAGTGACATCATGCATCTACCCTTCTTCCTTATATGCCTTGATTAAAATCATGCCTCATCCCCATAGGTAGCTACTTAGTTTATTACTTAGATTTGTTGTTTATACACATGCTTACATTTCTATATCTATCTTGAGATCCTCATGAATGATAGATCTAACATACATCATATATTAAAAACCTATGCTTATAATATCTTACATTTTGATGTCATGTATGCACATTATATTGGCTTCTTATGCATATATCATATATTCTGAATATAACATAGATCATGTAGAGATTTTTATTTTTAGGATACTTCTTGTATAGGTTTGACAACTCCCCTCAAAATATAGGGAATTCATATAGGTTTATCATAAGAAATTGACCATATAAATGTACTCAAAATATAGTTTAAAATATATAAACATAGAGTATAGAGCTCAATTTTAGGAAAACATAGTGGAAAATAGTCAAATAGAGATTGAAGTTAGTTTGCCAAAAAAAACATAGTTGGACACTAGCACTAAAAGTGGGCCCTATCACCCAAAATTTACTATCCAAGGTATGGTACTACTATCTATTAGCCCTAGAAAAATGAAAAATATAGAATTTATAGAAAGGCATAGTAGATATAGTCCATGTTTTCACATATTCAGTTACAAGTTATTAGTTTTTACTTAGTTTTTCTCAATTTTGCATAAAATCATACTAGTTTACTCAAATTGGGGGAATCATGCATGGCATGATCACTCCTATTTAAATTTAAGATACTTAGATATATATTATTATAACTTAATCCAAAATCCATATACTCAAATATTAGATTTGGTAGCATGTGCATGGCATATTGTTTTTGAATGCTCACTTATGCACCAAGTGATTAGATGGAATGAAAAACTCCATATAAATATCTACATTATACACACCAAAAACCATGTTCCAATTTATGCATCATATTGGTTCGTTACTCTATATCTAATGGTTGGCACTAATGCATAGTCCTTGAGATACATACCTAAGGGCTTGAGAGGCATCTAGGTTATTTTTCATTCAAGAGTTCTTGAGAAGCTGCAGAGCCTTTATATATATTTTATGTTATAATCATATAAATTAAATTAGATTGCATAATTTAATTAAAAATTCATCTACTACACATGGGTAGGAAATGATGGAGTCATAATCTACTTGAGTTCTTGAGCCACCTATACAAGATGATTAGACAAGCCATCATTCTAATATAAGCTATTCACATGTCATTATCCACATAATAGGGGTGGGAAATGATGGATCCAAAACTATATTGATTTTTTTATCCACCCACACATGGGGATTAAGCAAGCCATCATCTCAGTCCAAGATATTCATTGATTTAATCACTATCTACATGTACACACATAGAATGTTACCAAGTTTATGTATTGATTCATGTCCCTAGTGAGGTGTATTTAATCCCTTACTCTCTCTTATATTTTTACTCAATTTTGTATTTTATTTTTATATATTAAACAAAGATTAATTTATGCACATTTAATTTTTAGGACATGTAATGGATCACACTTCACAAACGCATATCTAGATTCACATGTTTTGCCTCTTAGGTAACTCTAAGTACATTTATTTTCCATTATCTTAATCATTTAACTCTGATGTGTTTCTAGAATAAATGGGGGGGGATGGTAAATTTATTCATCTAAAATGTCACTTGAGTGCCAAGAGTGTTACTTGAGACCACTTATCCTTAGACGTCTCAAAACCAATCTTAGACCCTTATTTAGGCATCTAGGCCTCTAGTGCCTCAAGTTATATGATATGGACACTAGCGCCACAATGATATTATCATATTTTAGTTTTATTTTCCATTTCCCTCTTTTTAGCTCCTGTTGATGCAGGAAATTACACCCTTTGGTAGGAAGTCAAACTTATGCCTTCTCCTCACAACATGGAAACTCCTCTCTCTCCTGTGGGACGGTGAAGCAGGAGAGGAGAGTCTCTAGATAAGGGCTAGCTCCCTTTGATGTATCATTGATTATTCCAGCAAGTGCAAAATATAGGTATAGATATAACATAAAGGGGGGATGAAAAGGGAGAGAGATGTAGGAAAAAACAAGCCTAATCTAAGGAGATGATACACCAAAATCAAGTTGACCTTCACACATCCACTCTCAGAATCAGACAAAAACAACAAGACCTACACTTTAGATTGGCAAAAGGACCAGATTACAAGAGAAATATAGGGAGGTTCTCATGAAAACATAGAAATATAGATTCACCAAGGTGCTATACAATACACACTGTAAGTGACTTCCCCTATTTTATACTTCCAAAAAGAACTCTTCTCTTGTAAGATGCAAACTGGTGCCTTGTAGATAATTGGTCTGCTAGTGTTGAACCTATGAGAGCATCAAAGATAATGACTAAACACAAATAACACTCAGAATATACACAAAATATCTATCCAAGATGGAGGCAAAACTATATTTTATTGATTCTGGTGGAAATTTTAGCAGAGCTATGCTTTGTAAAATTGTGGAAGATCCTTACAAAAAATACAAGTATCAAATATATATGAGAAAACAAAGAAGCCCATGTGGCATTCCTTCAATAAGTGGCCATTGTGTCCCTTAAATAATTTTCTCAAAACATTAATGAGTTGTGTGCTTTGTCTACTCGAAGTCTACATTTTTTTGTCAAAATGTGGTTTGTCCACCCATTAAATGTAAAATGAAGAAACCGGTTACATTACTTAGCTATTGCATCCTCTCATGATCGATTCGAAGGAACTATTTCACCTTCTGGAGTCACTTCTCAAATTGGTGCCACTTGGACTAACTGCTTGCTCATTTCATGGATGTCTTCTTGTCCTTTTCTCAATTTTGTCTTTATCTAGCTTGTTCAGTCCCCCAGGGGTGAACTTTTAGCAGGTTGCTGCATTCTGGGCTTCTTGGCAATACTTTCTCAATTTGAAACAAAGGCCATTTTATTTTGCTAAATTTGATGCTCATCTAGCCATCAAGCTTTGAAAACCAATAGATATTCCATCCTCTTGAAATTGATGGCTTCTCGAGCATCATCTCTTAAGAACCAATAGCTAAATCATTCTGTTAAATTTGACATCCATTGGGATGTCATCGGGTCCACGCGGGATCCTCTCGGGCACTTCTCTATCTTTGTTTTTTCTTGACACCTATCCCCATAAAATTTCCTTAGACTCAGTCAGAAGTCCCTCGCAAGGGCACTTACCCTTCAGGGTCCTTCAGTGGGTCCCTTTATGTTTGTACTGCCCTCTCAGGCTTCCGCGAGCAAATTGTCCATGGATAATTTCCCCAGGTAAAAACCTTGGGTCACTTACCTCCATGTATTTCCATAGACAAAATGTCTACGAGCAGACAAATTGTCCACAAAAATTATGTTTGACCAATCCCTTTGACCTGTTGACTGTGCCCGAGTCTTGGAAAAGTTGAAGTGTTCGCCTACCCTCCAAAAGGGCACTTTGACTGCTGACTACCCTTTAGCTTGGGGCATACCTTAGAACTGGGTTGTTGAACCCAAAAAGGTTCAATGGTTCAAAGGTTCAACCCAAGCACACTGAATTCGCAAAGGCCAAGCCCAATGAACTCTTCCATTGAACTTTCGGTTAAACTGAACCCAATGAACCAAAAATTTGGTTCAACAGTTCAACTAAGCACACTGATGAGCCTAGGAAGGCTGATGAACCAATATTGAACCAAACATGTTGAACTTGAGGCATTAAACCAAGTACATTGAACCAAGCCTGTTGAACCAATAAAATTTAGTTTAACAATTCAATGGTATGGAGGTTCAACACATATACATTGAGATACTTTGGATATAGCGGTGAACTTTTGGACTTGAACCAAGCCTGTTGAACCAAAAAATGGTTCAACGATTTAGTTTAACCATTATTGAACCAAGATACTGAACTCAAAAATGAACCTTTGAACCAAGAAACTGAACCATTTGAAACAGGCCGTGAACCCAAAAAAATGTTGAATCCGAACAACCTAAAAAATAACTGACATGAATAGTGAGGGAGGAAGGGGACCAAAAATTTTACCTGTGGGTAAAATTTGGTCAAAAAATTAGTGACTCCCAAGGGAAGCATGCCTGCTATGCTTAGATACTAGTTGCCTTGCAATCCATTGGGCATGGATTCGGATGATACTTTGAAACCAGCAAAAGCTTTGACAAAACTTAGAACCAACCACATAGGTTACCTCCAGGGAAATGAAAACACACACAAGACTAAGAAAATTATTACTTGTGCAATAGCACTTAGGGAAAATGGGAAAGAAAACAAGAGAAAATATGTATAATTGAAAAGAGACTTAGTGGCAATGCTTCAGATGTATCCCATTAATTAGGATATGCAATTTTCCACCATCCAACCTAGAGAGTTAGAATGCATTATGCTACTTGCACTGAGTAATCATGTAAGCACCACTCCATAAGGCATCAAATTTTGCATGCTTTCTAGGCTTGGCTCAATCTTTGTCCCACTTTAAGATAATGTCTCCTTCAGTGAAATCTATTGACAAAGATTTCTTGTTCAAGTGTCTTTTTACTTGTTATTGGCAACTGGCCATAGAAGCCATAGCTCGATACCTTACCTCTTGGAGCTCCATTAGCTCACACAACCTGACCTCCATGTTACTTCCTTCTTCTAATTATAGCTGATGAGCGAGGTCTAGTGTTGGAAATTTGAGTGAGATGGGAAGCCTAGCTTCCCTTCCATACACGAGCATATATGGAGAATTTCTGATTGCTCTCTTTGGAGTAATTCGGTTGTCCCATAGAGCTGTCTTTAGCTTGGCATGCCTAGTCCTCTAATTTTCTTCCATAGTCTTCTTTATGATTCTAATCAAATTTTTATTGATGGACTCGGCCAACCCATTTCCTTGTGGGTAATAATTTGATGAAGTGCTAAGGTATATGCCATACTTCAGTGCCCATTCACTTGTTCTAGTCCCAAGAAAAGCCAAAGCGCTATCTGAGATTATGGTGGCTAGGACCCCAAATCGTGTCACTAGGTCCTCATAGAATTCTAGGACTATGCTTTCATTTGCCTCTTTTAGGGCAACAGCTTCCACCTACCTTGTGAAATAGTCCATGGCTATTAGAACCCACTTGTGTCTAGTGCTGGAAGGAGGACTGATCATCCCTATGAAGTCCAAGCCCCACTATATGAATGGTTGCTCAACTTGAATGGGATGTAGAGGCATGGTAGCCAACTATTGAGTTTCATCAAAAAGTGCACACTTTTGGAACTTTCTTAACCAGGCATGGGTGTCCTTAAAAAGAGGAGGCCAAAAATAGCTAGCTCCCATTATCCTTGCTGTAGTAGCTCTAGGGGTGAAATGACTGCCTACTGGCCCATCATGAAACTCAGCCAGTACCTTATCACCCTGATTGGGGTTAATGCATCTTAGAAGAACCTCAAAGAGATCCTTCCTAAATAGAACTTCATCAATTGGAACATAAGGAAGGGACTGAAGTTTGAAATACCTTCTTTTGGTCTTACCAAGACCCTATGGACACTCACCGATGAGAAGAAAATGCCTCATGTCCAGCATCCAATCCTTTATAACAGTTGGTTCTTCTGTAGTGGCTACGTCATGGATTAGCAAGCTATCTTTCCTTTCTTGCTTTAAGTCTATAGCTAGTTGTTTGCACAGGCCTCGACCCCTCACTAGCTTGGTGATCTTAATGTCTATGTCATACTCCATGACTTTGGTGATCCACCCTACCCTCTTTTCATTCAAATCTTGATTGGTCAAGAAATCCTCGACGCCAAGATGTGGGACCATAAGGTGAATCTTGCTATTAGACAACATATGCCTAAATTTCTTTAAGCTCTACACTACTTCCAGGACTTGCTTCTCTACATACATGTACCTAAATTTGAAGTCCTCTAACCCTTGGCTAAAGAAGGTGAGTGGCTACTTGAGGTCATCACCATTAGCTTGGGTAAGCATGGTGGATATTACCTCCTCATTACTTAAAGTATAGAGGTTGAAGTCCTTACTGAAGTCTAGACTGATCAAAGTGGGAGCCCAGGTTAAAGCCTACTTGATGGCTTCAAAGCTATCCTTTCTTTACGTTGTCCACTTGAATTCTTCACCTTTCCTTAGCATAGAGGTCAAGGGTTTAACTATCTCAGGGAAATTTAAAATGAATCTCTGAATGAAATTTATCTTGCCAAAGAAACTTTGCAAGCCTTTCTTGTGCTTCGATAGGGACATCTCCAAAATGGAGTGAACTCTCTCAGGGTCAATGGACAAGCCCTCCTTAGACACAATGTGGCCAAGAAGTTTCCCCTCATGAATAAAAAACACACATTTCTTTAGATTAAGAGAGATGCCAAATTCCATGCACCTCTCAAAAATCTACCTGAGGTGTTCTATGTGCTAGCTCCCTTGCTTAGAGAATACCATTATATCATCAAGGTATACCATCACGTTGTTATTTATCAAGCCACCAAAAGCCATGTCCATGGCTCACTGAAAGGTAGCACTAGCATTGGAAAGCCCCAATGACATCTTCTTCTAGGTAAACGTTCCCCATTTAGTGGTGAAAGCTATTTTGTACTGGTCAAAGCCTTGCACTAGAATCTAATTATACCTTGAATAACCATCCAGGAGGGAGAAACGCTCACTACTAGTTACTTTTTAAAGGATCCGCTCCATGCTCAGGAGGGGATAATGATCTTTTAAAGAGACTTTATTACGATCTCCAAAGTTGACACATAGCCTGATCTCTCCATTTTTCTTTCTAACAAGAACAAGGTTGGCCAACCATGAGGAATGTTTGATTGGAAATATAATTTTAGACTCAATCAATTTGGCCAATTCCCTCTACATGAGGGTCTCAATCATAGGATTAACAAGCCTTTGCTTTTGTGTGACTGGCCTGGCTCCTTCCTCTAATTCGATGGTGTGCTGGGCGAGCCTTGGGTTGAAGCATTTTAAGTCACTGTAATCCCATGCAAAAACATCAGTGAATTCTTGACACAACAGAATGAAAGCTCACCTCTCTTGAAACGTGCAGACCTTACCAAGTGCCAGCAGCTTGTCCTTGAAGATTTCAACCCTTTCATAATTCTCCTCTTTGGTCATGATGCATGCCTTGGTGTTTCTCAGTTGGTCATTTTTGTTGAAAATGCTTTCAAGCATGACCAAACCTTTAGGGAGTTTATTGTTCTTTAATTGAGCAATTTGATTTCCATATTGCTTCTACAATTTTGCCTGGTTGTGTATTGCAAACTTAGCTTCTTCCTATAGGAAGAAAGCTATCTTTTGGTCACTTTCAAAAACTTGCCAATTTTCAATGTTGTTTGGAATCGAAGGCTGTACTACCACTTTCAAGTGGTACAAACCATAGTCTCGACTTATTTCCTTTAAAACATCAAACTGGGTGCCAATTGCTACTAGCCTATATACTTGTTTATTTTGCTCCCAAGGAATCGAGGTAATGTTAAAAGGAAGGAAATCTTCCACTAAGTCCCAAACTCTATGCTTATAGGACTTTAGCAAGGAGTTCTTTGTTAGATTATGGCCTTTCACCTGATTTACAATCAACTCGCTATCTCCCAAGACTTGCAACTCTTTAATGCTTCTTTTCCTTGCCCATTCAAGGCCATGGATCAAAGACTCATATTCTACAACATTACTTGTGCAAGAGAATTGGAAATGGAAAGTTGAAAAGTACCTTTCTTTCTAAGGGGAAACCAACATCGCCCCACCAACAGTGCCTATTTTACTTTTGGAACTTCAAAATATAACTACCATAGGCCAAGGTATTCTTTGCTTGCCTTCATTAAATTGGGCATGAAAGCACCCTCTTCATGCATGTAATAGACTCCAAGGTCTGCCTCCTCAATAAACTTATAAGGATCATGCTCAAAGTTATCATTTCCCCACTCATCCAAGAGTAAGTCTGTGACTCCTTCAAGAGCAGAGGATGGAGATTGCTCTATCTAGGATTCTTCTAGGTCGATAATGGTGTAACTGACATTTGCTGCCTTAGGTGAATATGGTTCTAGATGGTCCTTGTAGAGTGGCTCAAACTCAATTTTCACCTTCGTCCCATACTTGGTTTTGAAAACTAGATATGACCAATCCACTACTAGATAGCCACCTATCTTTGATGTGAAGTCCCTAGAAAAGCAAATTGTGAAATATGGGGGAACATTCGCTACCACTATATCATGGGGAATTGATAAGGTTGGGAAAGCATGCAGCATATAGCTTAAACAATGCCAACTATTTTTGTAGGCATCCCATCTAGTTGCAGGACTCCTTTGTTCATTGCTTCATACTTCAGTCCCATCTTGTCAGCTATGCACTTGGGCATCACTGAGGTGCTAGCCCCACTTTCAATTATGTAGTTGTGTACCAAGAAATCCCCTATGACCAAAGATACATAGAAAGGGGGAATATTTTCTTCCTTCTATACCTAACCTGAAATGGAAGGCTACCCATTTGTCATCATGACATTATCAGCACTTGCTAGGGCAGCTTGTCGATCTAGCTCATGCAATTATTTCTTCAATATGTCCTTATATCCTGAAAGAGATAATGAATCCTATAAAGAGATGCTCACATGAAACTTCTTACTCTGGTCCACTATATTGACTTAGGGACTGCCTCCCTTCACATTTTCTTTTGGGCTGGTCCCAAGCTAAGCTGTAGGCTGAGGGGCTGAAGGTATAGATGGCTACCTAAAATTTGGGGCCTTTACATTAGAGTGTGATGGAGGAGGTGTTGCTACTGCCTGGACCTCTTCCACTACTCTTCTCTTAAATTTTGTGTTAGCTACAACACAATTAGCCTAATTATTTATAGTGCCTACATAATTCACTAAATAAAATTCCCCTTCCAAATGATTATTTAGGGTAGAATCAGGTTGAGCCTGATTGTTACTTGTGCTGGGTTGCATTCAAGGTTCAAAGGCCTGAGATTGAGTGGCTGTTTGGTTGTCTACATTATGAAAATAGTTCATCATCTCATTTGTGTAAACAACCTGTTCTTGACCATATCCCATGGTCAAATAGGTTGGCTGCTCTTATACTAAATTGTTCTAAATAGGCACCATGGCCTTAGATGATGAAGAGAGACCAGTGTTGTAATTTTGAAATGGCTTGGTTTTACTGAGCTGCCCCTGACCTTGGCTATAATTTTGAAAGGGGGGTCTAGGGGCTTGACCATATTGTTGGTATCCCTGATTTGGTCTGTTGCCTTGAGCTTGCTACCTTTTAATGGCAACAAGTTCATTGGACATGTTCTACAATAGACTCTTAACTTCATGAAGCTCATTTGACGAAATAGTAGTTGGCTTCTCAATGGTAGGCAAGGGAGCAATTGTGGGAGCAATGATTTGAATTGGGGGCAAAAATTCTAGGAAAAGTGGCATGTGAGGCCTAGGGGCGATCTTTCCAGCTTGTACCAAGCAATTCTCAATGATTATGGCAATGTCATAAGCAGCAAGCAATATATGCCCTCCCATAGATTGTATCATTACTACAATGTCACTATTTAATGCTTTTAAATAGTATAAGAAAGTGTAGCTAGGAGTCGGCTTACCAGAATGGGAATTCTATCCCAAGTCTTTTGAAATTGTGTGTTAAAGTCTTGCATATACTTGTGTAGAGCTCTCTTTATGGTTGTCAGCTGCTCAGCAAGAGAGAGGCCATCACTCTTTTCCCCAAAATGATCTGTCAACTAAGAACCCAATTTATTCTAAGAATGTATTAAATTTATGGGCAAGGTCCTGTACCAATCAAGATCCTTGCCTTTCAAAGACAATGCTAGTAATTTGATGGCAATATTTTCTTCTATGACATTGTGGATATTGTAGAGGTTAGCAATATTATTAATATGCTCATTGACTGTAATGGTCCCCACTCCATCAAAAGAAAGCACATTTTCTAAGGCTATTCCCAAAATTGGATCGTAGCATGGGAGATTCAAGGGGCTCTCACCACAAAAAGCCACAAAAGGAAATGCCATGGCTAGGATTGGCTGTAACTAGGGTTTTGTTGTGACTGTCTCTTACAATAGGTCTGGGAGGGTCATTTGTTGGATAAGGATAAGTTCTCTCAAACCTTAGCCTTTTTGCAGATTTCAAAGGTAACTCGACAAAATCAAAAGGAACCCCTCTAAAAGCAAACCTTATGGTGACCTTAGGCATAGAAATTTTAGCAACTGGTCTTAAAATAGAAATGAAGCTCTTACCAGTGGAGTCACTAGATGCTGGAAAACTTTGAATTAGCTATATTAGGACCAACATCATTCCTAAACTTTACTGAGTGATCAAATTAGATGTCCCATTGGGCATGCCAAAACTGTTGATGCAAGAAATTACACTCTTTGGTAGGAAGTTGAACTTCTACCTTCTCCTTGTAACATGGAAACTCCTCTCTCCCCTGTGGGATGGCAAAGTAGGAGAGGAGAGTCTCTAGATAAGGGCTAGCTCACTTTGATGTATCATTGTTCATTCTAGCAAGTGAAAAATATAGGTATAGATATAATATAAAGGGGGGATGAAAAGGGAGAGAGATGTAGGAAAAAACAAGCCTACTCTAAGGAGGTGATACACCAAAAATAAGTCAACCTTCACACATCCACTCTCAGAATCAGACAAAAACAACAAGACCTACACTTTAGGCTTGGCAGAAGGACCAGACTGCAAGAGAAAGATAGGGAGGTTCTCATGAAAACATAGAAACAAAGACTCACCAAGGTGTTGTATAATACACACTATAAGTGACTTCCCCTATTTTATACCTCCAAAAAGAACTCTTGTCCTGTAAGCTACAAACTGGCACCTTGTAGATAACTGGTCTGCTGGTGTTGAACTTGTGAGAGCATCAAAGATAATAACTAAACACAAATAACACTCAAAATATACATAGAATATCTATCCAAGATGAAGGCAAAATTATATTTTATTGATTCAGGTGGAAATTTTAGTAGAGCTATGCTTTGTAAAATTGTGGAAGATCCTTATAAAAAAGACAAGTATCAAATATATATGAGAAAACAAAGAAGCCCATGTGGCATTCCTTCAACAAGTGGCCATTGTGTCCCTTCAACAAGTTGCTTAAAACATTAATGATCCATGTGCTTTGTCTACTTGAAGTCCACATTTTTTTTTCAAAACATGATTTGTCCACCCGTTAAATGTAAAATGAAGAAACTGGTTACATTACTTAGCTGTTGCATCCTCTCATGATCAATTCAAAGGAACTATTTCACCTCCTGGAGTCACTTCTCAAATTGGTACCACTTAGACTAACTGCTTGCTCATTTCATGGATGTCTTCTTGTCCTTTTCTTAATTTTGTCTTTATCTGGCTTGTTCGGCCCCCCAGGGGTGAACTTTCAATAGGTTGCTGCATTCTGGGCTTCTTGGCAATACTTTCTTAGTTTGAAACAAAGGCCATTTTATTTTGCTAAATTTGATGCTCATCTGACCATCAAGCTTTGAAAACCAATGGATATTCCATCCTCTTGGAATTGACATCTTCTCAAGCATCATCACTTGAGAACCAATGGCTAAACCATTCTGTTAAATTTGACATCCACCAGGACGTCATTGCGTCCTGCTAAAATGCCATCAGGTCCATTGCCACATCAGTCAGGTCCATGTGGCATCCTCTCAAGCACTTCTCTATCTTTGTTTTTTCCTAGCACCTATCCCCTTGAAAAGTCCTTGGACTCGGCCAAAAGTCCCCCATAAAGGTACTTACCCTTTAGGGTCCTTCGGCGGGTCCCTTTATGTTTGTACTGCCCTCCCGAGCTCTCACGAGAAAATTGTCTGCAAACAATTTCCCTGAGTAAAAACCCTAGGTCACTTACCTCCATGTATTTCTGTGGACAAAATGTCTATGGACAATTCCCATGGACAAATTATCCATGGAAATTTCATTTGACCAATCCCTTTGACCTTTTGACTGTGCCCGAGTCTTGGAAAAGTTGAAGTGTCTGCCCACCCTCTAAAAGGGCACTTTGACTGCTGACTACCCTTTAGCTTTGGGCATACCTTGAAACTAGGCCATTGAACCCAAAAAGGTTCAATGGTTCAAATGTTCAACCCAAGCATGTCGAACTCCCAAAGGCCAAGCCCGATGAACTCTTGCATTGAACTTTTTGTTGAACTGAACCTGATGAACAAAAAATTTGGTTCAATGGTTCAACTAAGCGTGACGATGAGCCTAGGAAGGCTGATGAACCAATATTGAACTAAACATGTTGGGCTTGAGCCATTGAACCAAGTATGTTGAACCAAGAAAATTTGGTTCAATGGTTCAATGGTACAGAGGTTCAACACATATACATTGAGATACTTTGGATATAGTGATGAAATTTTGGACTTGAACCAAGCCCGTTGAACCAAAAAATGGTTTAACGGTTTAGTTCTACCATTATTGAACCAAGATACTGAACTCAAAAATGAACCTCTAAACCAAGAAACTAAACCATTTGAACCAGGCCATGAACCCAAAAAAATTGTTGAATCTGAACAACCTGAAAAATAACTGGCATGAATAGCGAGGGAGGAAGGGGACCAAAAATTTTACCTATGGGTAAAATTTGGTCAACAGCTCCAACATATATCTTTTCAATTCTTAATAACCTAAGGCCAACCTAGACCTATTTAAAACCATGTAAAAGTACCAAATCAACATATATACACAACTTTTGTCCATTTTATCAAATAAATGGAAATAATATGAAAATACACATAAACAAGTATATAAAAATTTGTGCACAATCAAGGTTATTAGTCCTTATTATTCCCTACTTCTACATACAATCATCTATAACCATCCTAAGCTCAAAATACACATATTTAAAATCTCAAGCCTCACTCAAAGCACTTAAAATGACATTTATATTAGTTCACTTTTAGTTTCACCAGCACTTAGGTGAGGATAACTATATTGCGATTGATCCATATTTAGAGTATTTTTATCTAGGAAACTATTATCATAATGTGTTGTTGAGGATGTCCAACCTACCTAAATAACACCACATGTTTACTACTTGTGCCAATCAAATGTCCTAATCAAATAGAGGTTTATTGTTTGTATAAAAAATTAGTCACAATAGGTCCCAAAAAATGAAGTAGGGTTTGTCCACATAAGAAAAATCTTGGTATACTTAGACATAGGTACTCCCAAAATTAAAAATCAGTTCCTACATAGAGAACACTAGTTCCATAAGTGGACACTACTGCTACAGTACTACTATTTATGGTAGGACACTATTGTTCAAGAGGGTTTTTAACAAATATATCCTTTTTATGACACTAATACCAGATATTTAAGTAGTTTTTATCTCTCCAATCCTTCATTTCAGGTACTTTCTAGCTAAGTATTCATTTGTGTCCTTCATTACTATTATTAGTAATATCATATTAGCTCAGTTCTTTCTCAAATCAGTGGTTGTATTTATTGAATATTTTATACCCTAATTTAATATATTTATAAACTTTAAAAATATATGGATTAAACTCCATAAACCCTTAAAATTTAATTTAGTTCCTAAATAAGGATATCTAGGTCTTCAGCCAACCATTTGAGGTCTTCAAACTATAACATATCTTGTAAATATCCACTAATCTAATGGGGAGATTAAAGTATCAATGGTTACACCCCAAGGTAAGTATCTATATCCATATATTTTTTTCATTTACTTATTAGAATATAAGTTGTTTATTTATTTTTATAAGTATGTGGGTATCCTTGATTAGGCTCTTCCTGACATTAAATAAGCTGGTGTAGATATAAAATTGATTATTATTTTCATTTAACACCTTAGGTTACATAGAACCCCATTTTTTTTACCAATACACCTTACATTATTTATAAATACTTACCCATCATGTATTTTACTTTAAATCTTTAAAACCATTTACTTTACTTTCATATTTACAAACATAGTCACAATAATTTACCTTTTTGGGGCACTAGTGAGATCTATATCCTTGTGTCATAGGATTATGATTTGAAACCCTTTTCATCTTGACATTTGAGTTTTATGTTAATCTCTACTAGATATATTTCTATCATTTGTCCTTACCTAATTATCTAAGTATATGTAATATCTATTCAATTGATCTTATTCTATTCCTATTCTATTGAGATAAAGATGAATATTTTAGGTCATCTTAGCCTTGCATACACACAGTAGTGGTATAAATGAATAATATTATGTAGTAACCATCGATGATATAGATTTGGGTACCACTCAATTTCATCAAGCACAAGATAAATTCCTAGTGTCACACAAGGATATGTGCCAAATACAATGAACATGAATATTTTAAAACAAACAAGGCTAAGGGCCACATGCAAGGGACATAAATATGCCAAGAATAAGTAACATAGATATGTATAAATGGTCAAACATAATATAAAATGAAAAACTATCCTATCATGGACGAGTTTAATATCATCAATGGATCATAAAACAAGTAAATATTAGTGTACACCATCCATATGTATCAATGTTACATCATAGTGTAATAACATATCCTTGTAGCACTATGTAAGATATGAGTAACTAAAAATAAATTTATAAGGAATATATGTGTATATATATATATATATATATATATATATATATATATATATATATATATATATATATATATATATATATATATAAACATAGAATAATATTATATAAATATATAACCTAAAATAATTAAACCTATGGAATAATATGCCCCCAATATTATTATGAAAACTCAGGAGAGGAAATTATAACATATATATGACTATGTGTAATGTATGTATCTTTCATCACACTCATATATCATGAAATACATGTGTGTATAAAAATAATATGTCATCTAAGAAATTAGTGATAAATAACATATGTAAATAGTTTAATCTAGTAATCATGTCATGATCACAACTAGATTTTTAATTTTTTGAAGGTTTTTTTAATTTATTCACTTTTATAAAAAAATTATTTTTGGAGTATCTGATTACAGTGTTCATAAATAAAAGAATAAGTCATCCTTGTTGAGATTTAATTTGATATATCATGAATTATCCTTGGAATTATTTAATCACATTCTCTCTTCTTGCTTTTTTATTATCAAATTTTGTACCTTTTGAAATCTTATAATATTGTGTTTTTAATTATCAGCATCACTATCATGTTAAATCATGATCACTCTTATATCATGTGAGAAAGTGAGATATTAATTTTTGGGATATGTTTTGGCATGTATTTGTTGCAATGATTATTTTCCCAAGGTTAATGGTAGATAATAAGTAGGATGCATGACCCATATGTGTGTATTAACCACTTTTGTCCCACAAACTATTCATAAAATTATATATCCAATGGGTTCTCTCTAATGTGTGATATGTTTAAATTCATTAATTTAATGTCCTAAAAAATGTAAACCACTAGCACTGCCTGTGGATTCTTCTATTTTTCCATCAATTTGAATTTTATTATAATTTTCAAATTACATGTACACTATAATGGTAAAAGGCTCCTTTTGAGCACGTTTCTTTCTTATTGTAGTTGTAGATGGTGTCTTGGTGGAGCTTGATGTGGGATATTTTTGTTGACTTTATATTATATTAATAATTAATTTGTTCTTATATATTTGAATCTAAATTTATACTAATTTGTAATTATATATGTCATGTAATTTTATTTTATTATAACTATAAGATGGTTAGCCTTCTTGATGTGAAATATGTCCCATAACATGATGCCCATTATATGATAATGTGATGAGATTATGATCAAGTAATATTTATAATAGTGTTATTAGTTTATATTGAAGTATTTTTCTTAAAATTATGTTAGATTCATATTATCTTACATCTCCACAATATTTATATAAATGTATGATTGTTTCTTTTTCCAAATCATGTTTGATTTCAATGATGCCTGCTCCTGGTGTGACATAGTATGTAAATATTGTTTGAATTTAGGATATATTCATTATCTATCATTATTGAATTTCCTTTTCCCTAATAAATATTGTGCCTAAATAATAATTTATGATTTATCCCTTTTAATTTTATGAGTCATATCGATATTATCCAACTCCAATAGGTGTCAATAGAGTGTGGTATAAATATTACTCTAAAGGAGTAAATATTAGATTGAAATTTTGATAATTTATCATATATGGCATGTTGATATATTAATAATGATTATCATAATAATATGTGACTATTCCATCTTGATATTCTAAATTCATTAATAGAGTAATATCAGTAATAGGTTTCAACTTTCATAAATTATCTTATGGTTCATGTCATATAGTTTCTTTATATGTTATGATTGGTACCTTGTTATTTTATGTAATTTATTCACCCACCTATTATATATAAAAATGAACTATTATAACCTTTATGATGGATAAACTATGATATGTTATTTAAACTATGTGCTTGATCCTATTAGTAGATATAAGCAACTTGTAATATTTTAAAGGGTCATCATTTATTGGTTGCATAAGAAAAGCCTTGATTATTGAATTTTATAAATCTATATAGTGTTTATGGTAATCCTTCAATAACATGTATCCAAGGTCAACCCAAAGTTAGGTTATAATAGAATTGATTAGGCATGACTTGGAAGGTAGTAGGTACAATCTTGGGCCCTAGTTTGATACCCAAGGATATATTTCCAATTACTTTATGTGAAGTGTTTTAAAAAACAAAATTCTGATTTTATTTTATTTTTAATAGTGTGTATGTTTATTCCACATAATTATAACAAGGTAGAGATATAAATATTTATTCTAGAATCATTGTCTACAAACACACATTTGACCAATCTAGTTTTTACTTTGACTTGAGTTAATAATGGTATATATGTCTCTATTATCCATTATGTAGGTAAGTATTATTTTTTGAAGGTGGTGAATTTTACTTTATCATTTAATGTAATCATAATAAAGGAAAATAATGTATGTTTTGCATCACTATGGAGAGTTTCTTATTGTAATTCCTTTTATAATATGTCTTTGTAGAATATTAATCTCTTGAATAATTCTAAGATATAAATTTTATCTTGGGTGTTTTTTAGTTGATCATTTATGTCATACATTTTGGGTTGATTAACTTGCTTTATGATAGGTGGATATGGTTGAGGAGGAACATTTTGATGACCTTCATTCTATCATATGCATGATGGGGCACCCTACCTCATATAGTTTTGATGGCATGGACTTTAGAATCCAAAAAAATCCATGGGCAAACAATACGATTGAAATGATAGCTAGTGTAAATTTGAGGCATAAATGATGGATAAAGGAGTCATATATGCCCTTTAGTGGCTGCTGGTAATAAAAGCTAACTCATATTAGACGTTTCAAAGATAGGACTGGAGGAAGGCTATGGATCATTTATTGATAATTTTTACCTTATTAGTGTGTTTAGTTTTTATCCTTTTGATCCATTTTATTACAAAATTTATCTTAATAAGATATATTATCCATGTAGAACAATATGAAAAGAGTACCTTCATGAATTATGGTAACAATTAATGTTAATTCATTATATCCATGAATATGCACATTATTAGGGAATAACCAAAATTCATGTTTGAAAATAAAACCCTAAGGTTTAAATTTTAAACCCTAGAAAAATGAAACTCTAATGGATGCATAGGGTTTGACATAGTTTGATCCATATTTGGGATCACCCATATGTTTTACCCTAAGAAATGTTTGAAACATTATTAATAAAATAGACTAATAGAATAATTAACATATTAAGATATGTCATTAAATCATAAATAAAAATATTAAATATTAAAACTAATTACAATAATTTGACAAGTGACATATGTTAAATATAGTTATTACAAAAAAGGGATGAGTACCTAGATTTTTGGGTTGAATCTCTTACTTTGACTATAATCTATAAGTGGAATTTATATTAAAGTAGTCATGTGACTCATCTAGTTTAGGAATTATATGTCTGTCTATTCAAGGTCAATTTCATTGATCTGGGTCAATATCAACTATAGATACCAACCTATTTTGGTCAGTTCTAACATGTGTGAAAATGAGAGATTGTGATTATATGGTCACCTTCTCATATCTCAAAAATATTTTTATGTGCAATGTCAAAATCTTATAATGATTTCAACTCTATAAATCAGTTTCCTTCACCTTGAAAGCCTACATATGATTGTGAGGGATAGAAACATGTAAAAACTAGTATAGTTTGATGAGATTAAGTTAACCCAATCATCCCCATTTGATGATTGACTTATACCTATGCATTTGATACTTTTAGGAGGGAAATAAATCCACATGTAGTTCTCCCACCTTGTTTGATTTTGAAATTATGTTCCTTGAATATATTCATGTAGAAAATGATTTAGATATGTAATTAGAAATGATTGTTTTAACTTTGATTTGGTATCATTCATACTTGGCTTGTGACTAATCATGGAGAATGATTTTCAATTTTTAAATAATATGTAATAATTTTTTCAATGTGTAATAGTTTATATATGTGTACCAAATAATTATTTATTCCATTTAAAATGAGACTTTTATTTATATTTGTGTGATTTTGATTGGGTACTTTATTAAGAGACTAATAAGGTAGATAAGTGTAAACACTATTTATAAATTATATAGCACCTCAATCTTGTACACATGGAAAATACATATATTTGGTGTATTGTAAACTTATTAACCTATCTTTATTATAAATTGATTGCATACTCTCTCTCTCTGTGTGTGTGTGTGTGTGTGTGTGTGTGTGTGTGTGTGTGTGTGTGTGTGTGTGTGTGTGTGTGTGTGTGTGTGTGTGTGTGTGTGTGAGTGTGTGTTTGTGTGTGTGTTCATGCACGCATGCCTAATTTCTTATTTCTTAGTCTAACCTATGTATTTTGGTAACACAGGACTTCTATCTCACCCAAAATTTTAATAACCTAATTATCTTCCATCTCTGTAAGTTATGAACATGTACCTAATTTTTACAACACATAAATTTATGTCCTAGTTGGACTCTTATGTGAATGTGAGTGTCCTACCCTAACATAGGTTTTTAGTGACCTAAATTTATCTAGTTTACAAGTGAAACATATCCTAAAGGTCAACCTAAGTGATTTTATGTAAGATATCCTATAAGGGGATTGGTATAATTATAAGATTAACCCTCATTAATTTCAAACCTATAAAAATACCTAAAGAGACCAAGATAACTTATCAAAAACATTTTATCGAGAACTTAAGTAATAAAAAATTCCTTATTTTCTCATATTTCCATATCAGTCATAGGGACAACACATCTATAGGTCTGAACTAATGAAGGAACAACCCAAGATCCATGTTTTCTAAGTTTCAAGATAGGTCACTATTATTCTTGTTTATCACACATTGCATGATTCACACATAATACAACACATAGGGGAGAACTACATAAGCTTAAGGCCCTCTTTGGAGTATTGGATATATAGGTAGAGCTTATTGATAGAGGGGATTTGGGGGTCACTTCACACCATATGGCAACTAACCCATTTTCCCCACAACCAATATGAGTATGAGGAACTAGGGTTTTGATATCTGACAAGGAGTGATACTCCCTTACATAGATCTCAATTCACCAAAGTGTTGGTGATGAAAAACCCATAAGTATCCAGGTGTTCACATCCAATTTTAGTAGGTATTCTTTACTATACATATACATATAAATTAGATAGTAATGTTGATGCAACCATCTTAGGTTGACATAAGTCTTTATGACTATAGAGTAATAATTTATAAAATTAGTGACTATTCTAGAATCCAAATCCAATCCAATTCATGATTTTCTTAGATATAGATCTGTATTAGCATTAAAACTAGATAAGTGTCTTGTTTTCATTATTACTATAATATCTAACATAATTGTAGTTTCTATCTTTAACATATCATGATAATAAATCCTATATATATTTATCTAATTTTTGTGAAAAATTGGCCTTCTCTAGGGATAGTCTAGCATCCTTATACCCTAGGTTATATCTTCCCCTTTAACCCTAGATTTACCATAATATATATTTTAGGGTTAAACATTTGGTGAACCTAACCTATTGTCCCCAAAACCCTATATTTTGATCTAGTGTTTCTTGATTTTCTATTTCTAATTTTTAATGTCTAATTTAACAAAAAAAATCAAGTTTATAAATAGATTTCCTTTTCTATCAATATGTTGATATGGATCCATTTTATGTTATAATTTATAATTGTGTTAATAGTTTGATATTTTAATAATCTAACCCATTGTACCATACAAATAAACAAGTAGATCTATCAATATAATGAGAGAGATTTAAATAAAAACAACACTTTGTATCCCTTCAAAATTCCTTTTGAAATACTATATATCAGATTTCTATATTCTAATGTACAAATTCTCTATAATTTATTCCACTTGTATATTATTTGAGTGTCAGATACCATCCCCCACCCATTATTGTCCCATAACTTGTATTGGATTTCATGGTCATTATATCACTACTCGCAAAGGTAAAAATGTTCAAGCAAACCTACCACCTATTAATATACAATAAGTACCTACTAAGCCAAAAATTGTGATAAAATTTAAGGGATATGACCTTATTGACAAATTAATCAATGAACATGCAAATATTTAAATATTTTAACTTCTCAATCAATCTATTATCTATAAATATATCCTATATGAGGCATTCCATGAAACCCAAGTTCCAAATGATATTGAGCCAACTTAAATTGTAGATATCATGCAAGATCCAAAAAATAATAAAAAATTAGTAAGTTGAATCCAATAGAGTTACCATCTAAAGATTTTATTGACTAAGAGTTACCTTTGTTCATATAAGTAATTATGCATAATAAGGGTATAAAAGGGTTTTTGTTGATAATGGATTAAGATAAACACTTGTAACATAAATTTCCTAACCACCATGGGTATTAACACCAATTTTATTCAAAAATAAAATATGCATATCAAGGATTTTATAATTCACATAGCCCTCTGATTGGCCAAATAACTATGGATGTCACATTGGGTCTAAATATTATTACAATCACTTTTTAGGTAATGTCATAATCACTAAGTTATAATTTACTTTTGGGTAGAGCTTAGATATACACAATGGAGATCATCCCATATAATTTACATCATTGTGTAGGGACTTTATTGGTGATGCATATCAATGATGAACCCTTTAATTTATAAAAAATGATACATTTTGATAAAGAAGGTATTCCTATGATGGTACCACATACATAATGTATTAATTTTAAAAAATCCAAGATTATGTGGTGGGCGAGTCATATATAATGGATCCATTATCTCTAAATACTGAGCAATCAATAAACATTGAATTATACATAGATGCACCTTAATAACAATAAACATTACAAAAGGAACCAATGATATGAAAAACAAAAACACCTCCAATATTTGAGCCTATTTTATTGGTCAATATTGAATAGTAAGATGGCCATGTTTTAGATGATAGTGATGATAATATATCCCATGATATGATATATGAGACATTGTAAAAACTAAAATTTGATCAACCTATTCACACTTACAGGTCATGATACGTATAAGTGAAACATACTTATAGCGGATACAAAACCAAATTAGGATAAGGGAAAAGAAAAAATGGCAAATCAGCATGTAAACACTTGTCATTCCATATACCCCACTTGGCTTCACACACTAAGTCAACTACACAAGGGTTAAATATAAATACATCATGCAAATAATGTGGAGGTCTCTTATAATACTTCACAATAGATTATATATATCACAACAAATGAATATACTACAAATTCAATATGTTACATGTTACTTGAACATAACATGATATCTTTACCTTCTAACATGCACAAATAAACCAGTAAAAAAGTTCCTAAGTAAGGACTACCATATTATAACTATCATTTAATAAATGGACATATCAAACATTGAAAAACCAAATTCATAAATACAAGAATGAGGGTTACATACAAACTTTGCCTAATAAGATAAAAAGATAAAACACTTCCAAAGATTCACATGAAAACCATTTATCAAAGTGACAAAAACATGAAGATATAACTATTACTACTACTAGTGATGGATTTTATTTTTAGCATATGATGGTCCACCTAATATATAAAAATCAAATAAATTTCAAATTTAAAACAATTTTAAGGACTATCATCACCCATTAGGCTAGATTCTTACAAATTATATTGAGCCAATCTATTATAGTAGTTGGTTCACTTTATAGTATGGTCAAGGTGATTAAATAATTTAATATTAATAATTTTATAGGTTGTAATTTATTTTATCATTCATCCTCACCAATTTTATAGTGTGAGTTGACCTTGTTACCTCACACTCATTAGGCTATAAGTAGGATTGATTTGTATGATTGAGCTAGTCTCAACTACCAGGTGGTAATACATATTTTATCAAAGGTTAGGGCATGTTACCTCTTATCTCTCTCTATATCCTTATATATATTAACTTTATAAATTTATATTTGTCCTAATCCTAGACATAGTGATTCAAAATTATACATCTTTCAAATGCAATTAGCAAAAGGTAAGACAATTTCATGGATACATAGGTGTACTCTTAAACCTTTCTCTATTTTAATTTAGACCATTTCAACTATTGATTTCAGATTAAATTCACTAATATTATGTTGTAATTTTCCCTTGGTTTTAATTCACTCACCAACAAAGAACTCATGTTGGAATCAAGTAAAGATAAGGTGTGTTATACACACCCAAGTACACATTCCTTTTCCTTTAAACTAGCAATTTCATTACTATATTATAGGGGGAATGTTAAAACTATTTATAAATTATATATCACCTTAATCTTGTACATATTTAAAATACATATAATGGATGTACTTTCAACTTATAAACCTCTCCCACTACTAAACATTTTATTTACACTATCTCTCTACCTAGTTGCTTATCTTTTAGATCAACCTATGTATTCAGATGACCCAAGCCTTCTATCTCACCTATAATGTTACAAAACTTGATTATCTTCCATATCTACATGTTTTAGATTTGTAGATATTTTTCTACTATTTATACACTTTCATCCTAGTTAAACACTTACATTGATGCATGCCCTACCCTAACTCAAGTGTATAGTGCCCTAAATCCATCCATCTTGTAAATTAAATGTATCCTAAAGGTCAGCCTACTTGAATTTATGTGATATATTATCCAAAGGGGTTTGTATAAATATAATATTAACACTTACTCATTTTAAACCTACAAAAATACTTAAAAAGACCAAGTCAACTTATCAAAATCATTTTATCAAACACTCAATTGATTAAAAGATTGCCTATTTTATACTATTTTTATACTAGTTATAATGATATAAGGTATATGAGTATAAATTACTTAAGGATTAGTTCAAGGGCCATATTTTTTATGTTAAATTAAAGGTCATGATTGTAATTATTTATCACACATTCCATGATTCACACACCAACCAACATGTAAGGGAGAACTACATAAGTCTGAGACACTCTTCAGAGTATTGGTTATGTAAGTAGTGTTCATTAACATAAGGGTATTTGGATAATCTTAGTATCATGTGCCCACTAACCAAAATTAATCACAACTATTATGAAGATGAATAACTAGGGTTTAACTATTTGACATGGATTGAAAATCCATGACCTAGATCTGAATGCACTAGAGAGAAGGTGAAAAAAACCTCAGAAGCATCCAAGTGGTCACATATTTTTTTTAGTATGTATTCTATAATGTAAAATTGAAACCAAGTTATATAGGAGAATTGATGTAACCATATTATGTTGATGAAAGTGTCTACAACTAAAGAAGCATAATTTATAGTATTAGGTGACTATTCTAAAATATAGATCCAGTCCACTTCTTGCATGTTCTAGATCTAGATATGTACTATCATTATAACTAAATAAGTATATTTTTTTCACTGTCATTTAAATATCTAACATGCCTATACTTTATATCTTTACCATATCATCATAATAAATTAAGTATATGTTTATCTAAGTTTTTTAAATAATTGGCTTGCTCTAAAGATAGTTTACCATCATTATGCCTTAGGATATCTATATCCATTTAACCCTATATTAACCATAATATATATTTTAGGGTTAAAAACTATGTTAAACCTAATTAAATTTTTGATTTTTAAATTTATTTGTCTTTAGGAGAGGGTTTGTACTAACCAGATAAGATTGGTATCGACTCGAGATACTAACCAAATTTTTTTAAAATAAACTATGTAGAAGTAGACTAAACTAAGTGTCTAAAGATGTTTGTGTAGGATATTAAACAAGTTTTAAATAGATATTAAGGTTAATTTATATGTGTAATAACATAATGGAGAGCTCAAACACATAAGGTATCATGTAGATGTGAGAGAATAGAGGATTATAACCATATTTTTATTTACAAGTCATGTGTAGTAAATGTCTGTAAAGATTTTTAATTCCAAGTACTAAATACCATATTTTATTATGTACATATATGTATTTATTATATCATATGTGTTTAATCCACTATTATTTCTATGTATACACCTATCATTACAAAAATTATGCCCACTCATACTACTGGGGGGAAGGTTTCAATCTAATTTTTATTGCTATCCCTTATTAACATACTTGTGTGAATCCTATGATTTATACTCATGTGGCATAATTAATTGTTACACAATTTTATATTACTAACACTTAGGTCCTTATGAAAATATCATTGATATTAAAGTTACATTTTTACAACTCAAATAAGGTTCTTCTATAGTTAGCCACTCGAGTGATTCTTAAGCATTGTTACACAATATATTAGCCTTAGATATTTTATCATATTCCTTACGTGATTGGATGTACCTAATATTACACTATATCATTGTAAATGTAATCTCCCTCAATATTGGTGACCTTCCACATCCTCCTCCTACCTTAAAAACATGTATAATTTAAGATGTAACCTAAAATGGAAATTAGACATCTCTTATCAGAGATAGGCATATGTTTGGGTCTACAAATTTAATGAATAAAACATCACTTCTTAGAGATATCATTATTATTATTATGTTGTTCTTATTTATTGAATTATCTTTCAATAAAATATTTTGAGTTTTGGATCATTGGTATTAGAGTGGTTTGTCTTTAGAGTGCATGATCCCAAGCATGAGGTCAAATTATAAGAAGCTTGGGTGGAAAATAAAACCAGTAGATTATCCACCTATTCACTCCAAATGACTTCAAATGATAGATAACACTGAGACATCTGATCCTTTCAAGGAAATGGTGAATGAAGCCATCTAGAAACAATAAGAATAGATGCTACAACAATTTTCCTAAATTCTCCAATAAGGTCTAATGGGAAATTTTGGCTCCTCATCTACAACCCCACATCCCTTTAGTGCCTCAACACCCTTCAAAGTTTAGGTGAATTTTGATATCCATACATTTGAAGGAAAAATCAATGTTGATGTAGTATAAAATTGGTTGGATCAATTGTCATCTTATTTTTCTATAAATAAATTCACTAATAAAGAGAAAATCAATTTTTCTCTTTTGAAAGCATCGTTGCCTATAAAAAATTGGTGGGAAGTGTACAAAAAGAGATTCAGTATGGATGATATTGGCCTTGATTCAAAAACTACTTGGGATGATTTAATAGAAGCTATAAAGGAATAATACTACCCCATTGGAGTATATGATGATCTGTATATAGAGTGGTAATAATTTTGCTAAGGTAAGGAACAATCTATTCAAGATTACACTGATATATTTCATTCTCTCTCTAAAATATTGGGCATCCAAGAAAGTGAGAAACATAAGGTTCTCAAATATCATGGTGGACTACAATGGTACATATGGGGAGAAATTGAACTCTTCAATTTGGAAGCCCTTGATGAGGTGTACAAGTTCATAGTGAAGATTGAGTAGAAGTATGGAAGAATGAATATGAAGAGTCAACCTTAAAAATGGAAAAGTGATAAAGAAGGTCAAACACAAGGCCAAAATTAGAAGCAAAAGGAAGGAAAGACTGGGAAGTGGTGTGATTATCACAAATCTGGAACTCACTCCAAAGACAAATGTTGAGCCATCAAGCCCTTACTTTTTGAGTCACAATCCTCAATATCTACTACTCTACCTCATACATAGCCTACAGTTGAAGAGGATGAAGAAGATATTATAGATGTTGATCTTGATGACATCTTTGATTCATCATAGACCCACAAAGAGAGGCCAGATGACAAGGAAAGGATATTTCATTTTAAGTTATGGGTGAAAGGTAAGCCTTTGCATTTTATTCTTGATAATGGGAGTCAAAAGAATTTAATCTTTGCTAATGTTGTGAAAAGATTAAATTTTTCCATGAAGCCTCACCCAAATCCATACAATATTAAATGGTTGAGTCCAAGGAGAAACCTCCATGTCACCCACCAATGTCCTCTCTCATATGCAATAAAACCTTTCCAAGATGAGGTCTTATGTGATGTGGTCAATCTAGATGTTTTTGATGTACTCTTTGGTTATCCATTCATGTATGATCAACATGGCATATATGAATCAA
Organism: Torreya grandis; assembly: GCA_037957365.1. NCBI lineage: Eukaryota > Viridiplantae > Streptophyta > Pinopsida > Cupressales > Taxaceae > Torreya > Torreya grandis. The sequence continues at coordinate 142,205 of JARHVA010002691.1, forward strand.
TAACTTGAAGGATCACTCTCACTCTTGGAACATGATGTTATAGGGTACTAGAGGTACCACCTTCTACATCTATCTCCCTGATTAGTGCCAAGAAATTTGTTCTCATTGTGATCAAACCACATGAATCTAAAATGGATGATGTTGTAGCCTTGACTACATAAACAACACAACAAAAAAATTCAATAGATAACAAGATGAAGAATTTCATAGCCTTCCATCCAAAAATTAATGGTCAAACAAAAATGGTGAAAAATCAAGCCATACACAACTCCACAAAGCACAATACATTCCAAGTATGCATAAGGAATCAAATTAAGACATAACTACCACACCTAATGAGGAATATTGATGTAATGGGGACCATTTATTCTCAAGGATGGAGGAATGATCTGGTCAATAATTCAGGTGACAATTTGGGTGATGGTTCTACCCCAATTGATGAAGAAACTTCTGGGAGCCATAACGTTTGCACCATAGCTCTAATTGACTCACCATTTGAACCATTGGAAAGCTAATAATGAGGAAAACAAGGTGATATGTAATTGATCTCCACTTAATGTATTTTGACCCTATAGAACCCAATATGAGTTTTCCAAATTTCAATTTTAGTAGTGCAATCTAAAAATAGTAAGTTTCTAAAAATAGTATTTCTTCAAATTTTGTATTTTTGTAAATCATGGAAGTCAAACCACTTAATATCCCTCAATATTGGTGACCTTACAAATCCTCCTCCTATAATAAAAACATTTATAAATGAAGATGTAACTTGAAATTTAAATCATACATCTCTTCTCAAAGATAGGCATATGTTTGGGTCTACAAATTTAATGAATAAAACATCTCTTCTTAGAGATAGCATTATTGTTATTGTTTTTTTCTTGTTTCTTGAATTATCTTTCAATCAAATATTTTGATTTTTGGATCACTATCCTTCTTCAATATCAATGACATTGGGACCTAATTGGCCCAAGTTTTTTATGGTAGTTTCCTCAATAGATATAGTGGCTATTGTAATTTCTTGTGAGGGGATAGGCTAGCTTTTTGAATCTCCTTGATTAAATATTTGAGGAACATCTTTCGCACATAGAGTAGAATAAATTGAGGGATTACAAGGTATATTTGTTATTAGAGGAGTGTCATCCTCCTATTATTCTTTTTCTTTTTACTCATAATCAGCATTGAACATGCTCCTATGAGTTTGTGGGAGCTGAGGCTTGACTATGTATTCTTTCATACTTTCTCATTCAAGACTTAGTTCAAGTGGTATATTATTCCTTATAGAATTTATTAGGAGTTCCTCATCATTCATTACATTGAGGTATATCAAGTTATGTACCTCATCCTAATGCTTGTATTCTAAAGACACATCTCTTTTAAACATGGCAAGGTGTTTGGAAATGACTTGGTTTGGATCCCACATTTTATAGTTTTATTTGGGTAATAGGTACAAGTCCCTATGCTTTGATGCCACTATAACATCTTGCCATTGCTTTACCTTGGATCTTTCTAGCTAATAAGTAACCTTGTGGGGGGTGTCTTCCTCTTCCTCTTGAAGATGACATCAATTCCATGGAGTATTTGGTATTCTATCTCTTCTTTTGCCAACTTCATTAGTACATACCTTGGTAGCCTAAGGGGAACTACCTTTATCCATTTTACTCATATGACTTTAAAATTGGGATAGATCCAAAATTTGCCTTTATCTCTATATGCCTACTTAAATTTTGATGGAACCCTTTACATTTTTCATTATGTGATTGAATTATAGATAGGGGATAAAAATCATCTAATATTAATTTTATATTCTACCTGAAGTGGTGGATCTTCAATGCTGAGAATGATTGGGACACAACTTCTTGCCTCTTAAGAGATCTTGTGTTTGGTCCTAACTATGTAGTTGCACATATGGCATCCAAGAAATAGATAATCTTATAGAATGGAGCCCCATTCTTACATGTGTCATTCATAGTAGTAACCAAATTCTCACTAATAATATCCCTAAGTGGGGGAATTTATTGATCCTCAAAAATTAGCTACAATAATGGGATAGTCCTTATGTCTATATATCTAATATGTGCATTCATAGATACCCTATTTAGTAAGGTCAAGCCAATCCTTACTCATTTCCTAATATATTGGATAGCTATATCCCCTTAGTTATTAATGTATAAAATCCTATGGTATCGAGAATGAACTATGTATCCTAAAAAACTATTGAATTGCCATTATGAAATAAGAAATGATCATTTCCAAATGAAATGTCCTTACCAAAAGTGGAAGGTCTTACTCGTGCCATCTCTACAATCTTATGGGTATAAATTACATCTTCTGTATCTTTTTATAGCTTTGGATCTCCAATAATGGTGGCCTGAGTGCAATCTATGAAGAGCTAAAGATTGGTTGAACTTTGAGAATGCAAATAACAAATAGAGAAAATGTTTAAGGCTTTCAAATACAAGTGTAGGTAGTAATAATTGAGTTCAGTATCCTTCTAAAGATTACTATAAGTAATGCAAGGTTATATGGTATTCTAGTTTATGCCACATTAATGGTGAGCTCATCACCTTTGTATTCAAATTTAGCATTGATTTGTCTTTGATTCACCATAAATTTTAGATTTAAGGATAAATATCATAATCTATTGACATGTGGTATGCCACCTTATATCTAGTTGGGCACTAATGGGGCCTCGTATGACTAAGCTATTTAGTTGGCTCAAATCTAGACATGTGTCATCTTCTTATTTCTCTCAAGCACTCTGTATGTGGCTCTATGTGATTACTCATTTGTTAAGTACCACATGACATCTTTTGATTCATATCAAGTTCAGGGGTATGGCCCTCTAATGTTGTTAATTATGGTATTCCACTTATCACTTTCACAAGCAATCATGACCTTGCTTAGATAGGTGTCACCTTCAAAAGGCCTCTTTGTAGCTATCAATAAATTTATTTTAAAAATATGGATTAGGTGGAGCCACATGTCACTCTCAGAGATGATTTGGTTGGTTTAAGGATTAAGCAATGTGGGAGTGACATGTGGAATTATCTTTTGGGTTTAGTAGGGACATGCATCACTTCATTAGGCCTTCATAGGTGATCAAGTGGTTCTTTAGATAAAATGTAGGATTGATAAGTGTCATTATTGTGTGGGTCTGAAGGAGGCACACATTATTTTTATGATCTTATATTCATTATTCTAGCACTTCTTTCTCTCAAAAGGGGCTTAGATAACTTGATATAATTTATCCTTGATCAAATGGCTCAGGCACATCCACATCTTCATTTGGAAAGATCTCATGAATTTTGGATTGAATGTGATGTAGTGTTGACATGCAATAGTATTATATGAGTCTAAAAGAAAAATGCATCACTTTGGATGGTTACTCAAGTTTTGATGGATGTAACAAGGACAATTGGTGTTATCTCATAGACTTTTAGGATTGTAGTATGACACGTGGTAACTTGGATTGAATGGGCTTGCTCAGATTGGCTAATATTTTGACATGTAGCCTATGGATTTGAAATCTAATAGCTAATTCCTTTATAAGATATCAGGATGGTGCCACATAGTTTGTATTATTTATATATTTGTTCCAAGTGTCATGCATAAATTAATGATTCATTGAGGCATCATGAAGGCTAGTGAGGTGGACATATGCCCTCCTTAGGTCACAAACTTAAATTTTACATCCCACAAGTCATATGAAACCACTACTTTAACTTCGACATCCTATGAAGTCATGCAAGAAGTTAAATAAGACTTCAAAAATGTTGAATGCCCATCATAAGCAAACTGAAGATAATTTAAAGTAAAACTAGGTAAGTAAATGCTTTAAATAGAATGTAAGGTTAGTACAATATGATTTGGTAAAGTCTATTATGTTCATGGTCATTTGAGAACAAATCATAACACTTTTGATAAAGGCCTACCTACACATTTTGAATCATTTCATGGTTAATAATTCAACATTTTAAAAGGAACTTGATGTGACTTGCAATAATTAAAATGTTTTAAAGGGATAATATACATTACAAAATGAATACCTAACCAATAAATTATTAGGAAGTATTAAATTAGTTTTATATGTAGATAAATGCCTTAACAAGCTTGGAATTTTAGTCATTTTTGAAAAATCAAAATAGGATGGTCCCAATTATAGGAATAGAGGGTAGTCGATCATAAAAAAATAGTGCCCTCTATGGGGAAACATTAGAATCTAGATATTCTATTCAATTATGGATCAAAAATTAGTCATCTTAGTAAGACTTTTAGCTAATATCAAACTACTTTTTAGAACAAATGAAAGATCATAAGTTGGAAATGGAGTTTAAATCTTATATACAATCATACTATGTGTGTGCTTTGAAGTTATTTGACCATTTATAATAGGTTTAAAAATGTTAGCTTTCAATTTTTAAGATACCTAAACATGAAATGACTTAAGCATTCTTTCAATTTAAATAATAATGCTTTACTTAATTAGGGATGGCTTGGGCATTGCTCTGCTACCAACCAAGTGTCTATAGCCCTGATAGAGATACCTTTGGCTCCAATTAGGCCTTGTTCTACTACTAGCCAAGCATCCATAACCCCAATAAATATTTCCTAAATCACCATTTATATAATATGTGTGTGTGTGTGTGTGTGTGTGTGTGTGTGTGTGTGTGTGTGTGTGTGTGTGTGTGTGTGTGTGTGTGTGTGTGTGTTCATAAACTAGGATGGTTGGGAACCAAAGTTACCTAGATGTAAGGATTGTTTTAAGGAATAATTTTAATGTTATTCACTTTCAAATAGTAATTTCTGCCTAGGAAACTCATTTATTGAATTTTAGGTGATAGTATGATGGTCCACATAAATTAAAACTCTTGTTCAAGAAATGTTCAGTCATATAAACTATATTACATCCTTAAAATAACTTAGTATCTTTGTGAGAAAACTGATTTTTAATCAACCCCACCCAACTTTTCTAAATTAGAATAGTGCTAAAGGCTTCCCATATTTGGGATACAAGTGCTTAAGATTATCCATCCCTTATTTCATTCTATTACCAAGTTAATAAAAATTGATCCAATGAATTCTTGTCTAGAGGACTTATTATTAATCTAAAACACATGGTAGAAAAAAACCATGCAACAAGAAAACAAAAAAATTAAATAATGGAAGAGCAAGTGAGAAAACAAGAAAGGATAAAACAAAAAAGATACTCTACTCCTACCTATTATATTTCTAAACAAGTTTTACTCTCCTAAAGGAATTTGAGATAGAGAATTAGAGAAGTAATTCTTCATTTATTTCCCATTGATAGGCAAGGTTAGGTCATTCCTTTAAATGTCCTTAAGTCTGAATGTGTTTTCTCCTAACATCTCTACTACTTGATATGGTCCAAATTAGAGGGGAGAGAACTTATTGTGAAATCCCTTTTTTCATGGGATTTATCTCATAGTAAGACTAAGTCTAAGATTCAAAATGATTTAATTTTGGCTCACTTATCAAACCATCTTTTCACAACATCATGATGCTTGCTAAAATTTTACAATGCTTCATCTCTAGCATCCTCTATTTGGATGATGTTTAGTATATTGGATTGCACTCTTTCATTATTTTCAATGTACTTTACCATGAAATCATAGGTGGGCAGCCTCAATGTGATGGGAAATATAATTTGATACCTATAAACTAGTAATAATATGGATGCCTTGAGTGCTTCCTTTTATCTAGTTTTGTCTTCCTATAGAGAAAAATTTAATAGGGACTGTCATTCTCTTGGTCTTTTTTTCTATAAACCTTTTGATGGCATTGATTAAGTTTTTGTTGGTGGATTTAGCCACTCCATTCCATAAGGGTAGTATTTTGAAGTAGAATTAATGATGATCTGATTGTCATATGCACATTCAATGAACTCAACTAATGCAAAGGTTGGGCCATTATCACACACCAGAGACAATGCCATCCCAAACTAGGTGGTAATGCTTTCTTCTAAGAACTTGATGACATAAATTATTCTACTATTCTTGGTGGTGAATGCTTCTGTCCACTTTTGAAATAGTTTGTGGTAGTGAGCATAAATTTGTGTCCCATCGAGGAGTTGGGATTGATTATTGATATGAAATTAAGACCCCATTATTCAAATGGCTTCACCTCAATTATGGGTTACAAATGCATGGCTACCTTTATTTTGATCAAACACTTAACATTGGTGGCATGTTCACATATGAGCATGTGTGTCTTTGAAAATAGTTGGCCAATAATAGCTAGCCCTTAATATCTTGTGTGTAGTAGTATGTCTTAAATGATGTCCACTTCCCATCTTTTCATGGAAATTGTCCATGATCTTAGTGGATTCAGTGTTAGAAACACATCTTAGATAAATTCCTTCATAGTTATTTATATAGAGGACCCATATCTTGATCATAAAGTGGGATGATCTCAGCCTGAGGTTTCTTTTCTATTACATTTTGAGGTGAGAGGGACACACTTCATGAAGCAAGTAATGAATAATGTATTTGTACCAATATTCTCTAGGTACTTGATTTGCTTCAACTAGTAAAACATCAATATGAGGATTAGTATTTGTAATGACTTAGATAAGACCTTTACCCCTAACTAATTTAGCATATTTTGTCTCTAAATCATATTATTAAAGTTTGGTCATCCACTTCCCTCTTCTTTATCTGAGTTCATTCTATCCTAGAATTAACTTATTAGCTAGATCAAACACTATAGCATGTCTTGTTCCTTAAGATGTAGTGTCTAAATTTATTTATAGACTTTACTAGGCATAAGCTTATTTTTTTGTAATAAGATAATTTATCTCTACATTATTCAAATTAGTGCTCGTGAAGGTTATGGGGTGATATTTATCATATTATTTATACATTAATACAAAAATAATAGTATGATCATAAGTAGAAGAGCATAGACAAAAATCTTTATTAAAATCAGGACTTATTAAGATAGGGGCTTGAACAATGGCCTCCTTGATGTCTTGAAAATATTTCCTTGCTTTAGTAGTCTATTCTATTTTTGTATCCTTCTTCAACATTACATTAAGTGGTCTTACAATATCTCCAAAACCAGAAATAAACTTTCTCACAAAGTTGATTTTACCAAATAAAGATTTTAACTCTTTTTTACTATTTGGAACTTCTACCATTGACATTTCATTGATCCTATCAGGGTTGATGGTCATACCTTCTCAAGTGATCACATGTCCTAAGATTTAACCTTTGGTCACACAAAAGTTCTTGGGGTTTAAGGAAATGCCATACCTTTTGTACTTCTCCAACACTTGTTCTAGATGCATTATCTAGTCTACCTTGTTCTTAGAAAAAATGGCTAGGTCATCATGTAAATAATAATGCATTTACCTATAAATCTATGAAATGCATGGTCCATCACTCACTAGAAATTTTCTCTTGCATTGATAAGTCCAAATGGTATTCATTTATAGGTAAATGTTCCCTAGTTAGTTGTGAAGGCAGTCTTCATTCTATCACTCTTGTTTACTAGAACTTGTTTATAGCATAAAAATCCATCCAAGAATGACATCATTCCAAAGCCACTTACCAACTATATGACATCATCCAAAGATGGAAAAGGGTAATTATCCTTCTCAAAATATCTATTCAAGTTAGATAAATTAATACAAACTCATATTTATCTATTCTTATTTTGAACTAGTACTAGGTTGGTAACCTATATCAAGTGCCATATATGGGAAATTATCCTTGCATCAAGAAATTTATTTACTTATTTTTAAATCATTGGTTATAACACTAGATTTACTAGTCTTTTTCTTTACCTAAAATTTTTTTATGCTTCCTTTAAGGGGATATTATGAGTGATCACACTAGTGTCAAATATCCTGAGGCCATCATATAACCACTAAATAACATCTATGAAATTGGTTAAGAGAGTAAAAACCTTATTCAATTATTCATCAATATAAACTATACCAATGCTAACATTCCATTCATTATCAAGACTTCCCAAGTTGACTTATTTTTAGTCTTTTCCACTCACTTTAGGCTACTTAACATCATTTATTTACTTGTTTGGGTCAAACATTCTTTCTAAATAGATCATGCCTTTAGGGATTCGATTCTCTTTAAGATAGATTACTCTATATTCATTATCCCTCAAAATTTCTTCAAAAATTTCATCATATTCATCAATGATATAAGATTAAAATACACTTGTATTACACAAGAATTCTATTATCTATTGGTCATCATCAAAGACTTGGAAGTGATTGATATTATTTTGCACTGATGGGCATGAGATTATCTCCATAGTAAATTATTGTAAGTTCAAAGCCTCATGAGGCACTAAGTTCATTGTTGTTGAGGCTAAAGGATCTTCTAACTGATTTTCTTCCTTTGAAAAGGAAACACTATTGAATGAGCCAAAATAATTGATTAAATCCCAAGATCTTCTATACTTTCTTAAGAAAGAAATCTTAAATTGATATCTACTTATAATTTTATTCATAACTAGTTCATAATCACCATAAACTAATAGTTTTTTAAATTTATATTTAATTACAAATTGAAGTCCTAAGATAAGAGCTTCATATTCTACTAAATTGTTAGTTCAAGAGAACTGTAATCTATAAGAAGATAGATACTCTTTATCGTTGAGATTTTTTAAGATGATCCCACCACTTGAGCCCTATTTTAATCATGCACCATCAAAGCACAATGTTCAAGGACCTTTGTTTTCTTCTTCCTTCACCTTGTTATCACCAAAACCAATGTTAGTGGCTTCTTAAGTATAAACACCCAAGTCAAAGGATTGGTAGTTTAACTTCTCATTCTTAGCATTGTATTTAGTAATCATTTATTTCATCCTGGGTTCTCTATCAATCACGGTTTGATTTGGGATCCCTCACCAAGGTAGCCACATGTGAGATAAATTAGTGGACATGCATCCATTCAAAGATTTAGTTTAGTCATGGATTAGTAACAATCCATAAATTTTAGGTATGTCAACAACTTGGATGTCGATAAACTGTTAGATTCAAGGTTCATGAGCTAATTACATATGGATGTTCAATAATTTACCTATCACCTTTACTCTTGGTTTATCTAATTATACTACCACATTCTTAGATTGAACTGTGTTCAAGCCCAAATTTTCATAAATTCCTAGAGGCATAATATTGGCTAAAGCACCAAATAATGTAAACAATTATGAAGGTTCTTTCCAAATATTATAATAGTCAACAAGAATGCTAGAAATTCATGCTTTTTCTTATACATTACTACATTGGCTTGGGATTTTTTAGCCTTGTTGAAGATAGTCTTCTCATCTAGTGATTTCAATAGCAGATCACATTGTTTATTTATTTGTGTGATCTTGTGAAATGTTATGTTTGCATTGATTTTATTCATGTCTTCCACTATATTATATCCACTCTCTATTTATGTGGTGTAGGGAGCTTTTGTTTTTGGTTGACTTTCCTTACCTTTGGGGTGTGGAGGATTATTGTCTATCCTTCCATCAAGAGGTGTGTTTAGTTTTCTAGGTGGGGTAGAAGTTATCACAGGAGGGTTATGATCTTTGTTTCTCAGGGTGTTGTTTCTCCCCTAGTACTATTTTAAATCATGCACCTCTTCAGCATTGTCTTTAAGTTCATTCTCATCTTGGCTTGGAAAGTCATAAGTCTTAATCATAAGGACTGATTTAGGTGATCTATAGACATCATTAGATTTATCAGGGTTATTAGCATTATTTTTATTATTGGGGTTCATCTTGAATCCTTCCATCTATTGGTTCCAAATTATACACCTCATATGGTCAGCTTTGCACACTTACATAAAATGGTAAATAATGATGAAAAACCTATTAAGATGTCACTATATCTAGGGGAGGTTTTAACATCAAACAAAGAACTAAACATGGATAATGATTGAGAGACACCTACAAAGGGTATGGTTAACTCCCTACTAATTTTGACTCTGCCTAAACCAAGGTGAGAGAACCTATGTGGTAGCTTATTCACATGGAGGTATTTCACACTTTAATCTTCATGAGGATTCTTGGAACATAAGGGTAAATAGTTGAAACATAACCAAATTTTCACACTTCACTTGTAAGGGTTGTCACACAAAATGCACAAATGCTTTAAGTCATACACAAGCTAGTAGAGATAGATGAAATGATGGCTATAATCTCTATTTTATGAAACATTCAACAATAGAAACTAGAAAAGAAACTATAGCTTTAAGATTTTAAGCACAAAACTAAGAATACATTACATATATGTAAGATATTATGTATTTTTTATGCAAGTAACACTTATGTTATACAAATGGTGTGTTAAGTATAGGGTATGATAGAATGGGTTGATTTAAATAAAGATATGGATGGGTGCTAGATGATAAAGGATAAATTCACTAAATTGTCATGTAATTTCCATAAACAAATATTTTAGAACCTTCAAAACAAATGGAATGAAACAATACTTTTATGTTCCTTGAAAGAATCACAAGCAAAGAAACAAGTAATCATTCAAGATCTCTTTCTCACTGAATCCATGAGCCTGGGACTACCCCTAAAAAGACTGTCAATACTTCATTCTAAATTCTATAACTAAAATGATTTTACAATCTTAGCACATTTCCTAGATGACTACCATAAAAGGAAAGAGTGAGAATACCAATATATTTAGGACTCATAATAATGCTTTAGATTTCAACAATAAGACAAAGTAACAAAACACAAGTATATTCCATTATCCATCTAAATCTCAAATACATATAACATGTGGTGGAAATTCTACAACATGTACACTATGTAAGTCATCTCTTTAATAGGGGAACATTTCAATATGATCTCAAAGCTTGTCAATTGTTTTGCCCAAGAAACCAATTTGACACCAAAGAGATTACATAGGAAGAACTTCTCTAGAGTGATAGTTCTTTTTTCAAAAAAAATTTGATTGACCAACCTTTGTAAAGGAACAAACCTACTTTACTTATACAATTTTCAAATCAATATGTGTTATATCCCAATGAGATGCTCTAGCTGGAAAAAAACATTTATAGGCCTAGAGCTCATTAGCTATAACAAAAAGGGTTCCTGGGATAATTCACATGCTATTATGAAAGTGACATGTTTGATGTCTCATCCTTATGGGATGCTCTCCATACACCACATAAATCACACTCTAGTAAGGGACAAAACAAACCTTTTTCCACTTATGTAACCCATCTCAAATGTCCCTTTCTCTAAAGAATATTCTTATGAGGGATGTACCACTAATGGGCACAATACAAATATTAAGGGAAAAAAATATAAGAGGAAGAAGGAGGAGATAATAATCTTTACATAAACCAAGAATAAATAGAAATGATCTGGTCATATTATGGAATCAATGTTGATGACCAAGCCCTACACTAGCCTATTCTTATATGCAATGAACTTATCGATCATGGTGACAAGTATTTTCTTTACTAGGCTCACTTGATACTTGAATTTAGCATTATACTCTTCCAGTCAGTTGGTGCTCCCTTGGAGTACTCCCTATTTCTTATATACCAATGCCTTTAACTAGTCACATGACTTTTCAAGTGACACTAGGTCCCTTATCTTTTGTCTATTGAAGGTTCCATGGGGTGCATTAATGAGGTTCTTCAAAACATCCTATAGCAATTATTTTTTCAAGTCCACTAAACCATCAAGATTCACCATTGCTCTTAGGGAGGCCTCAATTTATTTCCTTTTAGTTTTGAGAGAGTGATCTTCTCCTTTTATATAAAAGGTACCATCCTTGAGCATGGTTAATCTATGCTTTATAGACAACTAGAATTTTCTAGGCATTTTAAGATCATCCAAACAAATAATATTTTATACAACTAAGGCATTTTTACCCATTTTATAGATCTCATCCATTTTGGCCCTGAGTGCCTCCCAACTTTTGATATCAACATCATAGATAAATGTTAGGGAGATACACTCTCCTCTTCTGTCTGTCTCATTATCAATCCATTCCATAACTATATGGATGACTTCCTTAGCTCAGGCTACCAAGTCCTACTGCCAATCTTTTGTTGCCCACCCTCTACTTTTGAAATACTCACAAAGGCTGAATTCAAGTGTATCTCAGGGAAGAATGGGTACACTTAAGGCTCTAATAGTAGTTGGATTCACTACCTTAGGCTCACATAGTAACTTTTGAAAGTACTAGTTTATTGTCTATTTCTACATCTTCATATCCTCCATCGATGCTTTATCCTTCTCTATTCAATGAGCCACCATGATCACTAAAACTTGAGAGCTATGATTGATCTCATTATTTGATGGCACCCCAAATCATACCTATATACTACATATATTTTAAGGGTACCATATTTCTCTGTGACACCTTGTGGTTGGATAGCTATCTCCTATGTTCTCTCCCCAGTACTAGTGAAAGTGGTCCTTGAGAGTGCTTTTGATTTCTTGGAAGGATCTACCATGTATGACTAGGCAATCTTCCTTACATCTATATCTATTAATTTACATTCAATGCTTTATTTCTCTTTAATGTATTATTTTAGCCATAAGAGGGGCCTATTCTAAATATCCATTGGAGTTGTGAACCTTAAGGCTGGCTTGGATATGCTAAATTATGGTGTGACTAGAATAGTAACTAGAGCAAGAGTGACAAGGGTTGGGTGTGATCATATTATTATCTACTCTATATATTCATCACTATCCAACTTTAGGTTCTCCTTTTTAGCTTCATGCTCTCCTTTTTTGCTAACTTATTCTAGGACCTCAATAACTACTTTAAATTTCTTTTAGGACCCCAATATCAATCTATCAATGGCACTCTCTTGTCTTGTAGGCTAAGGAGGTGGTCTTACTTCTAGCTCATATTGTCTAATTGATTGGGAGAGATGGGAAGAGGCTATGGTGTCTTAATTTTCACCCTTAGATATCTCATCACAAATCATGGCCTCAAAAATCCTATGCTTAGTAGGATCATGGACCTTTATTTGCCAAAAGAGCCCTCGAGGTACTTTAATAGTAGTTCATGTTAAAGGTCCTTCCCTTAAAAGTTAATCACCTTGATCTAGCTCCTTATTTATACCTAAAGGCATATGGGTACCCATTTTCAATCTTGATCCCTTCTCTCCCTCAAGTGAAGCCTCTCCTTCTTGTATTAAACTTGTGTGTACTGGAGAGGGATGGTCTTATGGGGCTATCTCCATAGCTACCACAACATCCAATTATTGTTTTTTCTTGAGCCTCTACCTTTTTAGTACTGGTGGGGACTTGCTCTTATAGCCTTAGCTCATTTTCAAGTTTCTCCCTAGGCCCTTAGATACTTTTTATCTCACACTCCATCTCTTCCCCCATGGTTAGGTGAACATATCCTAGATAAATACTTCTATGTTTGAAGAGACAACTTCTTTCTAGAGTGGAGTTTGGGCTTGCATGGCTACCTCAACACCTACTTTTGTCATATATTCAAAGGATAAAGGGTCATTTGAGGCAAACACATTTTGCTCATCACCTTTGTATTCTCTTCCCAAGGGTGCTTATGGTCTAAATAATCCCATTGTTGGAACCTTAACAGGATTCTATAGCCTTTCCCTCAGATTTATTTGGGTGGTCCTCATTGGGGGAGGAGTGAATTCCTTGGATTGCTTCATCATCTCCATGATTGGACTATTTTCCTCTAAGTCTTATTTTTCACTCATATCCCTTAGCAACTATGAATATGAGGACTTTTCTCCTTGGGATTCTAAGGCTTCATGTTGAGAGGGTACATATAGATGTATGACCTCTTTCCTTTTTCTAGGGGTTATAGGCAAAGGTTACAACACCTTCTTCCTTTTATTCTTTGACTACTCTACTTGCTCCTCCCCTTTCCTTTTTGTTTTATATATTTTTGGTAGAGGAATGGTCTCTAATGATTGCTTAGGTTGAGGGGATGGTTCAATGGTTGGTTTGGCTAATGTGGTAGGAGATCCCTTAGTAGTGATCAAAATGGGAAAAGCATTTGCAAGATGCACCTCCCCCATGGTAATCTGAGTCTAATTTTTAGCAAGGTTGGTTAATTTTGAGAAAGATAGTTTAGACTTGGATTATTCTATTGTAATATCATCAACATTAAATGATATTGTGAACTAGTATCACCTTTTAGCTTCTTCCCTTTGCCTTTGGCCTCTACTTGAGGGCTTGATAAATGTCTAGTGTGAGGGGGAAGAATCACCTTGAGCTCATGTATATTTTTTTAACTCCCTGAGGGTAGGGATATCATGTGGACTAAGTTTCACACCTTGGGAATTTAACCATATGAATGTTATTTTCATTATATGATATGCCCTCCATGCAATTAAATCATTCTTTGGGACTGTGAAGTTTTTTGGGCTATAAGATGCATCTCTATATTATATTTAGTGTAAGCCAATGACATTTTATCCTTATCATCCACCATGTCCTTTGGGATGGGGATGATACCATATGCAACAATATCCTAAATGGTGAGACTTAAACAATTAATTTTCCTTCTTACTCCTCCATTGTGCATTCTAACTAGATGTCCTCATAGTGTGTTTAGTGCATAATTACACTCATATCATTGTTATCCAACCACCTTATGTCGTAGTTGGACCATAGAGGCATCTTGTCCATTTGAAACCACCCCATTTATTATTCTAACCCCTTTTGTTTATCTAGAGTAGGACATGTATAATATCTTTTTTATATAGAGAACTTGAAGGGGTTATTAATCTTCTTTGCCATAATCATCTCATGTGGGGGAACCATTTGTCTACATAATTTCATGAGTGCTACCTTGTCATCAACATACCTACGTAGCTTGTGGGGCACCCCTAAATAACTACTCACCTAGATGTATGTAAAGGTGTTGAATTGAATTTATACCACATTAAACCTATTGATCACCTCCCTAGCTACCTTGGTCATTCTATTTAAGCTTCTTAAAGGGTATAGGACACTTATCATGGCATCAAAAAAATAATTATACACTTTGGCCTAATTCTTCCTAAAACCTTCCAAACTCATTTTAGGATATAACTCATAAATTTTAAGACTAAAGAGATTCCTAGTGAGTCTGGGGAAATCTATGTTATGTACTAAGCTATACATGAGGTAAGAAGCCATGTAAAATGTAACATTAAATGCCTCTTTGGAAAATATGGACACCTAAAACTACATTATTTGGTTATGTAGGTTATTAATTAGAATTAAGTCCCATTGCAGCTACTTCTTACCCTTGAACACAAAAATAAGGATGGAAAACATCCATAGCTCAAAATTATCTACCATGGCTACCCCATAAATTCTAGTAGTCATGGTGATTACATATCATGGAAATTCTTTGAACTTTGTTAACTTAAGATTCCTAGTCAATCTAGAAACCTTAGTTCTCTTCTTGGTGAGCCAACAAGTATTTAAAATGTCCTAAATGAGGATATCATTCTTGTCAACGTACATCTGGCACTCTTCTATAGTCAAAATAATTCCCTTAGTTTGTGGTAGTATCTTGAGCATGACACTAAGAGATTGAGGTGTAAATGAGAAAAAAATTGATTATCTCCCATCAAGTACAATTATTATATCCTCATGAAATACCTTTATGCATGCGATGACCAACTCTAGTTATGGGCTACTAGTGGAAACTTTGTTATAGGAACCATATAACTCATACCCAAATTGTCTATCACCTTAGGGGGATTAGGTTTTTGTAAAAGATTTGACAAGGAAATAAAATCTAAACCTTGAACATTAGTGTCCTTAATGCCATCAAGAATTGAGTTAATGCTACTTTTTAGAGGGATTGAAGAAGAAGAATCCATTTTTTCTTAACCGACATGACATTGCCTTCCCTCAAACTAAAAAATACCCTTTCTTAGTGTCTAACTCTATAATTCCTCCAAACTTCACTTCTAAAGCACTAAGTCAATAACCAAGATAATACTTACTTGCAACCACACTAAAAAATATCCAACCTAAGCAAGAAATTACTTGGAAAATATGACAATAATTATTATTCTTTTCTCGTGCCACTTTAGTTTTCAAATCACTTGAAAACATAAGTGTGAGCTCTAATTGTGAAAGGTGAATTAAAATGAAGGAAAATACTTGGTTATATTCATCTCCTTTTGAAATTGGGGTTAATAGTTAATCCTTGGTGTAGAACAACTAACGTTTAGCTACCAAATCAATATCTTCAAGCATCATTCGAAAATAAAATGAGGGAAACTCAATGGCACTTCCTTTTCTAGCTGAATAATTTCTTTGTGACATATGGCATGAAATAAGAAAAAATCCACCTCCAATACTCATCGGGTCTTTAGGAGCCTATTCACCTCCTCACCCCTAATATTACTTAGTGAGGAGATGTTACATGCCCAAAACTTCCCTCTAAAAAGAATACATTTGACATGTGTTGAAAATATGGGTACTCGAGGTGTTAGGGACATTGGTAATGTCTCACCCTTCTTTTTCCTTTAGTGTCTTGGTGAAATATACATTGGGCTCCCATACAATTACAATGTATCATGATCCTACTTGATAAACCTAATGTCCTAGTCCTTGAGGACTCATTGCACCTCCTCCCCATTTTTGAGAGAAGGCATTCCTCTAAAAGGGCTTGAAAACTAAAACCCCCAAGAGATGCACATGACATGATTTGAGGAGTCCACACTTTGGAAACTACTTTCACCTTTGGTATTAAAAACACAAGTGTGTTAACCTTTGAAAAAGAACCAAAACCAAAATCATATTGGGATGCTACCACATGTCCATTGTGTATGCTCACTTGAGCCTTCAGTTATGTTTTACCTTTGTACCATTAACCAACTTGAGGAGGAGTGTAGCATTCTTCCACCCTCTGAAGAGACTTCATTTATTTATGAGAGTGTATGACTTGGAGGAATCATTTTTGGGGAATCCTTTAGTAAATGACCCTTGATAATGCCTAGGAGTGTACTCTAAAAGTGGAACATACCCTTTGAAAGTCTTGGAAAGGTTCCTTAAAATACCTAAAGTGCCTCTTTGGTAGTCTTGAAAGTGGACTTCAAGACTTTGAAAAGTGTCTTATGCCCTTTACGATGTCCTTATAAAATGTTGAAAGTGTCCTTCCTACAAAAATACCCTTCAAAGCTTGTGAAAGTGTCCTTTGAGATTCTTAAAAATGACTTAGCTAAAGTAAACAATTCCTTCATGATTTTTGTATGGGAAAAATGCCCAAAATGCAAGTGCCCTTTAGATTTTCTTCCATGGAAAAAAATCCAAAATAAATAATAATCGACACCCTTTTCTGAAATAAAGGATTTTTTTGAGACTTTTGTAGCAAACAAAATGTCCAATGAAAATAAGTCTTCAAATTTTTTGCTTGGGAGAAAAAGTCTAAAAATCATTTTTGTCAAGCATTATGTTCATTAAAAGAGGCCCAAAAAGTCTAAGGGATAAACACTTTTACCAAGCAAATACATGACACAAAGGACTTAACCAATCTTTTATGAAGAACCTGACCTTCCCAAGGAATGCATGAGGACACAAGGACTTAGACATGGACTTTGATACTCAACATGGTCTAAATTTCAAGCATTCTCCATTAACAAGGTCCCAATTACCTCAATGTAATCTCATTCACTAACATAGGCTCTCATAAAAGGATGCATACCCCATACATGTGTGAAAAGAACCATAAAAAAAAACTAGGTGCCAATCCATTGGGTCATAGAGTTAGGACAAAACAACTTCCATCAAATAGGAAGGCTGAACAAAACATGGCACCCTTAAAAAAATATAGATCAAGAGGATCCAAAAATGAACACATGATAAAAACATAATGAGAATAATTATACAAATAAGGTCTTGAACAAAGGGATGATAAAATAACAAGAAAACAAAGTAAGAAAACACTATACAATATGATACATAATTACAAATAGACTCAATCTAGGAAGTGTTTCAAATGCCTACCATTGACAGGTAATTCTAATATTTCTCCATCCAAATCTCTTAAAAAGAAAGTGTGCTTCCCAATCCTATATTTGATTTAGTAAGTGCCCATCCACAAAGCATCAAACTTGTCATTCTTACCTTTCTCTTCATGCATGTTATCCCAAAGCAGAACTAGATCACCTACTTGAAATTTTTGGGAGTGACCTTCCTATCAAATATTCAATTTAACCTCTCCTTTAACTTGAGTTTTTTCTCATGGGATAACCTACATGATTCATCTAATTCTAAAATCTAGTCCATTCTTTCTTCATAGTGGTCAGCGTATTCATCTTCCTTAAGTTTCTACTTCAGATGATAGGTAGGAAGTTGTAGATTAATTGAAGAAACTACTTGGGTTCCATAGGTAAGATCAAAAGGGCTCCTTCATGTGGCTCTTTAAGGAGTAATCCTATCAACACATAGGTCAAATTTCAAATGTTAACCCCACCTCTTCTTGTTGACTTCCAACATCCTTCTAATAATATTGAGAAAGTTTTTGTTACTTGATTTTGTTTGCCCATTCCCTTGAGGATTGTAATTGGAAGCATAAGTGAGCTCAATCCCATAATATTTTCACATAAAATCTAAAGGATTGGAAATGAAACTCATTGCATTGTCAGTAATGATCTTGACTAGCACTCCAAACCTATATATAATTTGATTTAATATAAAGTCCATCACAACTTGGTGTGTTGCCTTCCTAATGGGGATTACTTCCACCCACTTAGTGAAATAATCATTTGCAAATAATATCCATTTATGCCCAGAACTTGAAGCCTCACTAATCTCACCAATGAAATCCATACCCCATTTCCTAAATATAACTTCAACATTAACTATTTGTAAAGGGAGAAACCTAGTTGCCTTCAATCTTCCTATAAAGCATTGACACTTTTCACATCACTTGATAATCTAAGTAACATCCTTTAATAGTGATATCCACTAATAAACAACTATAAGAATCTTATGAGAAATAACATTAGGTAGAAAATGGCCATCACACAATCCACTATTAAAATATTCAATTGGGCCATCAACTTGGTCTTTTAACACACACTTCAGAAGGACCCCATCAAGATTTCTCCATGATAATCCACTGTCAGTCACAAGGTACTTCTAGGAGATTAATTTGAGAGTCTTTATCTAATTTTTGTCTAATTTAGGAGGATAACACATACTCTATAGGTAATAAATAATGTCCTTATACCATTGGGATGCACTAAACTGATCCAAAACACTATTGGTGCTTGAAACAATGTTGTTCACTTTAACTGCTTACAAATTTACCTTAGCCATAAGCCTGGCCAAGCCCATTACTCTCACCAATTTAGTGGTTTGGATGTCTATATCATATTCATATAACTTATTTACCCATATACACCTTTTATTGGAAATTTCAATTTGAATCAAGATATCTTTCACCATGGTGTGAGGGGTATAAGAAATAATCCTTGAACTCAAGATATAAGATCTAAATGTTTTAACCACTTTAAAAAAACAAAAATCTTATTTCTCCATAAGAGTGTAATTCAACTCAGACCCTCGCATAGCTTTATTGAATAAAGCTATGAGTTTCTCATGACCATCATCATTCTTTTGTAATAAAATAGTAGTAATGGTATGGGGTGACGTAAAGGAGAAAATCTAAAATGGCTTGGTTTAATCAAGACTAGCTAAAATGGGAGCAAACTTCAAATCTCCTTTGACATCATTAAATACTTGCACAACCCTTTCATCCCATTTAATAACTTTATGCTTCTTTAACATAAAAGTAATAGGTAGGGTGATTTCTATAAAGTTAGACACAAATCTTCTTACAATATTAATTTTTCCAAAGAAAGATTGAATTTCTTTCTTGGACTATGGGATGGGCACTTTGTCAATGGCCTTAACTCTTTTAGGATCAATCATATCACCCTCCTTGAACACTATATGTCCTAACAATTTAGCCTTTTGAACTCCAAAATGACACTTCTTAACATTGATGGAGATACCAAACTCTCTACATCTAATTAATACCTTTTCCAAGTGTTTCAAGTGCTCATCCCTTCTCTTAGAGTACATAGTGACATCATCTTGATACACAATAATAAATTGATCAATCATCCTTATAATAGAAACATGCATGGCATACTAAAATGTTACACCAACATTCATTAGCCCAAAAGGCATTCACATATACACATAGGTGCCCCATGGTGTG
This sequence comes from Torreya grandis, assembly GCA_037957365.1. Lineage (NCBI taxonomy): Eukaryota > Viridiplantae > Streptophyta > Pinopsida > Cupressales > Taxaceae > Torreya > Torreya grandis. The sequence continues at coordinate 162,381 of JARHVA010002691.1, forward strand.
GTGAATGTAGTATTATACCTCTCAAATTCCTTGACCACGACCTAGTTATATCTAGAGAAGCCATCTAGAGTATACAACATTTTAGACCTGATAACATCTTGTAATAGACTATCCATGTTGGGCAAGGGATAGTTATTTTTATGGAGGCTTTATTTAGATTGTAAAAATACACATAGAGGTGGATATCACCTTTCTTATTACACATAATGACCAAATTAGCCACCCAAAATGAGTACCTAATAGGCTAAATATTACCACCATCCCTTAACTTCTTTAATTCTTCATGCATCTTGGTGGCTGAGATGGGATTAATAGGCCTGTACTTCTACCTAAATGGCTTACTATCTAGCTATAGTGGGATGCCATGTTAGAATAGGTCCTACTAATAATTTTTAAGCTATAAAGAAGACCATGCCAAGAAGTCTTGATATTTCTTTAGTAGTTGTACATAATCTCTTTTATCTTCAGTGCTTAGACAAATATCTAGCCATACTTTTCTTGGATTCCTAAGGGAGCCTAAATCATATTCAGTGACATCCCATGAGACAAATGTTCCTCTTGACCTCACTCTATTTTCTCCATCACATGATTCCTCTAAGCTAACCAATACCCTATGGATAGTGTTCATTTTGAGTTGAATGACATCTTCCCCAAATAAAGTGTGATGTCTATCACAAGTTTGAACCATAGATTCTAGGTCCACAATCTGACCATGAAATTCTACTTCATAAGTCAAGAACCTTTTGATTTGGTCATCATCTTTGAACACCTACCAGTGATAAATGTTATCTGGGACTGAGGTTTAAGCAATAACCTCCACCTAGTAATAAAAATATGGGGTTATGCTTGAAATATCAAATTGAGATCCTACCTTAGTAAATTTTTTAGCTTCTTGGTTGAATTCCCTATCATGATAAGAGATGTTGAATGCATCAAATCCTTTATTCAAATCCCATAAAACATTTTGATACTATTTCAATCTTTTACACTTGGTGGCATATGCATTTTGGATCTATTTCACCATTAATTATGAGTCCCCTTTAATAGAGAGACACTTGATCCTGTGTTCACATGCACTCTTCAAACCAAGTAGAAGCACTTCATACTTAACAACATTGTTAGTGTAATTGAAAGCAAGGTGGAAGGAAAAAGTATACCTCTTTCCATTAAGATCATTTATAATCACTCCAACCCCATTCCTGACACTAGAGTAGGCCCCATCAAAGAACAATTATAAAATAATAAACACTATATTACGTTGTTCATCAATGATAATAGATTGTTCATCCACATCAACAGTACCAAAAAAAACACCTAGCTCAACATCAATGTACATTACTTCATTCAGAGCATGATTTGGATCTTCAATTATATGTACCATCTTAGGCTCTCTATGAAGTTTAACCATTTTACCTTCTAGGGGGATGGTATCATAAAAGAGGTCCATCTTCACACTTCCTCCCATACTGGCAACCCATTTCCATGATAGAAACATTCCCCATTTGGGAGGGCAGTCTATAACTACCACATCCATATTCAAAAACTTACATTAGTGAACTAAAAATTACATAACCAACCCTTTGACTTGCCCAACAACTAGCACCTCTCATGAATTCATAGCATAACACTTGCCAAAATTAGATGTTATCATTACACCAAGTTCATTCAAGACACATAAAGGCATAACATTGCAAGATGAACCATAATCAAACATGTAATTGTGGAAAATCATATCATTGGTCATAAATGTTGTATAAAATGGCTCCACATCTAACTGACTCTCCACCAATTCAATCCATAGATAGACTTCAAGAGAAGGATCATAAACATCCCCATAATCTTGGTATTCTAATAGTACTTGGGATATTTCAAACTCATTGGTAGTTAATCCCTTACCAAACTCTAAATATTCAAAATCTCTCTTCCTATGTTTAGGGATCTGCAACAATTCAATGAGTGTAATAGTGATGTTTATTTGAATCAATAGTTGGGTTATATCACATACACTATACTAAGGGAGGGACATGTTTGGTTGGAGGGTGGTGACATTTTTAATAGGGATATGTGTAGACAACACATGAAATGGATTAGGTTGAGGGGGACTATTACTATTTATGGGAGCTTTCAGTGGTGGGTTTTGCTTAGTCTCATTAGTACCCTTGTGGACACTAGACAACATAGGCATCTTATTGTTCTTAGCAATAATTTCTCTAGGTCTATTATCTTGAGCATTAGGTTCCCTCCTAGAGGATTTTAGACTAGCTACAACTTTCTTTTCCTCTTTACCTACATCCCACACCTTTGAGTTGGTAGGAGCAATACCTTGAGGGATAACACCTACTTGCCTACTTTTCAAGTTAATCTCACTTTTTTAGGTAGTTTTTGCATTAATCAAGAGTCTTTGGTCTTCCTCTAATGGATTACCTTCCAAATATTTCTTGATCATCATAGAGCACATATGATCAAAATCATGTATAGGTAACTCATATGCTTGTGCTACATTGACATCACACATAGAATCAAAGATAGGGACACATTCCAACTCAATAGTACCCCAAACTTCACTAGTCTTTGTGTTAGTAGGCATCCCTATAGGAGTCACTACTTTAGCTAGAGGACTATGGAAATCAAATGGAAAACTTCATAATTACATGGTGTATCCTCTAGTTCATCTATTTCTTGATCCACTACATCAATAATATCATAAGGTGGGTGGGGTAGGAAGCATATTTAACACCAATCAGTGTCTCTAGCATATCTCACAGTATTTACCTTAGCATATAGGAGATCTAACATTTCCTTCCCAACACCCCTACCTTGATTCCTTTATGGCTAGTCCTCACATGCAAGTCTATTTCCTTTATCAACTTCATGATTATGGAATGGAAGGCCTCTCTAAGATTGATATATATTTGAGGCCCTATCATGGCTAGAAGATACATGTGGAATGCCCTTTTCTACCTTAGTCAACTTGTATGACATTTCTTTGATAGTGAAGGCCAAAGTCCTGACAATTTATTCTAAGTTGGTGGCCTTGGGAGACTATGGAGCTTCACATCAGCCCTATTATTCATAGGCTTTCCCATAGCTTTAATATTATTCTCAATTTGGATGGCCATATTAAAGGCCAACCTAAGGTTTGGTTGAGCCTTATCTCTCAATTAGTATGTAGCCTTCTTTTCAAAAGCATCATAGTATTTCATCAAACAAGTAGTATCACTAGGCCTAATATTTTTAGGTAAATGCATCATGACCTTATTGAAGTGGGTATTAAAATCTTGAAAACACTTGTTAGGATTTTATTGATATTTTCAAACTCAGCCAAGAGGAGCCTCAAATCCAACCTTTCCCCATATTGAATACTAAAGACATTCTACATATCTTGCCATGAGTCAATGCATCTAGTGGGGAGGGAGTTGAACCAATATCTAGCATCATCCTCCAACATCTACACAAACAACTTAATGCAGATGTCCTCATGTTTGACCTCATAATCCTCAATAACATTGTGGAAAGCTTTCAAATGTTGATAACTGATAATAGCATTATTCCCCTAAAACTTTGGGATCCTCTTCCTTATTTCATTAGGAAAACCCTCCATCTCCTCAAAATTGATAGGTCTAAATATAGGAACAGGGAAAGTAGGGTGTGAATTTTCCTCTCAGTCTCTATGACTCATGATTAAGATATCTTGGGGTTTATGAAACACTAACAATGGGATGTGAGGATGGGAATGAGGAGGACTGGGTGAGTTAGATTCAAGAGGGGTTTGATCTGGTGGGGATGGAGAAGGATAGTAAATAGGGATATAAGGCTTAGAAGTACCATAAGAGCTATGGTAATCTTCAACAAGAGGTTGGTATATATATTTTTTAAGGTTAGTAGCACCAGGATGAATCTCAACAACCAAACTAAGCCCTTTAACAAGTCTCCAAGCTAATCCCCTTTTTTTTGGAGTATATAATGGAGGTAAAAATTGATATGAAGGGTCAATCCTAAAGGATGATCTTAATCCTTCCAAGTTTGTAAACAATGGTATACTCAAAATAGAAGATTAGGAATGTGAGGGTTAAAATAGGTGATGGTCTTGCAATAGCTAGGAAACAAAAAAATTAGAGTCACCACTAGAAATAGACTTCTATAAAACAAGTGACAAAAAACTAATATGAAAGACAATGTTTAAAGGGGCTAGACACCTTACAACACATAATTGGTCAATATTTATCTTTGAGTATGAAACCACATAGATTCACTAAAAAGTGAGTCGGTAATGTCTAGACTCCATAGGTAGTCAAAGAACATCTCAAAAGTGATAAAAGCTCCTTATAAAAGTCACTGACAATGGCACTAAAAACGTGTTAGTTCCCATTTGTACACCTCATAGGCTCAGATTTGCACACTTAAAAAAAATGTTAAATAATGATGAAAAACCTCTTAAGATGTATTTATAGCCAAGGGAGGGTTTAACATAAAAAAAGAACCAAACATGGACAATGACTAAGAGACACCTATAAAGGGTATGTTTAACACCCTACTACTTTTGGATCTACCTAAACAAAGGTGAGAGAACCTATGGGGTAGCTTATTCACATGGAGGGACTTCACACTTCAATATTTACGAGGATTCTTGGCACATACGAGGAAAATGAACAAAGCATAACCAAGTTTGTACACTTCACCTATAAGGGTTGTCAAACAAAATGTACAAATGATTTAAGTCATACACAAGCTACTAGAGATAGATGAAAGGATGGATACAATATCCATTTTATGAAATGTTCAACAATAAAAACTAGATAGGAAACTACAAATTTAGGATTTTAAGCATAAAACTATAAATACATTCCAAATATACAAGATCTTATGTATTTGTGATGAAAGTAACACTTATTTTATGCAAATGGTGTGTTAAGAATAGGTTAAAATTTGGTGGGTTTATTTAAACAAATATATGGATGGGTGCCAAATGAGAGAGGAAAAATTCACTGAATTGTCATGTCATCTCCACAAACAAATATTTTAGAACCTTCAAAACAAATGTAATGAAACAATACTTTGTAGTTCCTTGAAAGAATCATAAACTAAGCTACAAGTAACCATTCAAGAGCTCTTTCTCACTGAATCCATGAGCCTGAGACTACCCCTAAAAAGCCTATCAATACATCATTCTGAATTATATAACTAAAAGGAATTTATAATCTCAACACATTTCCTAGATGACTAACATAAAAGTAAAGAGTGAGCGTACCAATATATTTAGGACTTAGAATAATGGATTAGATTTCAACAACAAGATAGAGCAACACAACACAAGTATATTCCATTATCCATATAAATCTCAAATACATATAACATGTGGTGGAAATTTTACAACGCGTACACTATGCAAGTCATCTCTTTAATAGGGGAACATTTCAATATGATCTCAAAGATTGTCAATGGTTTTACATAAGAAACTAATTTGACACCAAATAGATTACATAGGTATATCTTCTCTAGAGCAATGTCTCTTTTCTCAAAAAAAATCAATTGATCAACCTTTGTAAAGGAATGAACCTCCTTTACTTATACAATTTTCAAATAAATATGTGGCATATCCCAATCATATGTTTCAACTAGATAAAAAAACATTTGTGGGCTTGAAGTTCATCAGTTACAACAAAAATGTATCTTGGGATAATGCATGTGCTGTGATGAAAGTGACATGTTTGATATCTCATCCTAGTGGGATGCTCTCCATACACCATGTAAAACACACTCCAGCAAGGGACAAAATAAACCATCGTCCACTTGCGTAACCATCCAAAACATCCATTTCTCTAATTAATAATCCTATGAGGGATGTGACACTAATAGATGTAGTACAAATATTAAGGGAAAAAGAGAATAGGAAGGAGGAGAAAAAAATATTTACATCAATTGAGAAGAAACAAAAATGATTTGGTCATATCATGGAATCAACATTGATGACCGAGACCTACACCAGCCTATTCTTGTATGAAATGAACTTTTTAATCATGGTGGTGAGGATTTTCTTGTCTAGGCCCACTTAATATTTGAATTTGGCATTATAATCTTCTATTCAATTGGTGGTCCCTTAGAGCACTCCCTATATCTTATGTATTAATGCCTTTAACTAGTCATAAGAATTTTCAAGTGATACTAGGTCCCTTATCTTTTGGCTATTAAAGGTTCCATGGGGTGAATTGATGAGGTTCTTCAAATCATCCTCTAAAAATTATTTTGTCAAGTCCACTACACCATCAAACTTCACCATTTCTCTCAAGGTGGCTTCTATTTCTTTCCTTGTAGTCTTCAGAGACTTCTCTTCTCCTTTTATATCAAAGGTGCCATCCTTGAGCATGGCTAGGTTGTACTTTATGGATAACTAGAATTCTTTGGGAATTTTAAGATCATTCAAATAAAAAATATTTTTTGAAACTAATGCATCTTTGCCCATTTTATAGATCTCATCCATTTTAGCCCCGAGTGCCTCCCAAATTTTGATATCAGCATCATAGATAAATGCTAGGGAACTACACTATCCTCTTCTATCTATATCATTATCAAGCTATTTTATGGCTCTATGGATGACTTCCTTGACTCAGGTTTCCAAGTCCTACTGCTAATCTTTTATTTCCCACCCTCTATTTTTCAAATCCTTGATGAGGCCAAAGTCAAGTGTATCCTAAGATAGAATGGGTGCACTTAGGGTCCTACTAGTAGTTAGAGTCACCACCTTAGGCTTGCTCAGTAACTTTTATAAGTACTAGACCATTGCTTGGGTTTTCATCTTAATCTCCTCCATCGATGCTTTATCCTTATCCATTTGATGAGCCACCATGCTCACTTAAACTTGATAGCTATGATTGATCTCATTCTTTGATGACTCCCCCAGATCATATCTATATACTGCATAGATTTCAATGGGAGCATCCTTCTTTATAACACTTTGTAAATGGACAACTATATCCTATGTTCTCTCCTTAGTACTAGTGAAAGTGGTTCTATAGAGTTCTCTATTTTTCTTTGGAGGATTTGCCCTATATGACTAGGAAATCTTCATTACATCTATATCTCCCAATTTACTTTCAACACTTTATTTCTACTTAATCTATTCTTCAACCCATAAGAGGGGCTTGGTCTAAAAACCCATTGGAATTATGGAGCTTGAGGCTAGCTTGGATGTGCTAAATGGTGGTGTGACTAGAAAAGTAACTAGAAGGAGAGTGATAGGGGCTAGGTGCAAGCCTATTATTATCTACTTTGTATCCTCATTGCTATCCAACTCAATTTTTTCCCTTTCAGCTTCCTACTCTCCCTCTTTGCTTGGTTCAACTTGTTTTAGGACCTTAATAACTACTTTAGATTGCTTTTAGGACCCCAATAATAGTCTATAAATGGCACTCTCTTGTCTTGTAGGTTGAGGAGGTGGTCTTGCTTCTAGATCATATTTTGTAATTGGGTGGGAGAGCTAGGAAGAGGCTATGGCATCTTCTTTCTATCCCTTAGGCAACTCATCAACAATCATGGCCTTAAAACTCTTGTGCCCAGTAGGATCATGGAACTTTATTTAGGTCAGGATCCCTAAGGGTACTTCAATAGAAGTAGTTCCTATTGAAGGTCCCTCCCTTACAACTTCATCACCTTGGTTTTCTTCCTTATTTATACCTAAATGCATAGGGGTACCCATTTTCAAGCTTGATGCCCTATCTCCCTCAAGTGTAGGCTCTCCTTCTTGTATTAAACTTGTGTGTACTATAGAGGGATGGTCTTGTGGGACTATCTCCGTAGCTACCACAATATCTGGTTGTTATTTTCCTTGAGCCTCTACCTTTTCAATATTGGTGGGGGCTTACTCTTCTTTCCTCAAATAATTTTAAAGTTTCTCCCTAGGCCTTTTCATACTCTTTTATCTAACCCACCACCTCTTACCTTAAATGTTATGTGAACATATCTTGGACAAATGCTTCTATGTCTAAGGAGATAGATTATTTTTGGAGTGGATCTTGGGATTGCATGGCCACATCAACACCTAATTGTGTCACATCTTCAAAATATAAAGGGTTATTTGAGGCCAACATTGTTTCCTCATCACCTTTGTCTTCTTATCCCAAGGGTGATTATGGCCCAAACAATCCCATTGTTGGAACCTTGATAGGAGTCTGTAGCCTTTCCCTCAGAGTTATTTGGGTGGTCCTCATTGGGGGAGGAGTGAATTCCTTAAATTACTTCATCATCTCCATTATTGGCCTATTTTACTTTGAGTCTTCTTTGTCACTCATAGCCGTTAGTAACTGGGCATATGAGGTTTTTTCTCCTTGGGATTATATGGCTTCATGTTGAGAGGGTACATATAGATGTATGGCCTCATTAATTTTCCTAGGGGTTATAGGTGGAGGTTGTAGCACTTTCCTCTTCCTTTTATTCTTTGGTTGCTCTACTTTCTCCTCCCCTCCCCTTTTCCTTGTGTACATTTTTAGGGCTAGAATGGGATTTGGTGATTTCTCAGGTTGTGGGGCTATTGTAATGCTTGGTTCAACTAAGTGGTAGGAGATCCACCTCCAAGAACTTACAAGCTACACCTCCCCCATGGCAATCTGAGTATAATTTTTAACAAGGTTGGTTAATTTTGAGAAAGATAGTCTAGACATGGACTACGCTATTGTAATCTCATCAACATTAAATGGTTTAGTGAAACTGGTATCACCTACTAGCTTCTTCCCTTTGCCTTTGGCCTCTATTTGAGGGCCTACTAAATGTCCAATGTGAGGAGAAATAATTGCCTTCAGATCTTGTATAGTTATGACCTCCTTGAAGGTAGGGGTATCATGTGTACTAAGGTCCACACCTCAATAATTTAACCACCTAAATGTTCTTTTAATTATATGACACACCCTCCATGTAATTGAATCATTCTCTGGGATTGTGAATTATTCTTGGGCTATAAGATGCATCTCTATATTCTCCTTAGTGTAATCCAATGACATTATATACTTGTCATCCACCATGTCCTTGGGGATGGGGATGATTCCACATGCAATAATATCATGAATAGTAAGTCTTAGGTAATCAATTTTCCTTAATTACTCCTTCATTGTGAATTCTGACTAGATGTCGTCATAGTGTGCTTGGTGCATAATTATACTCATAACATTGTTAACCAACCACCTTATGTCATAGTTGGACTAAAGAGGCATCTTGTCCATCTGAAACCACCCCATTTCTTGTTTTAACCCCTTTGCTCTAGCTAGAGTAGGACTTGTATAATATCCTATCTATAGAAGGAACTTGAAAGGGTTGTTAATCTTCTTTATCGTAATCCTCTCATGTGAGGGAAACATTTTTCTACACAATTTCATGAGTGATACCTTATCATCAACATACCTAGGTAGATTATAGGATGCCCTTAAATAACCACTCACTTCAATGTATGTAAAGGTGTAGAATTAAATTCACACCACACCAAACTTGTCGACCACCTCCCTAGGTACCTTCGTCATTCTATTTGAGCTCCTCAGAGGGTAGAAGACACTTATTATGGAATTGAAAAAATGATTATAAACCTTGGTCTAGTTGTTCCTAAAGCCTTCCAAAGTCATTTCAGGATACAACTCATAAATTATGAGACCTAAGGGATTCCTAATGAGTCTAAGGAAATCTCTATTATGTACTAAGCTATACATGAGGTAGCAAGTAATTGAAAATGTACCATTAAATTCTTCCTTGGAAGAGATGGCCACCCACAACTACATTATTTGGTTGTGTGGGTTACTACTCAAAATTGAGGCCTAATCCAACTATTTCTTACCCTCTATCACATAAATAAGGATGGAAAACATCTACGGATCAAACTTGTCTACTATGGGTACCCGATAAACTATAGCAACTATGTCGATGACATACCATGGAGTTACTTGAACTCTATTAACTTAAGATTCCTAGTCAATATAAAAACCTTATTTATCTTCTTGGTGAGCTAGAAAGTGTTTAAAATATCCAAAATGAGGCTATCATTCTCATTAACATGCACCTAACACTCTTCCATAGTCAAAATAATTCCCTCAGGTTGTGGTAGTATCTCAAGTATGGAACTAAGAGATTGAGGGGAAAATGAGCAGACAACTAATTAACTCCCATCAAGTATAGTTCTTGTATCCTCATCATACACCTTTGTGCATGTAATTAATAAATTTAGGTATGGGGATGCTAGTGGAAAAGCTATTATAGGAACCATATAACTCATACCCAAATTATCTACCACCTTAGGGGGATTAGGTTTCTACAAAAGATTTGATAGGGAAATAAAATCTAAACCTTGGACATCAATGTCTTTAATCCCATCAAGAATTGAGGTATCACTCTTTATATAGGGACTAAATAATAAGAATCCATTTTTATTGACCAACATGGCACTACCTTCCCTCAAACTAAAAAATACCCTTTCCTAGCAGTTAACTATGTAATTCCTCCAAACTTCACTTCCAAATCACTAAGTCAATAACCTAGAGAATACTTACTTACAACCACACTAAAAAAATATGCAACATGAGTAATAAATTTCTTGAAAAATATGACATCAGTTGCTATTCTCATCTCGCACCACTCTAGTTTACAAATTGCTTGAAAACACAAGTGTGAGATCCAATTGTGAAAGGTGGATTAAAATGAAGGAAAATACTTAGTTATAGTCAACCCATTTTGAAATTAGGGTTATCAGTTAAGCCTTGGTGTAGAATAGTTAACCTTTATCTATCACATTAATATCTTCAAGCATCATTCAAAAATAAAAGGAGGGAAACTCAATGGTGTTTCTTCTTCTAGATGAATAATTTTCCCTGTGACACATGGCATCAAAAAATAAAAAATCTACCTTTGATACTCATCAGGTCTTTGATAATCTTTTCACCTCCTCACCCCTCATATTATTTAGTGAGTAGATGTCACATGCCCCAAACTTTCCTTTGAAAAGAACAACTTTAACATGTTAAAAAAATCTAGGCACTTAGGGTGCTAGGGACATTTGCAATGTTCACCCTTCTTTTTCCTTGGTATCTTAGTGAAATATACTTTAGGCTCCCATAAAAGTGCCACATGTCATGATCCTAATTGGCCACCCCAATGTCCTAGTCCTCCATAACTCATTTCACCTCCTCCCCCTTTTTGAGATAAGACATTCTTCCAAAAGGGATCAAAAACTAAAACCCCTGAGAGACTACCATGTGACATGATTTGAGGAGTCTAGACTTTAGAAAATACTTATACCTTTGGTAGAAAAAAACAAGTGTGACAACCTTTGTAAAAGAACTAAAACCAAAATCATTTTAGGATGTTTCCATGTGTCCACATGTTTGCTTGCTTGAGCCTTCAACTATATTTTACCTTTTTACCATTAATCAACCCAAGGAGGAGTGGAACATTCTTCCACCCTCTGAAGAGACTTCATTTATTTATGAGAGTGCATGACCTAAAGGAATCTTTTCTGGGGAATCCTTTAGGAAATGGCCCTTGATAACACTTAGGAGTAGCCTTTTAAAGTATAACATACCCTTCAAAAATCTTGGAAAGGTCCCTCAAAATATCCAAAGTGCCCCTTTAGGAGTCTTAAAAGTAGCCTTTGGGACTTTGAAAAGTGTCATGTGCCCTTGTCCTTCAAAAATGTTGAAAGTGTCCTTCTACCTACAAAAATACCCTTTAAAACTTATGAAAGTGTCCTTTGAGCTTATTGAAAATGACCTAGTTGAAGTAAAAAATTCCTTCAAGATTTTTGTATGGGAAAAATGCTTAAAGGGAAAGTGCCCTTCAGATTTTTTGCCCTAGACAAAAAGTTTGAAATAAATAAGACTCGGCACCCTTTTCTAAAATAAAGGAAAATTTTGTGACTTTTGTAGTAGACAAAATGTCCAATCGAAATAAGACTTCAATTTTTTTGCATGAGAGAAAAAGTCTAAATAATCATTTTTATTGGGTATTGTGTTTGTTAGAATAGGCCCAAAAAGTCTAAGGGATAAACACTTTCACCAAAAAAAGACAACACACAAAGGACTTAACCATTTTTTTATGAATAACATGACCTTCCCAAGGAATGAATGAGGACAAAAAGACTTAGACATGGACTTTGATACTCAGTGTGGTCTAAATTTTAGGCATTCTCTATTAACAAGGGCCCAATTACCTCAAGACAATATCAAGCACTAACACCATCTAGCTCTTTATGGCTTTTAATACATGTTAAAACTCAACACATTTAATTTTTCCATGTCTAGTAGTGTTGTGCACTCAACACCAATTAGGCAAGGCCATCTCATAAGTATTGATCTTAGGAATATTACTCAAAGGAGGCTCACTATTGTTTTTAGGCATATTGAAAGGTTTACTGTATCTTTGGAAATTATAATTTTTGTTACAACTCTTAATAGTGTTACCTACTTATTTATTGAGATCCAAGACATCATTAGTTAGCTTTTACACTATCCTTTGGATTGAATCCAACTATCATTTTAGAGGTGTGGGATTCTTGTTTTGGGTGGTATCTTAGACATTTGTGTTGTTCATAGGTACCATCATTTGATTATTCTTAGGATGATTACCAACATTTACTTGGTTAAATAAATGTAGCTATTGGTTAGGTGCCACATGGCTTAAAGGTAGCTAGTTCATCATTGGTAGTTAGTTTCATGTAGGGTGATTTTGGTTCATATTGGGCATGACATTTAGAGTAGGTAATTTTGGATAAAATTTGGTATGGTAAAGGTAACGTACCTTTATAGGTGCATTTTCTTATCATTATATAGCCTCAACATATGATAAGGCTAACATGTCAATGCCCATGACTCTTCTCAAGAAGGTGACTATCATTAGATCTAAATCATTCTTATATATTTACAAAGCTAAGTTATCAATAGGATTATATAGTGGGGACATCAGGTGTACATATTTTGGAACCTACCATTAAATATTCTAATTAGATCCTTTGGGTCCCTTTTTAAGGTGGTAAACTATTGATACATGACACTTGAGCTAACTACCCTACCAGCCTAGGCAATAAATGTGTCATTTAAAGAACCAATAATGAGGCATCTCATAATGTGAAAGGAAAAAGATGATAATCCATGTCCTTATGGATTACATTAAGCAAACTTAAAGATGATTTAAAGGACTTTACATGTTCTTCATTTGTCACCTTACCTATGGGAGTAAATAGAGGTAGATATTTCTTCAAATTTATTAGAAAATCATACATAGGTCTAGGGACATTAATGGATGAAACATCCAACCATGCCATGACTAGCACAAGGGGTTACAAATTTTGGTTAGATGGGGAATTTGGCTATGTCCTGGACTTCCTACGTCTTCCTTTGTCGACTCTAGATTTCCTATGGGTTTTTAGAGATGTTAAAGGAGTCCTCATTTTAGATTAGGATTTGGTCCTAATATTAGGTAGTTCTAAGATGTAGAATAGGTTCTAAGAGCAAAGAGTTTTAAGGATAACCCCACAAGTGAAAAACACCACAAAGATCAATGAATATTTAAAAAAAAATATTAGATCAATTATCTTTAGTAGGATATTTGAAGGCCTAGGCCAACCTAAAATTCGTTAAAACCTTCACAAATATTGGTTAGTTTCGCACATAAACTTATAAATATCAGTGTTAAAACAACAAATCCATGTGTTTTTATGCCTTGTTCAACAATATAAGAGTGTTATAATGTTTTAGTATAAAGTTATGCAAAGATTCACTTAAATCCAAATGAAATATATCAATTAAGATCTTAAATTCCTATATCCAGTATAAGCAACATGTTAGAGAATGATCTTTGCACAAATATTAAAATTATTTAGCTAATTTATACCAAACTTTGCAAAAATGACCAAAATAACCATTAATATGTGTAAATAATGAGGTATTTCACCTGTATTTACATGAATTTGAGAAAATATCTATATTATTTTACCAAATTTTCACAAATGAACACTAATTTTGATGAAATCTTTTAAAGAATGCAAATATTCCTATAAAGAATATGAAAATTCATGTAAATAATGTAGATCCTTATTGTTTTTAAATAATATAAGCATACATTGAAAAAATTAAGCATGTATATAATGAAGTACACCATAATTACACAAATATGTATAAAAATAGATACATAAGCCCTCCTAGCATAAGAAAATCTCCATTTTTAATGCACTTTTAGTGCTAATTGTGTCACTAGGGAATAAGGGGAAAATAAGAAAATCAATTTAAAGTCCTATAATGACTTGTGGATTGATTTTTTTATAAAATTATTTATTTGAATATCATAAATAGTAGAGATGTGATCACCACTTCAATGTCTTCAAGTAGAGCCTACTGTAGGAACAATAGATGTTATGTAGTGACACAATTTCTAGCTAATCTTTGTGAATTATCTTGATGTTTGCCAATTATTGCCTAGAATGTAAATGAAAAATGGATATATAAACCATGATCTAAGATAAGGTGATTCATGGGTGGATCCTACAGAGTGTATGGAAAGGTAGAAAAGAGATTGTGCTTAAGATGAATGAAGATGCCAATTTTGCTAACTTATAAGACAAATACATGAAACTAACATCTACTAGACCTAGTATAATACTCAAAGATAAATAAATGCATTTGAATATTTAAGGGAAGATAATACATATATATAATAACATACTTTGCATAAATATAACTCACTCAAATTAAATTACACAACACATCTAGTTACAAATGAGATAAAATAGAGTAAATATACTATCAAATTAGTCATCCTAGCATTAATCTCAAATTAATAGATGCACGTATAAGATATAACTACCAGATTAATCTATAAAAAATAAATAATCATACATAAAAATATTGAGACATAATAATAAAAATAATAATAATTAAGTACTACATGCAATCTCATAAATTCTTTGTCTCTCTTGTATTGATTCTTGTAAATAATTATTTTTAATTTTACGAATGAGGGGGATATTCCTATTTATAGGCTCAAAATGTCTAAGACACATTTGAGTGGGCCCAAAAAAGGTGCCCAATATCCAACTAGGTGGCCTAAAATTCCATATTACAATGGAATATTCAATATTTGAATTACAAAACATAATAGAATATCCCTAGGGGCCTGGAGGTGGCTACTGACTTGATACTACTTCTACTTATTTTTGGCCTCCTCCATAGTCCATACTTAATTACATGCCTAGTATCCTTTATATATTTTAGAAAATTCTAGGATCATGGGCCTGAATAAATTAGGTATATCCTAGACTAGCTTTCCATGCTCTACTAGTATTGGCCTGAGTGCTACGTCTATTTCCTCTACCTTCTATAACCTCTGATAGGAAAATAAAACAATGTCTATAACCTTTTTAGTTATCTTGGCACTTGATACTATTTGATATAATTGAGAGATAAATACCTTCATCTATGCCCTAAACTCTTGATCATCCATGAAAGAACCATCAAGCTTGGTCACTCTACTGATCATGGAATCCTTTAGTAAGTGGGCTATTTTGAAATCAATTTTCTCAAAGGATGTGCTTGCATCCGTGGGTTGATCAAATCATGTGTTCAAAATCCTCTACCTATTCATGAGGATGGTCTACATAGGCATAATGTCTTTAAGAGGCAAAAATTTAAGGTTAGAATTTTTTTTTCTTCTTGCCACTCTCACCAAGTTTGATAATTTAGTGTCATAGAGTAAGATTTTGGTCAAGTTTCATGACCACCTTGGCTTACTAGATCCTATCTCCTTGTCTCTTCTTCATAAATTTATAGAGGTTGAAAATATTTATCATATCATTAATTATTTAAATCAAAGTTCCCTCTGGTATAGTGGATAATGTTTTCTCTTTTATCTTCTTTAACTCTTATTGCATCCCTTTCATCAAGGCAATAGTCAATTTTGCCTTTGATATAACTATAGAAATATGATCCTCTACATACTCTTGTAAATCTCTAGGGCCTACTTTCCTATTTATAGTTAAGGTGAAGAGTGTTTCTTCACTTTCATATATCACAATCAAGCTTGACTATGGTTACTATACTTATCTCTAAACTACCCTCTTCATGGTGCCAATGGTGAGGTCAAACCTCATTCGAATTTGGGTTGGATTTTGGATTGCCTAATGTCTCCCTTACCTTATTGTCTACATCATGTTTCTCACCCAATTTTGGATGGATATTACTATTATATATGTGGGAGGTGGTTGCAAAGAGAGTTCTTGAGAAGAGGAATAAGTTGGGGCTACAATTGGGATATAGAAATTAGTTTGGTCCAATTACCCTAATAGATCAAAAAATGACTTAGCAGGGCCCATATTCAGAACAAATGTGGGCAATTTTGAGGGCCCAATCATTTTGATTATTGTTGTTGGGTGAAGTGGTATCTAATAGATGAATGATTTTAGAATGGTTTTAAGTGGTTTAGTGGATGAAATGGAGCTAAGGTTGAGTGATTCACTAGTAGTGGTAGCTTGATAAGGGGTAGAACCTATAACTTGGCTAACACTAGTGCTTTGGGAGATCAGTAGAAGTGAAATGTTGGAAGTGGTATGGGAGATGTATTGGGGAATGGTGCCACCAATATAATAAGTAGAAGGGGATGTGAAGATGGGAGTGTGAGTAATAGTATAAGTAGGAGTAGTTACAAATGTATTAGTGATTTGAAAACAAGACAATGGTGTGTTACTACAAAGGGAGACTAGTAGGAGAATGTAGGGGATACTACTCCTTTAATTATAGTCTTGGGGGATCTCTTTATTTTGTATATTTTCTCAATAGTTATCCTAAATAGTGCCTAGAGTCCTTCCAATGAGATCTAAACTCCTTGTTTCCCTTCCTCAAGATCAATGACACTGGGGCCTGGCTAGCCCAAGTTTTATGTGGTAGCTTCCTTAGTAGATAAAATGGTTATTATATGTTCTTTTGAGGGGATATGATATCTATCTGACTCTACTTACTTAGAAATCAAAGGCATGTATTTCCCACTTAAAGTATACTTAAGTGGGGGCTTTCAAGGTCTATTTATAATGAGAGAAGTGTCATCCTCTTATTTTGTTTACTCATAATTAGCATTGAACATGCTCCCATGAGTTTGTGAGAGATGATGCTTGGATATGTATTCTTTCCTCCTTTCTAAATCAAGCCTTAGTTCAAGAGGTATATTATTATTTACATAATTTCTCAAGACTACCTCATCATTCATTATGTTGAGTTATATCCAATCATACACCTCATTCTGATGTTTATATTCTAAAGCCACATATCTTTTGAACTTCAGAGGTGTTTGGTAATGACTTGGTTTGGATCCAAAATTTGAAAGTTATCCTTGGTAAATAGGTATGAGTCCCTATTCCTTTATTCCAATATCATGTTTTTCCATTTCTTTACCTTAGCTATCCCTTGTAGATACCTAAATTTGGCCATCGATAACCTCTAATCAGGATTTTGACCAATTTCCACCAAAATGAAAAATTTGGCCTAAAAATACTAAATCATGATAAATGATGTGAAACTAAAATATTAAAGTGATAATTTTGGATAGAGTATCCATAAATGGGGCAATGAAATTTATGGGCTAGCTAACTTTGATCAGTTTATTTTGAGTCAAAATACTAATTTTGCACCTAGGTGCTCTGGATTTCTCTTTTCTATCAAATTTATTATATGATATGCGTGTCTTTGTTATTTTGTGTTGGAAACATCATAAATGGGATAAAATATCCAACACATCTAACATTGACTTTCAATTCCAATCTAGTCAAATTTTGGACCAATAACAAGACACTCTGATCAATTTGAGTAATTTGTGCACAAAGTACTTAATCATGCTTAAGAGCTAATTAAACCAAATTAGATCCTAGTTAAGAATTCCATGGAAACTTGTTGAATACTTATTTTTGGAAATGAATATTTAATATCTATGTCATTAAGTGACCTCATTTCTTAGAATGACATTCATAGGCCATAAATGCCAGAAATATCAGGATTCTTGCCTCCCATGCCTCATTAATGCCCTCCATACCTATTAATTGTTACTCTATCCAAAATATTGATGAGCCTATTTATCAATTTTAGTTGAATAATTAGATTAATCCTTAACCACACATCTCAATCCTGAGATGGATAGTTCAGGGTGATTCTAGCCATTTATAAAAATCTATAAATAGAGAGGCTATGAACATTATTTCTAACCTATTTTGGTGAAAAGTTATAATGCAAAAATGATTCCAAAATCCATTGAAATTAGTGTTACCATGAGAAATTTATTCCAAACCAAGCCAAGCCAAATCCAAAATGCGCCAAGGAGAAAAGGAGATAGCCAATCCTCCTTTGATAAAGACTTCATGAGCACAAGCTGAGCAAGCCACTACTAATATGCATTTTAGAGCATCTAAGGAAGGTAAAAGAAGGTTTCTTTTGAATTTTAGTTGTGTGTTTTATTAATTTTTGTTAGGTAAGATCTCCCTAGATTCTAGGCCTAGATATGTTATGATATTTAGTGTGTTTTTTTCAATTTGTTTTCATTTTCAAACTAACACAATACTAACCATCCTATCTTGAGTCAAATTCCTAGCATCACATAATGGCACACCTGATGGAACCCAACTCATCCCATGTATGAAGGAGAGCATGAGGAAACTTTAAAATTTTAATTTAGATGCTTTAAACTATTTCTAAGTGATTTTCTAACTTTATTTGACCATTTTTATTTGTCATGGGTTTACACAGTAACCGTCACCAATTGAGTAAACCATCATTGGTCTATATAATTATCATCAATTAAGTTAGTAAAACCAACGTCATTCTACATAACCATCATCATTTATTAAAATTGTTGTTGTTCTACATAAAATTTTCCATCACCGGTTAGTATAACTGACAATGGTCACTATGTTTTTTTACACAAATCTGAGAACTCATTTTTCTATGTTGGTTGTTTCATCTTCAAAAGTGATTCTAAGCTAAACATATTGACAACATTTTTTTTATAGGTTTTAATTTAAAAATTATCAAATCATGCTTAAATTTATCCTTTAAAAATTCTTTTAGGGTGTTTTAAAATGAATCAAACTTTTCATTTTGGTGCTTAAAAAAATCATTTAGGGTGTTATTGCTTAAATCTTGTAGTTAGCTTTCCAAGTTACAAATTAATACCAAGGGGTCAAATGAACACCACCACATCTTTCATTTGGGCTTAAAATTGAACACACTTGTCATTTTTGTCTTCAATAGTTGTTTGATCTAATTTTGTTTAGAAAAGAGAAGGGTGTTGCGTGTATGCTCCTTTATTTATCCCCTTTAGGCAACCTTTGGAATCAAAAGTGCCATTCCTATTACAAAAAGCCTAGTCCAAGGCTTAGAAATAATTTCATCTAAAGCACTCCACAAAATCTCGTCAAAGTTTGGGTGACCTTAAAAATGACCATAAAGTCTTTCTCTTATGTCTTTTATTTCATTGCATCTTGGCTTGTGAGGGGGACTTCATCACCTCCCATGAGTTATTTAGGGAAGCTTTGACTCATTTTTTAATCTCTCAACATTGACTTCACTTACTCCTTCTGAGTTTCACATGGGATGTATCTACATTCGGAATCACACTACACTGAGCTAATAGCAGGATGTAATTTTTGTAAAAAGGACAAGACCTTTTTATAACTAGTCAATGCCATGGTCACCCAATTTTCATTCCTATATTTTACATCATTTGAAATGAAAGTCATTGTGTAATTTATTCCCCTAGAAACATTTGAAAGATTTTTAGTTTAGTCAACCCCACATTTCCATAACCTTGCTAGGATTTAGACGATTATACTTAGTGTATTTTGGTCATTTTTGTTTGGTATGTTTTGAGACTAAAAATTGTTTATTTGTTCATAAATCATGTCCAAACCACTTTGTTTATATGCCACTCTTTTTTCTAAAGAGGTGTTATGTTGGTCATTTTGCAGCACACTTATGCCTTGAAATTTTTGTTAAACTTATTTGTGTGTGTGTCATTTGAGTTGAGAAGGGTAACCTTATGCTACCCAAATCATGTCAAAATATTTTTCCATTAAATATTTTGAAGCATAATATAAATCACATCATTTTATCATCCTTACACTTTTATGCTACTCAATTTGTTTCAATACTTTTTTACCCTAGTATCAGAAACCGTTGTTTTAAACCATGTCATGTATACATTTAGACCTTTGTCTTATGTTGTCATGTTGTCCAATCTTATCTAGCTTGTTTGGTCAAATATTAGTGTTCAACATTGAGTGTTCAATTAGCCTTGTCAATTTTAGATTCAAAAAGTGATTGATTTCTATTTAGGCCTTAATTCATGGGGTTGATACATAGATATTTCTCTTTTGGGTTGCATAACTTTAGTTAATTGATTACCCAAATTTGAAAACTATTGATGGTTTGTTTGTTTAATGCCTATCCTCATCATTGTTTGTGCCTTTATTTTGGAAAACATAGCCATTCTCAAAGAGCCTTTTTTATTATGCCTTATGCCAATTAATCATGTTTATGTTTGATTTCATGTGCTAGGTCTATGTCAAAGTTGTTTCCAAACTTGTTATATTAAATAAAATCATATCAGCCTTTGTTTCAAATCTAGATTTTGATGCCATTTGGCCAAAAGTCCTAGCATATGCCTATTTATTTGCACCTAGATTTTAACTCTATGTTTGGACAAAAGACCTAGTAACTTAACTTTTCCATTTCCTAATTTAGACCTTGTTTGGAACCCTTTGATATAGACCCTTGACATGCTAGTTTTTATTCAAATTATTGACCTTTTATGCATATAACATTTGCCATTAGACATTTGATGTTAGAATAATTTATGCCAAGTCTTAGCATAAATTATTTTGGAGATACAGTCCACCTTTAGAAACATTGGAAATACAGCTCTACCCTTTCGACCAAGTTAGACCAAGTTTGAACCATTTGTCTTTTGGACATATTTTTTTAGAGTTTATAGAACTCTAAGCCTTTTTATTTTCAGATCTTTCATCATTTATGCAGATATGTTTAGCTACACATATGGTGGAGTTATGTATAATCTAACTTATGATATAATGGCTACACAAAATGACTTTTATGGCTTTATTCAAGGATCCAATGATGCTAATATGGTTTTTGATATAGATTTCTATCCACCTCATAATAATCATTCATGGGAACAAAGTCATGGAATAACTTACAATCCAAATCAAGACCTAGATTGATATGAAGAGGCTTGTGAGGAGGTATTTGAAGACCCAACTATAGATAATGTTGTTTAGGATATAGATCCATACCCTCTTTGAAATAATTAGTACATGGAACATAATCAAGAACTAGATTATGAGCCAAATCATGACTGGGATGATTTGGTTTATGAGGAAGATTTAGATGATTTGGCTTATGAGAGTAATTAGGCTCCACCACATCATACCATTTCTATTCTAGGACCACAATATCACACCATTCCTATACTAATACCTCATCCTTTGGTTTTTGTGAGCAATCAGGTTCCACAATTCTAAACCATTTCTATACCAAGATCTCATCCTTTGGTTTGTGCAAGCAATAAAGCTCCATAATGCCCCTTCATCATTCTAAGACCTAGTCCTTTGGCTCGTATAGGAAATCAAGCCCCAAAATGCCCTATCATTACCATTTTAGGACTTTTACCTTTGGATCATGTGATTAGTTATGCTCCCCAATGCCCTACCATTATACAACCATAATCCATTCATCATCTAGAACTAATCCTATCCAAATGTCAACCAATCCAATCCTTTAAATACCAAGCTATGTTTAAAACTAGTATTTTCTAACTCATTGGAAACCAAAGCCAAGAAAACCAACTAATCCAAGTTGTTTTTGTTAAAAAAAAACTTGTGATAATTTAACCTATGATGAATCACCTATTGATCCTACACTAGTTGTTGAGGGGTCTCACACTAATGAGCCAGTCTTTATAGAGTCACTTCTTAATGATTATAACCATCTTTGGGAAAATCATTACCTTAACCATATACTTATTTTTAAAGAACCTCCTATTGACAAGCCAATGTTTAAGGAGTTGTATCTTGACCTTTTTCCCATCCCAGAGGAGGTCTACTCTGACAAACTAGTCTTTGTGGAGCTCATTATGTCATCAAAGATCATTACTTGTCTAAAAATATATATTCAACAAGACATCATTATAACAGAGTACCCTTTAGATGAAAAATCAAAGTTAGAGTTAGGTTCCATTATTGAACTAAAATTAGATTTACCATTAGAATTTGAATCAACATCAATCTCAACATTAGATTTAGAGTCCTTTGAGTTAAAATCAGATTCAAAAGAAGAATATATTTATGCCTATTACAAAATTGGTTATGCATGCCTTATAGATCAATTTGAATACATTTATGATCCTTCTATGGTTTTTTAGGATGTTTAATTTAGCTTCAACATAAGTTATCCTAGTATATTCTATGAGGATTGTGCAACCTCTCCCCATTCCATTACCATTCCACATGTTATTACCATCAACCAAAACAACCATATCATTGACATTCTATCTCTCACAAGTGTCGATTGGGATATATATAATCACACTTTATTAAAATACATCCATGGAAACATAGCAGTTAAAGAAGAGAAAGGAGTCTAAGACCAGATTCATGTAGTAAAAGAACACTCTCCTAGTGAAATCTTTTCAGAGGCACTAGGGGACAATCAAAGTCAGAACTCATCATCTTCTAGTGAATTGTTTTTGGAAGTTATAGAAGACAATCAAATTCAAAAGTCAACATTCCTTAGTGAAATATTCTTGAAGTCACTACAAGACAATCAAGACAACTTCATTAGTGAAAACCTCTTTAAGGCATCAATAGCTAAGCACAAAAGTTCTTCATTGCTTGATGAAGACAAAATCAAAGATCAAATCAAAATAACTTCCAATCTATAGCCTAATCAAATGGTAGCTACTCTCAGGCCCAAAAGATAGGAAAATATTATGGTCTTATCAAGATAACAAGTCTTCAGCCCTGCCACAACCAAAGTTATGTCAAATCTGACATCAACATTACATGTGATTAAACGTCTTGATCTTCATTTGTTTCCCAACCATTCAACATTCCATTATCATTTGCCATTCCATTTTACAATCAAACCTACCATCCATTATTTGTACTTCTTTACCATCTATGGCCACACTTTCCTTTTTAGAGGCTACAAAGATACCTTATCTCGATGCTTGAAGGAATCAGAATCAATGACCAATGAAGATCATAAAAGCATTCTTGGCATCCAAATCTATAGGTAGTTCTTGATGGAGAAAATATTTAGATAAGATGTGAAATAGAAATTAAAATTATCAAGTATTATATTTATATCATTTTTTTAGTAGGATGTGCATCTCCCCATTAGCAGGAATAATAGAATCAAAAACCACACCCAGGCCAAAAACATGTACCATACCATTTCACATAGCCATGCCATTGCCATTATTACATATGCCTATTTTCCATTATTGTAGATCTTAACATTAACCTTATCACTTGGGGGAAACCCTCATACCATTTTAACCCAATTTATCAAAACCCATAATATCTTTAGCAAGATCGTGCCATCTAACCATTCTATTCCTATCTAGACTAAAGCCTATTTTTAGTCATCCTACCTAATCTTGTTTTGATATTGGTTCCTTTGGTTCTTATTACACTTGTTATGAGATGATTCTAGTCAAGTTTTAATAATAAATAAAATATATGTTTAAATAATAGTCTATGAAAGTAGTGTGATAGTTGATCTAGCAAGATATCTTTCATCCTATCAATCTTGTTTATGTGAGCCTGATTATAACTACCTATGGACAAATTAGTGTTTCATAAGTCTTACTAATAATTATAACTACCTATATATAAATTAGTATCATTTACCTATGTCATTGTATCTTATTTATAACCACCTATGGGAAAACTAGGGGTAACACTTGTTTATCAAACATTGCCACATCACCTTGCCATTACTGTCTTCATTTGTCTAGCCATTTTCTAGATTTGAGAACTTGTTGAGACCTAGTTTGTTTTTCCCTAACTTTTATATGGATGGAATTACTATGACTTGAGGTCATTTTATGAATATGTGGGTCATGATAAATTCATGTTGAGGTCACCTCAATCTCCCTTTCTATATGCTCTCACCATTTTGTGAGCAACCTAAGCCAAATACTCTCATTATTTTATGAGCAGGTATCTTGTCATTCTCTAACAAGTTAAGATACTTTAAAATGCCAAAAAACAATCATAATATTTCAAAATCCAAAAATATTTGTCTTATATAAGCCTATTTAGTTATCCTTGATCCACCTTACTAGGGCATAATCATTATTAAGATGCTTTCTTTTGATTTTATTTTTAGGCTTTTTGTTTGTTTATTTCATGTTATTTGTTTATTTATTTATTTATTTGTTTGTTTGTTCTCTTGCCTATTTTTTTTCTTTTAGTACTATTGCCATGACTTAGTCTATATGTTTTCATTGGGTTATTCCTTATGCACATTACTCTTGAGTCCATCCATTTTCATACGTCAACATTATCATCATGGTTTTTATCATTGGTGCATTATTTTCAAGTTTTTATTGGATTAGGAGTCAATCCTTATGTATATTTTGGGATAGTCTTCATGGTGTTCTTTCATGAATCTCATCATCAAATTTTATAGCAAAAATTATCTTTAGGAAGGTCTAAAATCAATGGAGCCATATAAGTTTCTCCTTAGCACCTGGGCAAATTCTTCCATCTCACCCTTGATCAAATCAACCCATTAACCATTCTAGTTGTATCATTTATAATAAATATGAGGATATCTTTGTTAGTAGGTACAATTAAATCATTCACACTAATCAATCTTATTCTTTTATTCATCTCTTTCATCACTTTGCACCCACTCATCTTTAATCTATATTCCAAGTTATATCCTTGAGTTATGCTTGTTAATCATCCCTAACTGGGGCATCATCATATTTAGCCAATCCAAGTCCTCTTAATGATTATCACCACCTATGGAAAACTCATTATTTTTACTTTTATTCTTAATTATAACCACCTTTGGGTAAATTAGCATCATTTTTACATCAATGTATGCAAGCATTTTCTTATTTGGATTAATCTCAATTAGGAGTTACTTCCACTTTTCTTCTTGTTTATTTTCGAAGGACCATCCATCAACAAATGTGATGGCCACTCCCTTAAAGGGGCATCATCATAGGCTTCCCAAACACCATTTGGATCTTTGTTCTTTAGTCATCATCTTCTTTTTTACATATAAGCTATATCTCATTATTTGAGAAGACATTGATTTGCCTATGGTTTTCAACACCTTCCCAAATTGGGGCAAACTATAGACACCTAAATTTGGCCATCAATAACCTCTAATCATGCTTTTGACCAATTTCCACTAAAACTCATAATTTAGCCTAAAAAAATCAAAACATTCTAAATTATGTTAAATTAACATATTCGAGTGCAAATTTTGGATAGAGTATCCCTAAATAAGGCAATGCAATTTATGGGCCAATTAACTTTGATCGGTTCATTTCGAGTCAAAATGCCAATTTTGCACCTAGGTGCTCTGGATTGTTTTTTTCTATAAAATTTATTATATGAGATGTGTGTATTTGTTATTTTGTGTTGGTAACATCATAAATGGGATAATGGATCCAACACATCTGACATTGACTTCTAATTCCAATCCCATCAAATTTTGGACCAATAATAAGGCATTTTGATCAATTTGAGTAATTTGTGTACAAAGTACATAATCATGCTTAAGAGGTAATTAAACCAAATTAGATATTAAGAACTTCATGGAAACTTTTTGAATACTTTTTTTTGAAATGAATATTGAATATTTGCATCATTAGGTGACCTCATTTCTTGGGATGACATCCCTAGGCCATAAATTCCATAAATATCATGATTCATGCCTCCCATGCCTCAAAAATGGCCTCCATGCCACTTAATTTTTCCTCTATCCCAAATATTTATGATCCTATTTATAAATTTTAATTTCATAATTAGATTAATCCTTAGCCACACATCTCAATCCTGAGATGGATGGTTCAGGTTGATTCTAGCCATTTGTAAAAATCTATAAATAGAGAGGCCATGAACATCATTTCTAAGCTATTTTGGTACAAAGTTATAATCCAAAAATGATTCAAAAATCCATTACAATTAATATTACCATGCCAAATTTATTCCAACCCAAGCCAAGCCAAATCCACAAGGTGCCAAGGAGAAGAGGAGATAGCCAAGACTCCTTTGATGAAGACTTCATGAGCATAAAACAAGCAAGCCACTATAACCAAGAATTTTGGAGCATCCAAGGAAGGTAAAATAAGGTTTGTTTTTGAATTTTAGTTGTGTTTTTTATTCATTTTTTTTAACTAAGCTCTCCCTAGTGTCTAGGCCTAGAGATGTTATGATGGTTAGTGTGTTTCTTTCATTTTGTTTTCAATTTGAAACTAACACGATACTAACCATCCTCTCTTGACTTAAATTCCTAGCATCACATCCCTAGATAATAAGGAGCCTTGTGCGGGGGGGGGGGGGTGTATTCTACTTCCTCTTAAATAATCTATCAATTCCATGGAACATTTGGTATGTTATCTCCTCTTCTTCTAACTTCACTGGCACATACCTTGGTAGACTAAGGGGAGATACCATTACCCATTCTACTTCGATGATTGTACAATCAAGGTAGAGCTAGAAGATGCCTATGTCTCTTAGTGCCTACTTAACTTCTAATGGCACCCTTTTTGTTTTTCATTCTATGATTAACTTTTAGATACGGGATGTAAATCCTATACTATTATCTTGATATTATGTCCAAAGTGGTGGATGTGTAATGTAGAGAATGATTGGGGCATAACTTCTTCCCTCTCAAGAGACCATGTGTTTGTCCCTAAATATGTATTCACACATATGGAATCCAATAAATAACTCATTATATAGAATGGATCCTCATTATTGCATGTGCCATTCGTAGTAGTAACCAAATTCTCACTAATAATATCTTGAAATGGTTGATTCTATTGATCCTCCAAAATTAGTTGCATAATTGGAATAGTTATTATGTCTTCATATATAATATGCACTTTCAAAATGCCCTATTTAGTAATGTCAAACCAATCCTTACTCATTTCTTAAAAAGCTACATATGTATATCCCCTTGGTCATTCTATATACAATCCCCTTTAGTTTAGTTACTCATGAGACTAAGACTCTATCTAAAGAGTGCACCTCATACTAGCTTTTGATGATGATTTGGTTATATTTCACCTATGGTAGAGGTAGATCATAGTAATTTTCAAAACTAGGTCTAATGATGAAGGTAATTATGAGCCCTTGATTTAGGGATTTAAGCAACCCATCTTCATATTTTGACATCCTAAAGATGTTGTATACTAGGCTAGCACATGGTATGAAATCTAGTTTTACTACAAATTTATGTAAACCAATAACTTAGATTACTAGGATGTCAGAGGTGCACTAAATGACATGGGGCATGGTCTCAGAATCATTAAGATCCTTGTCTTCCTCAACATTATAATATACACTATTATAATGCTTGTTACCTATGTTTATGGCCTTGGGGAGGAACTCTATGTCCTTAAAAATGATTGAATTACCATATTTAAATAAAAAATCATCATTTCCAAATGAAATTCCCTTACCAAAATTGGAAGGTCTTACCTGTCCCATATCTATAGTCTTTTAGGTAGAAATTGATGTCTTCTATATCTTTCTATAGCTTTGGAGTTCCAACCATAGTGGCTTGGGTTCAATCCATGAAGATCTTGAGCTTGGTTGAACTTTGATAATCTAGGTAACAAGAGAGAAAATACTTAGATCTTTCAGAATACAAGTGTGTATATCAATAATCTAGTTGAGTAGCCTTTGAAGATTATTTTTATTAATGCAATGTTCGATGGCGATTCTAGTTTGTACCACATTAATGGTGAGATCTTCACCTTTGTATTCAAACTTAGTACTAATTTACCTTTGATTCACCATCAATTTTATCTTTAAGGATAGATATCACAATATTTTGGCATGTGGCATGCCACCTTAGATCCATTTGGGTGCTTGTAGGGCCTAATGTGACTAAGTTACTTAGTTGTCTTAAATATGAACACATATCATCTTATTATTTCTCTTGAGTGCTCTAGATGTGGCTCTATGTGATGACTCATTTGTTTAGTGCCACATGGAATCATTTTATTCATGGAATGTTTAAGGGTAGGGCCCTCTAATCTAGTCAGCTATGGGAGTGCCACTTATCACTTTCATGAGAAATTAGAACCTTGTTTGGATAGTTGTTTCCTTGGAAGACCTCTGGGTAGTTGTCAACAATTTTTTTGAATGTATGGCTTAGGTAGAGCCACATGTTACTCTTAGATATGATCTAGTTGGTTTGATGATGAAGCTTCATGATAATGACATGTGACATTATCTCGTAGGTCTAGTGGGGACATGCTTCACTTTGATGGGCCTTCAAAGGTGATAAAGTGGTTATTTATATAGAGGAAGCATAGGCATGACAAGTGTCATCATCACATAGGTCCAAGGATACATGCATCAATATCAAAATATTATCTTCATTATTATTCAACTTATAACTTTCAAAAGGGCCTTGGATAGTTAGCTATCATTGAGCCTTGATTAGATGGCTCAAGTGCATCCACCTGTTCATTTGGTAGACTCTCATAAGATTTAAATCATATGTAGCATGGTGTTGACATGCATTGATATTGGATGAATCTGAAAGAAACATATATCACTTCAAAAGGTTTCTCATGTTTATATGGATGTAATAAAGACATGTGGTGGCGTCACGTGGGCCTATATGATTATAGTATGACACATGGTGACTTAGATTGAATTGTCTTACTCAGATGGGATATGATCTTGACATGTAGCCTATATATTTGAATTATAATGGATAACTCCTTCATGATCTCTTGAAATGTCACCACATAGTTCACAAGATTCATAGATCATTCTAAGTTTCATACACAAATTCATGAATCATGAAGTCATTATGAAGGCTGGTGATGTGGACATCTATCCTCCTTAGGTTATGATATTAAATTTAACATCTTGTAAGGCATCTCAAACCTCTAATTTAACTTTGACTTCCTATGAAGTCATGTGAGAAGTTAAATTAAACTTCAAAAATGTCAAATGCCCATCATAAGCAAAATGAAGCTAATTTAAGGCAAAAATAAATAAGTAAATACTTTAAATAGAATGTAAGGTCAGTATAGTAGGATTTGGTGAAGTCTATTGTCTTCATGATCATTCGAGAACTAGGCATAAATTTTTTGATGAAGGCCTGTCTACACATTTCAAATCATTTCATGGTTAATAATTCATCATTTTAAAAGTAACTTGAGGTGACTTGTAATAACTCAAATGTTTCTAAGGGCTTATCTACATTAAAAAATGAATATCTAACCAAGAAATTGTTAGGAAGTATTAAATTAGATTTATATGTAGATAAATGATTTAGCAAGCTTGGAATTTTAGGAATTTTTGATAAATCAAAAAGGAGGGTACCCATTCTAGGAATAGGGGTAGTTGAGCATCAACACCTATGTCCTACATGAATGCTAGATAAGTGTGATAATTGGCTCTAAGATAGTTATAGGGTTAATATAGGGATATGTAGTCTTATGTAGCATCCTTAGAACTTAAATAACACTTATAGGTGATTACATTTGCCCCTTGCCCCACCCTTTATGATAGAAATGTAGCAAAGTGAAATGACTAGGAAAAAGGAAAAAGAAGCATACCTAGCCTTGCCTAAAAATTAAAGCCCATGAAGAAGAATATAAGTATGTGAATCTGGGTTTAAATATGTGAAGCATGATACAAAGCATGTCATGTAAATGAAATTTACATAAATCAATCCTTAAAATATATCGAAATCAAAAAGACTATGTTGAGTAAATAATTAAAACTGAGTAAAGCTGAGTAAAGAGATGGGAAAAAGGAAATAAATAAATACACCTCATTAAGTACACAAACCAATACATGAACATAGTGATAACCTATATGAGTGCATATATATAGTGATCAATTAGTGAATAACTTGGACTGAGCAGATAGATTTTTCAATCCTCATGTGTGGGTGGCTCAATAACTCAATCCAATTTTGAATCCATCATTTCCCACCACTTCTTAGTGGATTATGACATATGAATAATTTGGATTAGACTCATAGTGTGTCTAAACCTCTTATGTGGGTGGCTCAATAAATCATAAAGGCTATGATTCCATCATTGCCCACCCATGTGTAGTAGATTAATTTGAAATTAAACTATGTGAAGTATTGAATTTTTTTAATTGTATATGTCTAACTATGTATGTTGGCTCTAAGACCACTTTGATACATTAGGTAGCTTTATCCGACTTAAGAATACCAACCACTATAGATGGAATAAATCATGATATTGGTTATAACCAAGAATATTATGTCAAGTGTATATAGTGTAGAGATGACATGAAATTTGTCATTACATATGATCAACTCATATGTAATTGAGCATACAGAAACAATGCACCATGCACATGCCCCAAAATTTTATATCTAAGCATATGAATTATTTATTGAGTTGTAATAAATTATATTAGAATATCTATAATTAATATGAGAATGATCATGTCATGCATGATGCCCCCACTATGAGAAAATTTATATGAACCTAAGTTGAACAAATATGAATCTACATGAAAATTGAGTGTAAATAATAAACCTATGACTAGATCTTTGTAAACCTATATTATATTTTTTGTATTATTTTTCCCAATATAAGTTATTTTGAAATTGCGGCTACTAGATAAAAGCACCATATATTGGATAATAGTTCCATGTGGAATTAGTGGACCCATTTGGGTGCTAATGTCATTATGGTCTAAATTTTATGCAACTTTACTACTTTTTGAGTCATCATTTTTCCACTTTGTTTACCTATGTCTGAGTTTTTGAAATTGAGCCTATGTGTTTAAAAATGTATTGTGAGTGCAATATAGGATCTTGATCTCTATTACAAACCCATATAAATTCCCCTTATTTTGAGGGTAGTTGTTGAACCTACTCAATAACTATCCTCAAAAGAAAAATCTCTACAAATTATGTGTTAGCCAGAGCATTTATGATAATTTCATGATAATCTAATACAATTTACATACATATCACTAGAATGTAAGACAATATGAGCAGAAGTATGCAATTTAAGATGTATGTCATGTTTATCATTGCATAATGGTGTCAATATAGATGTAACAATATATGTAATAACAAATATAATTAATATTAAGTAACTACCTATGGGGATGGAGCATGATGTCCATCATGACACCTAACTTAGAAGGTTAGATGCATGAGGTCCTTTATGGCATAAAAATATTGGGTGTGTAATAATAAAAAAAATTTCATGGTCATGTTTCATATAAGAATTCATATATATAAAACACATGAGGCATGCAAAGTAGGCCAAGGGGAGACAATACAAGGGACATGGGCACATGTCACTAAAAATGATAAAATAAGACATACAAGGGCATGTTCAAATGTCCACATATTCAGACAATAAGCAAGATGGCTTAAAGACACATATAAGGACATGTTCAAATGTTTCTATAAACAATCTTGAAAGACATACACAAGGGACATGGGTACATGTCTAAGGCATACATACTATGAATATAAGTGGCATATAACCAAAGAGCAATGGCATATTCAAATGACCTAGAATAAAAAAAGCATAAAGATACTATTAATTATAAATTAGAAAATATAAAAATGAAATCATGCATGAATATTTAATAAAAATATATATAAGAT
This sequence comes from Torreya grandis, assembly GCA_037957365.1. Taxonomy (NCBI): domain Eukaryota; kingdom Viridiplantae; phylum Streptophyta; class Pinopsida; order Cupressales; family Taxaceae; genus Torreya; species Torreya grandis. The sequence goes on from JARHVA010002691.1 coordinate 194,279, forward strand.
CAAAGATATATATATATATATATATATATATATATATATATATATATATATATATATATATCAAGTCTAAAGTAGTAATAACTAGAAAAAAATCTAAGTATAAGTAGAAAAAATTAGCATCTATATATAAAAATGCTAAAGCTAGAATGTAGAGTATGTAATGATAGAACCTGGTGATTGAAATTATGTATAAAATGCCCCAACTTGGGTGAATGTGTCATTTTGATAACCATGAATCAATATCTATGCTCTAATTGGGTAGATAATAACAAGCCTGGATCAGTGTAGTGGACCTAAGTCTTGTAAGTAATTTGTAAACAATCAACAAGAAAAAGTGAAGCATGTATGTATGATAAAATTGACTATACTAAGATAGATATCATATGTATCATCTTTCAAATATAAGAAGTGTAAACATAGAAATACATAAAATATATAAGTTTTTTGTTTTTTTATAAAATATTTGATTGTTTTTGTAGAAACATGAAAATGACCTATGTAAAAGGAGTAAGAGATATGGAAAGTATGTAAAAGAAGGGATAAACTATAATAACCAATGTGTCTCATGGGAGACTCACTATCACTATGACCTGTGTCAAATGAGGAAACTATGATCATGTATGTTATATGAAAGGGAAACTATTATCTTATAAGTTGTATTAGTACCTCGTTATGTAGTGGTGTTAGAAATTTATTACACTGACTATGGTTTCCTATAAACTATAAGGGTATTATTAGCCTATCTATTAGAATTAGATGTAGGCGATATACGTGTGTCATGATGAGAACCTTAAGAACCTAATAATACTGATCATGGTAAAAAGTGAGTGGAAGAAATACCTTTAGAATCTATGACATATTGTTGATGTAAGTGTCTCTCTAATAATGGTCTTCAAAGGAGAGTATGTGCACATGTCAATACTATAGGAGTAGACCTAACTTGTACTAGTGGCTCTAATAAAATATATGATGTATCAATAAGAACTATACTCTGATTTATAATTGATAGCTATGTTATATCTAGTAACTATACTATAGTTATAACTGGTGATTGTGAATTAACTGCGTGTGGAATAAGTAGAGGATTCTCATATAAAATCCCCTCTAATTTGACCTCCTAATTTACATATATGTATTTAATGCATCTATTTAATGTGAATTTGATGGCTCATAGATTTTGTATACATGGTTTATCCAATTATATATCAAACCCACCTAAAGTAGGTACTATTAAGAACTACATGACTATATGTGCTAGTCCAATCTATAATGGAAGAAACATATCCCCAATGGATATCTGAACATGACCAATAAAACCAATAATAACTATGTCTATGGGGAACATATCCTACTTTGAATACTCCAAATGTTTTGAAAGTGAAATAGTGCACATGCTAATGCTTAATCGATTGTCAACCATAACACTCTAGATAGGATGGTGATCTACGTATGATCATACAAATAGAGCATGTAAATTTGTATAATCATCAATAATATCATGATCTGAGAAGGTGATGAGTGGTCTATATGGAACTATATCATGTTACATACTAATGATATTGTGAAATTGGCGTGCCTCCTTTATAATAGTATGATATAAAGTTGGTGAGGCATGTGCCTAATATGTGTAATGAACACCTAGAGTTCTCCCTACCACATTCATTATGTACTTTGGAAATGGATCTTAAAATATATTTTATTCTTTAACATTCATTTAATGTACTTTAGTGCATCTATGGGTTTTCCCACATCAATAATGTTAGCCTTAATCAAATCTTGTATCTTATGTTGTAGGCTTATGCAGATGTTTGTTGTATGGTTTGGTACCCTATGTTACTCATATAATGAATTATAATAATATATTTTTGGAAGAGGCCATGTCATATCAACCTCTATAATGGGAGGGAGAGATATCACATTGCATTCTAAGAGCTACTGTAAAACCCTTGATTGTGACTATGGAAGATTGGTGAAGTTTCAACACTGAGGAGTAGATAAAACCAAGGAAGGAGATGGCTCAAAATCTTAATAAACTATTTCATTTTGAAAATTATTGTTTTAATTGTCTCCTACCTTATATATAGGCTTATTTTAAATCTTATCACTTGATTTTGATCCATTAGAATACTTTAGTTTTCCCATTGATAGAAGCTTGACCTCTCTTTCTTTTACTGTGTGACATAAGTCTATGAATGTTGGAAACTTCTTAAACAAGATAGCTTTGTGTAATGCTAGTAAAAGAATTTGTTTGAATATTTACTTAATCTCTTTGTCTAACATGGGGCTAGTCAATTTAGCTAATATAGTTTTGTATCATATTACATATTATGCAATAGGTTCATTTGACTATTTGATTCAATTGTGTAACTTGAACATATGAGATATTATCATTGATATTAATGGATAAGTGTATACACATAATATTTTAAAACTCTATTAATTACCGATACTCTCTATTTTATAATAACCCATCAAGTTTCAATCTCTATGAGTTCAAGACTTAAATGGTGCACTAGGAAAGGGGTGGGAAAACCATTATGCTTTACGAGATTATTGTCCCCTATACCACCACTTGATATCAATCTAACCTTCTCCTAAACATTTCCATAAGCCTTGTCTCCTCTCCTTCACACTTTTCCAACCATTTAATATCATCATTATCCCATTCTTAATCCCAAAAAACATTTTTGTGGTTTACATTACACTATCATCCCTATTGACTATGTACTTAAATTGATAAAACTCATTTAGGGTCTAGGTCAACCCTTGGCTGACCTAAAATGAGACCTAATTTTTTTATTAATAGAGATATAGAGTTAAATGTACTAACCCTATTAGATAAAAATTCATAAATGTTTAGGGTTAGATTCAACTATATATACACATTCATTTCTCTATTTATTAGAGACAATAAGAGTTAATTATTCATTTGTGCTTCTTTACAATATGCTCTTCTACCATTCCACTTGAGGAGTTATATCTTAGGGTTTATACTTGGAGAAGAATCTTGTATTGTATAAAATTTTTGGATGCTTTTATATTTAATAGTGATTCTTATAAACCACAATAACCTCTTTCAAAATACATTTGGCTAAGGGAGAGATTGAGGCTCGATGGGTTTGTGTTTAAGGTAAGTGTAGAGTAATTTTTACTCTACGTCATTTTTTAATTTTGAGTCGAGCACTACAATTTTGGTTCCTGCATACCTTGGACGTAGTGGTAGAGTTTTGGAGCAGAAGGTGGGTTCATTTTTTCCTAACTGTTGAAGTGTAGTAGAAGATGCCAAGTGTCACTCTCTGGTCACGGGTCCTTTTCCCCCTTTTATTTCTTTCATTTCATTTTTGCCTAAGTATCAAAAAAGGAGTGGAAGCTGCCAAGTATCACTTTCCAAAACATGGACCCAACTAGTAGGCATCCTCTGAGCCCCTTTTTGTAACTTTTGACAAGGCCATGGAATGTGCCATGTATCTAGTAGAAGTTAAGTGGAATGCACCATGTGTCAACATCTGTGTCTCATAGAGGCACCCGCTTTTCATTGTATTTTTCAACAAAGACTTTCAACAAGCTAATTAGTAGATAAAGTAGAAAGCACCAGGTGGTAGTTGCAAAAGGCCCTAAACCATCTTTTTAAAGGAGCAGTGGAAGTCACCACGTGTCAGCATCCAAGGGACTTTGGTTCAATGCCTGGGTTCAATACTTTGGTTCAGTATAAAAAGGCATCATTTATTTTACTCAAGTGCCATAAAGTGGTGGACATTGCCAAGTGTCACCCTTTGAGCCCATTCTTACTCCATCCCTAAAAAAAGTGGAAGATGCCACATACCCCTAACAGAGGAAGTGGAAGATGCCACATATCTTCCTAGAAGCAGTGGAAGTCACCACATGTCAACTTTTGAGAGACCATCTTCAAGCCTCATTGTCAAATAAGTATTGTGGTGGGTTCTGGATGTTACTTCAAAGGTCTATAGAAGCACCAAGCATCAACATACAAAGACTACCATGTGCATCCATCCCCTCCTAAAAATTTGTTCGAGCAAGGGATGTGGTGGATTTTGTTTTGTTAAAACTACCAGGTATTGAGGAAGTAGATTGTGACAGGTGTCGAAGGTGGAGCATTCTTGGGTAGAACATAAAAGAAAGTGGAAAGTGCCAAGCGTCATTCTTTGGTACCTTCTAGATCACAAAGAGAATTTTCATAGATTGACTAAGTGTCCTCTTCTGTTTCAATAAAACAGACTATCCATCTATCTGTTACAGCAAAGATAGAGGGAAACTTGGCTAGAGTTAATTTGAGTCGATGGAATAGTGCACTGGGTAGATTTTTGGGGCTTACAAGAATTAAGGGGCCATCTATTTATTCCCTGTATGATAGAGGTAGAGTAGATAGTTAAGCGGCCAAACAGGTGATGGAATGAGGAATTTAGGCATGAAGGGAGGTATTAGACATGAGTCTCCATGCCACAGTCAGGGCAATTCTTGATAAGACTAGGATGCATCCAAAGCATTAAAAGTGTCATCTATTTTGTCCCCTATGAGTTAAAGGCAAAATAGAATTTCACAAGAAAAGCAGGATGGAAGGAGACATCAGAGGCTATAAAAGAAGAAGAATTGTAAGAATAAAGAAGGGGAAAATTCTATAGTTTTGGACTTTCTAGAGTTTTGACCAGTAATATCATTTGCTCTTGTCTCAATTTTCTTGAGTTGTAAAGCTGATGTAACTATGCATATTTCTATCCCTTTTATGTGGCTGAATGAATTAAGAAGATTTGAGCTGCATGCCTTGGTTGGTGTTATTTTCAAAGTAGTCTACAATGTAGATTCTTTAGAGTTGTGATTAGGAATGTCATTTGCTTTTGTCTCATTTTCTCGAATCGGAAGTTCTACATAACTGTACGTGATTTTTGCACCTCTTATGTGATTGAAAGATTATATTAAGAAGATTGAACACTATTCCTTTGTTGACATTCTCTGTATCTTAGCAAAAGACTTCCCTATTGTGAGCCTTTGTTTCTGTTATTTCAATCTCTTACATTGATCATGCACTTGTTTGCACTTAAATGTAATTGAGTCCTATAATAGTTTCACTGTGCTCAGGTTAGGATTAGGATTACACTTAGGTGCATTGCCATAGTTAGGTTTCATTTCCTGCACTTGCATTTCTATTTATATTCCTATCCCTTTTCCCCTAACACTTGATACAAAAGAAGAAACCAGCTTCTCTAAAATTTGGAAGTTGTTTCAAGCCACAATGTCCCATAGCTTGAAACTTCCCATTGTTGATTGATTAAGATCAAGCACAATTTTAAATCATCAATAGTTTTTGGCATGCCCAGTGGGACTGATCTTTCAAGGAGTTGAAGAATTGTGGTGTGCTCTTCAGCCAATTAACCTTTGGAGGTTTTTAGCAACACCAACAATGACTCTGAGTCAAATCAACTGATCAAGTAGTCCTAGTATCATCAAGAAATCACCTTTTGGTATGTATAATTCTGTTACTCATAGCTATGGGTCTTATTCTCCTTCATATATTTCTAATCAAGAACAAGCTTCTCCTAGATTCATGTCAAGTAACAAGGATACAGATGGTCATGAGCTATACCAATCTTATGCCCAGTCTCCCCAATATATCACATCCCATGCTCAACCTAACCTTATTTTCACCTTTAAAAAAGCATTGCTGGGATTTAAAAAATATGTGTTAGAGCTTGAGAGTAGAAGGGGATATGGCCAAGAAATTCCTTGTCATGTCATCCATCAAGTAAGGGATGTGGTAGATCTGACTAAAAGTGAATGGGATCCCATTGAAAGAGGAAATTGGCCAGGGCTTACATATGAGATGTTAGATGTGTGTGGATTGATTGCATTTCTAGAAGAGAAGCTGAGCATTCATGAGAGATAGCCTTACCAAATCTATCAACCCGCATATCCAACACCACAAATTCCATATCAAACATACGCCATCCCTGTTCATGAGCAAGGTCAAACTTGTCAAGATTATTTCTCCAATAATGTCGAGCCTATGTCTATAGTAAGGGAAGAGGACTCCAAACCCTCACTTTCCCCTCAAGTCTCTTCCACCATTCCTTAAGAAGCTTCTTGTTTATCATCATAGCCTTCCTCCTTATCCCTTTTCAAAAAAGAATATGTTTTGGAGGAAGCAAATGAGTATGCAAAGGAGTGCGCTCAATTCATGGCTAGTCAAGAGGATTCCATAAGTACAGATGAGGAGGAAATGAAAATAGGTACCCCCTTTGATGAACAAGAGGACAAGTCACAATCTTTTTTCTTAACCTTTGATGAGGAGGAGATCATTTTTGAATTTTTTCTCACTTTTCAAGAAGATATGGAGGAACATAGACACACCCTTGAACAAGCCATTGAGACAGGTGACACTATCCTTCAATAAGGCTATGACCTGGTTAGATATGGATAAGATAAATTTGAGACTCAACTGAGTACGTAGAAGGAATGCCAACTTTCAAATTTATCCTTTCAAGAGGATGACATCATCAAGGAGCATAATGATGTAATAGAGCTAGAATTTGAAGGAGATAAACTGAAAGATAATGGATATCAAAAGGCATAGAGTGAAGAACCAATAGAAATCAATTTCTTGATGACACACGACAACATGAAGAACTAGTATTTGATGGGATTTTAAAGACAATAAGAGTCTGTGGGTGTCGAACACATGTTTTACTCAGACTCGTTCTAGTATAGGCAAATTTGTGTGGCTAGTGCAAAGGACATTTCATCAAAAATATACTTGTTGCAATCACTGGTATGGCAACATAAGTTGGCTTATCATAAAGAAGATGTTGGAAAGTTTGTTTTTGATATTGGAGGGAAATAAGGATGTTTAATTAATGTAGTTAGGTAGTTTCCCATTCCCGCATTGTTTTGTTTTCCTTTATTTTCCCCCTTTTCTTTTAACATAAGCATTTTAAATGTAGATTTAACATCTTAGAAGCTTTATTCTTTGAATTTTAACACATTAAATGCTTCCCCAAATATTTTGAAATCTCTAAGGTACCTTGCACCATAACTTGCATAGCGTGTCCACCTCACTGTTTCCCAAAGATTGAGTAGGATTTGTTAACAGTCACCCAAATTCAATGCTATTTGGGACTTGATAGGCACACAAATATCCCTTAGCAAATTTTAAAGTTTACAAACTCTCAAGCATTCCTACACCTATGAAAATATCCTACTCATTACAATTATTATCACCTAGTAAAAGTTTGCTTTAGCGAGCGTGTTTCTCTCTTACACAAGGCCCATACGAGGTATTATACAAGAGATATAGAGATGGTGGGAACATCATCTTGACAACAAGGAATAGGGACACCTGTATATCTCAATAGGTTACTGGCTAGTAAATCATACATTGTAGCTCTTGCACAACCATCAAGAAGCTATTCAAGAACTAGAGTCCTGGGAGTCAATCAAACCAGTGACCCATCAAAGGTAAATGATTATGCAAATGGAATCGTGGAACCTATCTTACAAAGAGCCAATAGAAAGAACCTAAGAGAAGGGGCACATCAAAGGTGTCTTCAAAGAGCTAGAGCAAGGCAATATGAGACATTTGAAAAGAGGATATGGACCTCAAAATTGGCTCAATTCATTGTCCCAATTGTGCATCCATGCCCTGATGTGATCAAATTATGTGCGGACTTGCTCCATGCACAATCTTGCACCATCCAACAAGGCCCCTTCATGCTGCAAGTCACCCCACAAGCTATTAGGGACATGCTAGCCCTTCCTTATGAAAATACCACCACCTTCCCCACTATTGATAAGATGCAAAGGATGTGGGTGAATGTTAACACTCAGGCATGGTTTTTGAGGTCTAAGTTACAAATGGCTGATGGTGATTCAACAGTACCCATGCTCCCTGCACTAAGATATTAGTTCATGCTCTCATCTTTGGCATGAAGGATGACATAGTGGTATATGCAGAGCAAATGGCCATCCTTTTCAAGGTAAATATGGTTGACAAGATGTAGGAGTACCAACTTAATTTCTTAGAGCACATCACCTTTTTGATGGTGGAACAGCTAACCCAGTTCAAGTCAAAAAGGGTATTTAGGTATTCTTCCTTTTTGTTCCATCTTATACTACATCAGAACCCTAACCTTTTCTCCTAGTTTATGAATTTGAACCTATATGACCCAGCTTTTAACCCCCAAAGGACCATTCCTGTGTCTACATGGACACATGTTTTATCAAGAACTAGTGACCCGTATGATTTTTGGGAACTATTTGTTACCCTTGTTCTTCATTACCTTAGCCCTAAGCCTATCATAAATAGGTTATTCCCAAGTGTTATGAACCTCCTGGTTAGTTGCCCAATCCTATGTGACTTCTATTTTGGGTCCCGTCACATGATCATAAGGGTCCATGGATTTTGTGGAGAACCAGTGTTGCTACCAAAGACCTTAACTCTTAGGTTAGCATTCATAGAAGTCACCAAGTAGGTGTCAGTAGTTGATAATGAGTATGGATCTAGGAAGAAGAAGAGGAAAATGTACAATTTCTTGTGGATGGCAGGCAATGTAAGCTTAGAGGCCAAAGAAGCTGAGACGGTGCTGCTAAGGAAGCTAGCCTTCATGGGGTTCCTGTTAGTCAAGGACAAATGGGTTTATGACCTAGCTAATTACATAGCTTCTGTGGTGAGGACCAATAAGATTGGGGCCAGGATTGCACATGAAGGCCTCCCTTTTTAGGAGACCAAGAAAAACCCTACAGAAGATGCCCCTAGTCTCTATGTTGAACTGACAAATTTCCCCTGCCATAGAATAGGCCATGGGAAACTTTCTATTACAAATAGAGGGATTATGATCCCAAAGTTAGGATGACTTCTGGTTTGAGAAGGATGTTGAGGAACAAAGGTTGGGATGCATAGAAGATTGAGGCCTATTGGAAATATAGGCAAGAAATTTCCCAAACCACTCATGCTTTTGGAGGCATAGATTTAGACAAAAGATGGGAAGAACTATGGGATGAGTAGCATCCTTCCCCTGCATCTAGCCTAGAAATAAGCCAAATGTCTACACTTGGGGCATAGCAAGAAATTAGAGCAGGACTAAGCAAACAACTGTAGACTTTAGAGCAAGCTACAACTACCATAAAACAACAAAGGAGTGTGGTCTCTTCACCACCAAAATCATCCCCATCATTGGGAGTGATTGGAGTCCCTAATTCTCCATGAGCACCACAGGAAGTAGCAGAAGTAGAGGGGAAACAAACATAGCCAGAGGTAGAAACACCTAGGAAGAGAAGGAGGGTGCAGTTCCATTTGGATTTAGAGGATGAAGAGGAGCCTTCACAGTGCCTAGTGTGGGGTACTACAACCTCAAGTAAGTATTACTTCCCCTCTTCCCTCTCACTCTGACCCTTTCCCTGTCAACATGGTGCCTCCACTTAGCTAAATGACACCTCTCACCACTACTACCATTCCCATTTCGTAGTTCACCCCATCATTAGCACCTTAGGCCCTCATGCTTCCCCATTTCTCCCCCTCTATTCCCAAAAATATACCCCTACAGCTCACCCCTAGCCAACCAATGGCTATCCAATATGGCCTGCCACAAGGATTTCCTTTTGTAGGAGGGCATATTGCATCCCCTTCCACCTTCCAAACACAGACTGATGTTGCTAAGAAGGCAAGAGAGGCCCGATTGGAGAAGAAGAGAATTAAAGAGAATATGGCACCAACTGTCCCACATTTGTAGTCACAGTTTGACCCCATCCAATAGCAACTGATGTTGACCCATTTGTCACCCAATGTTGCCAAGCCAAGCAAGCAAATGCAGCCAGAGGACTATATGATGAACACATTTGGCCATTGACATGTCCCTGTTCAGGCCCTAGGATAGAGTTGAGCTACTAACCGAATCCACTTTTGTGGTCATAGAAGATTATCTAAAGAAATAAAAGAGACTATAAAAGATGGAGGCAAATTTGGCTAAAGAAAAGATAAACTATAATAGTTTGGCTGAAGAAATAAACAAGAGAGACAATGAAATAACTAGTCTACATAAACAATTGCAAGATACTATTTCCCTCCAAACTCAATGGGTAGTCTAGGTCCAAAATGATTCATTAAAAATAGAGCTCACACTTGCCAAAGATGTAACAATAGCCCTTAGGCAAGAAAACACAACATTGCAGGGAAGAGTCGAAGGACTTCAGCTATAGGTTACCCAATCATAGTAGAGGCTACTGGAGGAGCAAAAAAAAGCTATAGCTTTTCAAGCCCAATTCCAAGCAGAGAAATAGAGGATGGTGCAACTGATAATTGAACTAGCTAATAGGCCAAGAGGTGTCAGATTAATGCAACTAGTGAAGGAGCTCTACGAGTCAGCATGGGAGAGAATCTCTTTAGAGATTATCCAACTTAGGCCATTTCTCACCTTCCTACTCAACACACAGCAATTGTGTGAGAGGGTGGAGGATTTAGTACAAAACACTCTAGCCATGGTCTCCAAAAGAGTCATAGACTCCCATTCATTATTTCAAAAGCTCTATGACATAATGGATGAAATGTTGATAGTTGTGGGAATCCCTAACAAAATGGCTACCAAAAAATGGGTTAATGAGGTGCTCAGTTGTAGTACTACAACCAATAGTTGTAAAGAACATCTCAAAGTCATGAAAGAAGGCATCGGCGAGATGAGACAACATATTCAAGATCTAGTGCAACTAGGCCTTCCTTTTCTATTTTTAGATGTAAAGATGGTGCTGATGGTGGACCAAATTGAACCATTGTTGCTGGCCAAATAGAGGGATCAAACAGTCTTCCAGAGCTTGTGAGATGATTCCTCAGTCTCAGAGGTTGAAGCTATTATGGTTCTTATTTCCCAGCTGGAATTCAAACTAAAAGCCACAATTCAGATCCTTCAAAACTTTATGCACAAGGATATCATTAACCTTGATCTAGCTTTCATTGAATTGCAAAATAAGTAAGGGCTATCTGACCATGAGTGGTCGATCTACCAGACAACACTTTTGAAGCTGTAAAATTTTGACAGAGTGGGAATTAGGTTCTTTTTTGAATAGGCTCAAAAGTCCTACGGGTCACCAGTAACTGTAGAGTAATTTTTACTCTATGTCATTTTTTAATTTTGAGTTGAGCATTACAGTTTTGGTTCTTACATACATTAGATGTAGTGGCAGAGTTTTGGAGCAAAAGGCAGGTTCATTTTCGCCTAAGTGTCGAAGTGCAGTGGAAGTTGCCAAGTGCCACTCTCTGATCAGGGGTCCTTTTCCCCCTTTTGTTTCTTTCATTTAATTTTTGCCTAAGTATCAAAAAAGGAGTGAAAGCTGCCAAGTGTCACTTTTTGAAACATGAAGCTAGCCAGCTGGCATCCTTTGAGCCCTTTTTTGTAACTTTCAAAAAGGACATAGAATGTGCCACGTATCTAATAGTAGCTAAACGGAATGCACCATGTGTCAGCATCTGTGTCTCATAGAGGTACCCCCATTTCATTCTAATTTTTCAATAAAGACTTTAAATGAGCTAAGTAGTAGAAAAAGTGGAAAGTGCCAGGTGGCAGTCGCAGAAGGCCTTGAACAACCTTTTTAAAGAAGCAATGAAAGTCACCATGTGTCGGCATCTGAGGGACTTTGGTTCAATGCTTGGGTTCAATACTTTGATTCAACATAAAAAGGTATCATTTATTTTGCTCAAGTGCCATAAAGTGGTGGATGCTGCCAAGTGTCGCCCTCTAAGCCCCTTCTTACTCCATCCCCCAAAAATGTGGAAGACACCACATACCCCTAGCAGGGGAAGTAGAAGATGCCACGTATCTTCCCAAAAGTAGTGGAAGTCACCACTTGTCAAATTTTGAGAGACCATCTTCGAGCCTCATTATTGAATAAAGATTATGGTGGGTCCTGGATGTTACTTCAAAGGTCTGTAGAAGCACCAAGCATCAACATACAAAGACTGCCACGTGCATCCATCTCCTCCTAAAAAGTTTCCCAAGCAAGGGATGTGGTGGATTTTGTTTTCTTAAAATTGCAAGGTATTGAGGAAGTGGATTGTGACAGGTGTCAAAGGTGGAGCGTTCTTGGGTAGAATATAGAAGAAAGCAGAAAGTGAAAAGTGTCATTCTCTAGTGCCTTCTAGACCACAAAGAGAATTTTCATAGATTGACTAAGTGTCCTCTTCCATTTCAATAGAATAGACTGTTCATCTATTTGTTATAGCAAAGATGGAGGGAAACTTGACTGGAGTTAATTCGAGTAGATGGAATAGTGCATCGAGTAGATTTTTGGGGCTTACAAGCATTAAGGGGTTGTTTTTTTGTTCCTTGTATGATGGAGGTAGAGTAGATAGTTGAGTGGCCAAACAGGTGATGGAACAAGGAATTTAGGTGTGAAGGGAGGTACTAGACATGAATCACCATGCCGTAGTCAGGGCAATTCTTGATCAGACCAAGATGCATTCAAAGCATTAAAAGCAACATCTATTTTGTCCCCTGTGAGTTAAAGGTAGAATGGAATTGTGCGGGAAAAGGAGGATGGAAGGAGACATTAGAGGCTATAAAAGAAGAAGAATTGTAAGAAGAAAGAAGGGGAAAATTCTATAGTTTTGGACTTTCTAGAGTTTTGACCAGTAATATCATTTACTCTTGTCTCAATTTTCTTAAGTTGTAAAGTTGATGTAACTGTGCATGTTTCTATGCCTTTTATGTGGATGAATGAATTAAGAAGATTTGAGCTCCATGCCTTGGTTGGTGTTATCTATGTCATTTGCAAAGTAGTCTATACTGTAGATTCTCTGGAGTTATGATTAGGAATGTCATGTGTTTTTGTCTCATTTTCTCGAATCAGAAGTTTTACATAACTGTATGTGATTTTTTCACCTCTTATGTGATTGAAAGATTTTATTAAGAATATTTAACACTATGCCTTTGTTGACATTCTTTATATCTTAGCAAAAGAATTCTCTATTGTGAGCCTCTATTTTTTTTATTTCAATCTCTTACATTGATCATGCATTTGTCTTCTCTTAAATGTAATTGAGTCCTATAATAGTTTCATTGTGCTTAGGTTAGGATTAGGATTACACTCAGGTGCATTGCCATTGTTATGTTTCATTTCAAGCACTTGCATTTCTATTTAAATTCCTATCCCTTTTCCCCCAACACTTGATACAAAAGAAGAAACTAGCTTCTCTAAAATCTGGAGGTTGTTTCAAGCCGCAATGTCCCACATCTTGAAACTTCCCATTGTTGATTGATTAAGATCAAGCACAATTTTAAATCATCAATAGTAAGTATCTCTAACTTTAATCCTCTATTTTAGTAAATAGAAGTATAATAAGTAATGTATTTTGAATATATTACTCTCTCCATGCATTAGGGTTTTACCAATACATATCTTAATTATGATTCTCTTATGCATTTTTTATTTTATGTTTACCAACCCCCATTTGATCCACAAGATTTGGTGAGTACTAGATTAGACTTTACTTTACTTTGTGATTAAGAAAAGATATGAGCTAACTAGGTTTATTGCATGGTGTTGCTTTACTATAAGATTTGGAACCATCTATAGTAAAACTATATTGGTAATACATCCATTGGTTAGGTCTAGTAGATCTGTCTTAGTCATGAACTTGAATATCTAATGTCTCCAACAATTGGAAGTGTAAGTAGGATTTATCTTTTCTGATCTAGGATTAATTAATAGATCAATTGCATTTCCCTTTGCAAGGGAACTTGACATGATTCAAACCCTTGTAGGTTTTATTTCATGCTTTAATTTTGTCATCATATATATATATATTTTTTTATTTTTATAGTAATGTATCAAATGAGTTAGTATAGATCTAACACTTTATGCATAGGTTTAACATAGATTTGCTTCAAAATGACTTTTTTCTATTTGTGCAAGCTTTCCCAAAATACAAGTTATTATATCAATCAATTGGACACAATATTCTTCTTCACATATAGATTTGAATACATAGTTGAACTAGTTGACTCTACCTACAATTATCTACTTTCAATAAATAGGTCTGTAAACATAGTCGATCTAGTTGACTATGTTCTCAACTTCTATTTTAGCATATAGGGTTTTGTAAACTTCATCAATCTCATCAAATTTATTATAAAAATTTTGAATCATCATTTAAACATCATAGGATAAAAATTTTCAATTTAAACATGTTCAATCCCATTAAGGTTCATTATTTATTTCTTTGTCATTTTAGTTTTCTTCTTTGGTTACTATTTTTCAAAAGTTTGTAGTCTTTAAAATTGTAGACTTACAACAAACTAGGTCAACTTGTTTGACATAGTTTTATAGTTTATCTTCCATGTAGAAGACATAGTCAGCCTATTATATTATGTTCTTATAGATCTTGCTTCTAAAGAATATTAGCAACCCATTAAAATATATTCTACATTATTTACATACAGTGTCACCTAAATCACCTATGTACTCTTCTCAATCAAGTAATTAACTTCTATTTGAAAGTAATTAATTCACCTCTATTTTTAGTTAATTGCATGATTAGAGTAACAAAAATAGAATAAATAGGCAGATTTTCAATTTATCTATTTAGTCACATCATTATTTTTATCTTTTTTACATACTTACAAATCAATTTACATTCAAAAAAGAAATAAACATTTATCTTCCCAAGATCTACTTGCTTGGATTTCATCACCAAAGGGGAAGTTGAATTGATTTTATAGATAATTATAAACATGTGGTTGATGGTATATATTAAAAAATCACCTAACACCCTTATGACTATGGGATTGTGAAGTGAGGGGGTAGGCCCCAATACCAACATAGTACCATCACCAATACAAATCCATTTTAGATTGAACATCTTGAAACCATCCTTAGATTACTTTTTAGTTCCTTATTTCATCCAAACTTCCCTATCACATTAAAATTATAATTTACTATAACTTAATAACACTTAGGATTAACAATTAGTTATCATTTACTTTAAAGTTGTTGCTTACTCTTTAATCATTATATGTTATATTATAAAAATTACTTTAGCTAGTGTTAGTGAAAGGTTTATGATGTGTTTTCCAATTAGATTAGTCACATTGATCTAGTTGATTGTGTGCTTATTTTCATTTTATTAAACATTATATTTCAAAAGTTTTCTCTATATTAGAACACTACGATACAGTCTCTTACAAACTATTTAGCCTTTTTACATATAGTACACAGTCAATCTATCTAACTATGTCTTTTTATTTTTCAGCATGTTCCCTATTCAATAGTACACTATCAACCCATATGACTATCTACTCTCTTTATCCTATTTCAATTTCATATCTTGTAGTATAATGTCAACTTGTCTGATTGTGTTATGCTTTTATTTATTCTATTCCTTAGTTTACAAAAAAATATTAACCTAGTCAACTCTATACCTATTATATAACACTTTTCTCTATCTAGTTGACTTAGACCCTATTTTTCACTCTTGTTTCCTAATCCTAGATCCTCTGATCAAGAATCATGAAATCTCCTATTAAAATATTCTTGGACAACCTAAATCCATTTAGACACTATATGGGGCATTCTTTTAATAATCTCTTTACTTCCCAAGAGGGTCCTCACTCTTGGATTACCTATTTTATGCCCTCATCTTTAGATTGAAACATGGTTAAAATCACTCAAAAAGATGAGATTGGTGGATTAGATCATTTTCATAACTATAAAGACAATTCCCATATTCAAATATCTCACCATAATGTGGGGAAATTAACAAAAGTCTATCTCATAACGCCATAGGGAATCCACCACCTATCAACCCTCCCCCTAATACCAATTCGATGAATAATCCTAAAAACACCAACCCAACAATTGATACCAATAAATTATTGAAAAAATAATTCAATAAAAGAATATAATGCAAACATATAACACCTACAAAATAATTCATCTGCAACATCATTTGATCAACATGGCTAATTAACCTCCCATTATTCTCCCTCAAAACAATAATTATTTTATTGGTCCAACTCTTAGATATGTTATAGGTAATGTCATCCCCCAACACATCATGAAAATAAGATGATTTAAAAATTCAAAATGAGACTTTGGCCCATTTAATTATTTCTATTTTTATTGGTAATATATCTCCAACTATTAAATATGATGAGACTAAAGAACTTGCATCTTTTCTTAAGGCATTTGGAAATATTTATAAGGAGGGGATCCAAATTAATAATTTTGATGCAACTAAAATTTTAGTTAAAACTTACACTGATGATGTATTAAAATAGTACAATCAACTTCCCCAACATTCCATATGAAAACTAGAGGATTTAATCAATCCTCTAATTAAATAGTTTTGACATAATAATATTCTTGAGAATTTCCTTAACCACTTCATCAATGCTAAGGAACCTCCCACTGAATCAGCTCATGATTTTATCAAATGATGTAGATATTTGGATCACAAGGCCAATCATAACATGACTGGTGATAATTTATTTAACCTCTTCATAGAAACATTAATTCCTTCACTTCAATACAAATTTCAAACTTTTTCTCCCCAAACATTAAATGAAGCTCTTTTCCAAGCTAAACATCACGACTTCTTAATGAAACAATTTGAACCTAATACTAAAATAATTAACTAATATTTTCAACATTTAACTAATATGATAACCATCAATCCTCCTCAAGCCAAACCATGAGTATCCAAAGCTGACAATCTTAAAACTTCTCATATCCCATTAATTGTGTAATAAATGAAAAAAAATAGCACCCTCCAAACCATTTAATTATCCTAATAATCCTCTTAAATGGTATGATCCTAATTAATTTTGTTGGTTCTACACCAACATAGGTCATTCCCATAAAACATTTATGAGGATTAATTTTTTTTTATCTCTTATATGCTTGGTGATTCATTCAATAACGAAGCCATGATTCAAATCTATTATCAATATCACCTTCATGCTTCTCAAAAGAAACAAGCTTCCAAAGATTCTTCTTCTAACAACCAAAAATATTTTTCAACATATAATTCTCAATAAGATAATAAGGAAATTTGTGCAATTTATAATGATTATGAATACTTTTACACCAATTCCCAATATGTAAATACAATTAAGATTAATTATTCATGTAAAAAAGCCCACAAAGATCCCATCACCAAACCTAATACATAGTTTTTGACTTTGGATATACACCTATAATACACTAAGGACAACCTATAGTCATATAGGGTATAGTCAATATTTGAACTAACAAGGTCTTGCCTTTTTTGAGAATCATAGGGTATTATTATGATTTGGAAAAAGGTTTCAAGTGACATGAAGACTTATTAAAGAGAAGACAGGGTGAATCATAAGTAAGATAGGGTCTTTCACCTTGAAAACCAAACCCTACAGTATTATTAGTATAAGAAAATAGGATTTTTGATGGGATAAGATCTTAAAAAGGGTAATATAGGGTGAAAAGTGAAAAATGGATAATAATAACATTAAATGAGAGGTATTTATGAGCTTTCCAAAGCATTTTCATCATTTTTTAATGATGTCAAGGAGATAAAGCATGAAAGACATAGCTAGTCACATGCCTAGCCAATGTATAAGAGGAATTTTTGAGAGAGATTTGAGGATTCTTGGCATCTATAGGTGGAAAAACAATTAAAATTTGTGCACATTATCATCATGACTTGACAAAACTTCCATATCATTATAAGGACCATTTCGTAAGTGGAAATGCCCATTATTTTGACATAATTGCCTACTTATTCTTGTGGGTTTAAAGGTGAAATAAAGGTTTATAAGATTATTAAATTGTTTTAAAATAATTTTATGATGTTTTTACATATTAATAAAACCTTTAAAGGGTGGTAAAACTCCAATTTATATGAAAATAATGCCCTTGAGGACTAAAACAAACAAGCAAGCCTATAACACCAAAATGCATTTTTTTACCCATCAAGCAAGATCAAACTTATATAATTATTTGATGAAATGGTAAAGGTACCATGATTATGTTTCAAATTATTTAAAATAAATGTAGTAGTAATTTTAAATCCAAAGAATAAATTTAAAGTATGTAGTTCTAGACACCCTTTCAAGCACCTGATCAAATGATCATATTTTTCACCACGTGAAGAGTTTGAAAAAATAATATTAGAATTATTTTATGACCCCTATATAAATATAATTAAAACTTTATTTTTATTTATGGGATGTGATTTATGAACAATCCCTAAGAGTGTAAGCATGTCTAGAATTCTTACAAACCTTATAGACAATTGCCTTCACATGGTATCTTTTCATATATTTTGCACGGGAATCCAATATTATCAAGGAATATTAGGGGGTTTGTATAATACAAATTCATCTCAATAATTTTGGATTTGAATGATAGTACCTTATGAATCATCATTAAGAAGATTCAGCCCAAAAACCCTCCCAAACCCTCATAATGACTAGTTTTGAGAAAAATTGATTTGATTACCATAAAAACCTCATGGATCCACATTAAAACACCTAAAACATCAATTAAACTTATAAAATGTCACAAAAATTATAATTTTTTGTACATAATTATATGGATTAGGGTATAAATCAATTTTTTGAGGGAAAAATCATAAAAGATGAGGTATAAGACAATTTACATGAAATACAATCCATGGATGTTGAATCTAAAGACTTGTTATTCATCCTAAAATAATTATTTTTTCATAAATATTCCTATAAGTTCCATTAAAAACTCATCCAAAACAACCACTCTATAGGAAATTTTGGTAAAATTGACCTAGTCAACCATGGTCACTGTGTTGCAAGAGTTTCTTCATCAAGAGCACCTATCTCATGGTGTGATGAGTTGTTAAAAATATAATATTCATTTTATATTCAGGTTTAATGGTTTTATTTCAGTTTTTAGAGTTGTTAAAAATATAATAATCATTTTATTTTCAGGTTTAATGGTTTTATTTCAGTTTTTAATGGATTTCAAGTGCAATAAGTGGGCTACTAGGCCTAATTGGCCTAGTAGGCCTATTTGATCAAACAATTAAATTGAAATTGGTATTGAAGGACTAATCAATAAATTCATATGAAGTTTACACACCAATTATATACTATTCAAGTGATACATATCATTAAATTTCAAGTCCACAAGTTCCAATTCATGCAAGTAAAGGGTTCACATAAAGTTAACTAGTCTTGAAGTGTTAATCACTCTAGTTGACTAGCATCAAACATAATTATTGATCTTCATGCAAAAGAGGACATTCACATATCTTTATCTCACCTTTAAGTGTATTTAATCACCAAATATTGTCATAAAATTCATTCAAATATATATTTGACAATTTAAAGGGCCCAACATCTTCATTTCAATGCAAAAGGGAACTTCATGCAAGGATTTTGAGACAAAGAAGATAAATCAAAGACTATTATTTATAATTGTAAAAGGATATTGTCTTGAGTTTAATCTAAATGGAATATACTTATCCAATCTATGCCTTATAGGCTATATCATTTCAATTTTGCTATATATTGAGGCTTTTAATCCATTTTCTAGATCCCTTAGGCTGGTATAGAGAGATTATATAGAAATTATAACTTGCACCAAAAATCAATAAAGAAAGATTGTTTATAGATAAATTCATGGTTGTAGTGTGCACTTATTATTATTTATTTTCATGTTAGTGTGATAAATATCTCCTTTTTTAGGTCCTTTCCTCACCTACTATTTCGATTTCATCCTTTAAAGGTCACTTGAAGAGTTAAGAACATAGTTTTGAGTTGAAGATTATTAGTATGCAGTGTCTTTAAAGACCTTCATTCAAACACCTTCAATCTTCAAACCTTATTTCAAACCTTCATTTGAAATACTGATGTTGAAGAATGGTCTAAGAAATTTTTGTTAACAAATTATCCCATTGTGATCCATATGTGTGCCTAAGTTTCATAGTTTACATAGGATCAATCACTATTCAGGTGAATCACCATCATAAATAGATTTAATTTTCAATTTCTTCCTTACTCTTTTCATCCCAACATCAAATAGGTTTAGTAATTGATCCTAAATTCACATATTTAGAGGATCTATCCTCAAAAGTAGAGGTTTGATCTAGATATAAGAACCCCATAGCCTTAGATCATTCTAATGTTAGTCTAGATATGAGTCAAATATGAGCAGATTGATCTCAACTAGGTTCTATGTAGGTTACTAACAATTTTGGAACATGTGATGGGACTACTTATTCACAAAAATTGAAGCATATATATGTATATCTAAGTATAGTATAAAGTTTCAAGGGGTCATTTTCACATTTACATACATTTCATGCGACCAAGAGTGGTTATAATATCCTCTAAAAAATGGAAAGAGACAAATTTAATTGAGTTATCTTTCCAATCAACAAAGAAGAAAAAAAGGCTCTCAATCAAATCCAAATCCTAAATCTCCTACTTCTCTTTTTGTTGTTCAAATTCCTTATGTTCAGACAAATATAGTTCAACCAAACATTGTTGTAAATCCCATACCATATATGGTTGTTCCTAAAATATAAGCCTTTGTCCCATTAAATGGTGGTATCCCCCTAAATATCAATCAATGGGATGATATTCCCACTAATTTTAAGTCTCTTCCTTATTTTATATGAGAAAATCTAGTTACTCCTATAGAACATATTGCATATATAACTAACCTTTGTTTAGTGCAGCATGTGACTCAATAAAATGTATAAATGAGTTTGTTAGTAACTTCATTCAAAGGAAAAATAGTACAATGGTATAGAGGATTGAGACCTACATCAATCAATAACTTGGATGAATTTTGAGAAGTCCTATGCAAGCACTTTGAGAACAAAAGTGATCATCTTTCACTAGTGGAGAATATTACAACAATAAAGAGGTTTCCTCATGAATTCATGGTGGATTTCAATTACAAGTTTTGGAATACCTATAATAGAATTCCAATAGTGATCAAGCCTACTCCAAACTATGCATTTATGTACTATCTAAAATCTCTTAATTCAGATGTGGCTCTGATGATCTAATCCATGGGAGGAAACACTTTACCTAAGGCTTATGAAAGAGAAATAAAGGATGAAAATAGCTTAATATAAGTAGGTAAATTGTTTCCAAGGCCACCTATGCCTTTATTTATAGAGATCCATCCTCTTGCTCCTACTATTGCTCCAGTTCTAGATTCAACAAGTCTTTATCAAATAGAAGGTAGTTATATTGACATATTAGGGAAGATAGAGAGTCTTATAAAAGCTTATACAAATAAGTTGGTTGAAATGGAAAGGAAACAAGCTCCACTTTATAGGACATACCGGAATCCCAATTAGAATTATCAGTACAATAGGCCACCCTATCAGTCTAATCAACAAAATAAGGGAAAAATTCTCAATCAAGGCAATACAATCCTAATACTCCAATCAATTATAGAGATATAGTGTTAACTTATATCAACTATAATTAGGAAGGGCAATGGAATAATCAGTGGGATCAAGCAAATAACATGGAAATGGCTCCAATTAGTGAGAACTCTCCACAATATTATATGCAGTAGAGTTTAGCTCCACTTCTACATGATAACCAAACCCCTTTTCAACATAAAGAATCCTATTTACCACATGGAGACATTCCTTATTTGACTCAATTAGAGGTGCCTAATAAGTAAGGAGAAGGTAGTAGTAAACCTCCTACTGAAACTACCTTTATTAACTTTCAAGAAGGTAAGAATTCATTTGAACACATGGCTATAAATCAAGGATAAAATATGTCAATAGTTTATAATTATTTTATAACCCATACTAGATCCAAGAAAAAGGTAATTGGTGAAGGTTAAAGTCCTGAAAGGTAGATCTTCTTCTTTCTCAACCACCCCAAAATACCACCACTCTGGATGTGCCTCAAAAGATATCAAATTAGCAAGTACAAGATCTAAGGGGGTATAATTTGAAGGGTCCTTACATTCCTTAGTTAAAATAACATTTAAGAAGCACTTATAATCCTAAAATTTCAGCCTAGGATAACCACTTCTCCACTCAATATTGTGGCTCAAATAAATAATCCTTTTTTTATCAATTTCTATGTGGGATACAATGTTAATCCCATGTCAAAAGGAGTTTTTGCAAGAAGATATTTTAAAGCTCAATATCATAGATAAAAAACTTGAAAAGTAAAGATTAATTGTTGTTATAAAAAATTAAAATAAAGTTTTTTAACCTAAATCTCTAAATGTGACTAAGCCTCCTCCATTTTAGCTTTATTATCATAGGAGATTGTCTGGTTCATAATTGTATGATTGATAGTTGGGATTTTTACCTTTATCATGCCCAAGCCAATAGATAAAAAACAAGTACTTTAGTATGAACCCCATGAGAAAGGTGTCTTGTAATAACATGGGTATCCTACAAAGATTATAGGTGTGTTGAGAGATATTAAAGTTATACTTTCTACTTTTCTAAATTTCACCATTATACAAGATGTAGTTTTTTGTTTACCTCCTTATTTTTCACTATTCCTATCTAGAGATTTCATCATTAAGATAGGAGGATACCTTTATTTATATTGGTAATACATGATTTTTATAACTAGGTATGGAACCAAAGTCACAATTATATTTGAGCCAATTTCTAGATTCCATCTAGATCCCTATATGTCAAATATGTCAAATATGAATTGTAGTATTTCAGAAGAAGATGAAAATGCCAGTGATCAAGAACCTTATAATTCTCTTGAATGCATACCATATCTACTATGTTTAAAACCATGTATATCTCCCCTATAAAATTATCTAATATGAAATTTTTGGTGTCTACTGTATGCATGAAGAAGGGGATTTATTTCCTAGTCTCACTAGCTTAATGCAGGATCAAGGAGTGTGGAATCTATACTTTGATGGATCTAGATCAAAGAATGGAAGTGAAGCTTATGTAATGTTTCTTTCACCTCAAAATCAAATTTATTATTATTAAATTATATTTCAATTTAGTTATACATCAAATACTATAGAGTATGAACCCCTTAACATGGCCTTTAGGGGTATAGAAAGAGGGGTATTAATCTTTTATACGTAGAAGGTGATAGCGAGTTGGTAGTATAGGAAGTTATAGGTTTAAGTGAGGAAAATAATCCTCTTATAAAGGCCTAAAACCACATATTTTTGGACCTTATGTAATATTTCCAAGCATTTGTTATTCACTCCATTCCTAGAGGAGCCAATCAACATGCAAATAGACTTTTTGCCATAGGAGCACAATATGATGTTATTTCTATGCAATTTTGCTTTCACATTCAAAAGATAGAAATGAGAAACTAAGAGATGGTATAGGGTTAGGAGATACCTGGATATAGTCGTGCACACTGAAATCAGACATTGGAAGGTACTCCTCTTTGGCTGTGGAGGAATGACACCTGTGAAGAAAAAGAGACTAAACATGAAAAAATGTCAGATGAAGAGACGATGGGCTGTCAAGCAAATGCTTGATCCCTAAAGTACGAAGACTTCCTTAAGGGATATCAACCCACTGATAAAAAAGAAAATATTTGATTGAAGTAGAAATAATGAAAGATAGAATGAAAGCAAATAAAAGATAAAAAGCAGAATGCGTACTTGATATGTAGCAAACTACTCTACACAATTGCCGGTGTCGGTCTCTATGCCGGTGTCGGTCAAGAAGAGTGCCGACGTCGGTTGAAGTGCCGGCGTCGGTTGGGGTAATGACCGGTGTCGGTCAGGGCAATAGTTTTGGACAGGGTCTGGTTGGGTCTAGATAGAGTTTTTGGATTGTAGAAGGGTCTGAAGTTTTTGTCTGAGGACTCGAGAAACCGGTTTAGGAATTAGAGGGATTTGTTTGAGGGTTTGTATAGGGATCTAGACAAAGTTACAAACTGTATTTTCTAGATAGGGTGGATAGAGGTGATACGGGTGGAAATAAGGTTGAGATTATGGTCTAACTCTAAATCTGGGTAATGATATCAAATGAAAAATAATAACCAGAGAGTAAAACAAAAACATAGAGCAAAGCTTACCTGTTATACGCTAAAAATAGAGTTAAAGATATGATTGACGTTGTCATTGTGTCACAAAAGTTTGATGTAGCAGACCTCCAGCAAGATGACTGAAGTAGAATACCTATACCAGAGAGAGATAATGCGAGAGATTGGATGCAGATTAGTTGGATGCCAGAAGTGGTTGATTGTTCAAATGAATAGTGTGCTGATAGTTATAAAGGATGATTTGATAACCGATCAAGAAATGGATTGGCAACCGAATGAATAATTAAAATAACAGAATTTGTGTTTAGATTGAGAATGCAGTGTTAAGTAAAACTGACGCTGATAGGACTGCCGACGTCGGTCGAGAAGTGACCGACATTGGTGACATTGGTCGGGTGGTGACCATTGTCAACAGATGTAGAATGGGGATAAAGGCTAATTTTAGCCTTCTGCTCATTTTTACATGCTACCAGGGTCAAGGCTCATAGGAAAATGGCTGACAGGGGTTAAATAGGCATGGGAGAAAACTAAAATGGGGATTAAGAGGAGGACGACAAGGGTTAAACACAATTATGGTGTCTACATTTGCCCCTTTTTGTCTTGTTGGTTGTTCTGGACAAACTGCAAGACAAAAACATGAGTTGGTTGCCCCAGGTGTGGGATAAGGTTGATTCCATCTTGTTGGTTGTTTGAATGAACTACAAGACAAAAATAGGAGGGTTGGTTGCCCCAATTATGGATGAGGTATTCCCCCTCAAAGTAGGAGTCGAGAGAAGGGAACCTGGAGTCGGGTGCTAATTTTACAAAGATTAGATGAAAAAGGGGTGAAGATAGAGTGAGAACGCTGCAAAAGTCATGATTGCACGTACACCACTTCACGAGGATGGTCAGGTTAAATTTTCATAGGTTGAGGGTCGAGGAGTGCCAAAATTGAAGTAATTGGGCCCCAACATTTAGTCATCTACTGATTGGGTTATTCAATTGAAGCTAAAGCTCCAAATGGTCATCGTGTTCCAGGTATCCCAAGCACAGGAAGTGTTCTCAAAAACACAAAAATGTCACAAGTAGTGGGGATCAACCAGCTTGCGATCCTATACTTACGAGGGTCAAAATGTGGTCTGTGAATAATTTTGCTAACCAATCATGAGGTAGCATACATGCAAAAACAACCAAGGCAAAATTGCTTTGGCAGTAGTCACAGTTAGAGGAGATGGTCATGATCTCCAAGGTCTGGTGGTCGATGGATGGAGGCAAAAGTGATCTCAAGGGTGCCCCAAGGGGCCAAAATGACTTGTACTGGAGGGTTGACTGATTGAGGGCATGATTTTCATTATCAGTAATAAAACCGTTGTCGGTGGTCCAAAGGGACCGATGTCGGTAGGATATCGATCGACATCAGCGGCCTAGGGCATGAAGATGTCGACATTGGCAGCCTGTCAAATCTGACAAAATTGGATTGGTGGCCGACCAGAAGTCATTTGTGATTTAGTTGACTGAGAGAAAAGAGCTCTGGAGCTAAGGGAGTAAAAGTGACCCAGAGTTAACCGAGGAGCAGTGTGAGGTGTTAAAGAAGCATTATTGGAGAGAGAGAGACACGTAGAGAGAAATTGGAGGCTATAGAGATGCGTGTGGGCTAGGAGAAGCTTGATGCAGAAGTGATGGTAGGTCCACCACCAGTGACACCCATCGTGCCACCATGCTGGTGATGCCGAGATGAGGTAGGAGGGTCTCTAAGCCCTATTTAGTTAGTTTTTTGTTGTGATTTGTTTTTTGAAATTTGTGTGAATTGAGGTAGAAATTAAGGGGGGAGGGTACTTAGGAAGGTGGGGGAGGGAGCTAGGATAGGTTAGGAGTTATTGAGAGGGTTTTGGGGGGTTGGGGAGTCAAAAATGGGGAAGCCCTAAATTTATGGCTCACCCCATTCGCCCCTAGGGCTGAACCAGTCACCGACATTGATGGGTTCACCAGCGTCGGCTGACCAGAGACCGGCATTGATCATTAACCTTCCAATGTCAGTCACTAAGTGACTGACGTTGGTTAGGTGAGTTCCATCACCAGCATGATAATTGATGTCGGTGGCTATCTGGTCAAAAGGAGTGGTGAAAAATGGTCAAATCAAAGGGTCAAAGTGATGCCAAGGGATTTTCAGGTGTCGAAATAGGCATAGATGGTCAGATAGGTTGGTCAAAATAGAAATAAGAGGAAAATTTTTAACATGAGATTGACTTGGGTGGATGTAGGCGAGACAAACTCTGATGCTGTGGGATCGCCTCCTGACTTTGCTGACGCGGATGCGCTGGAACATTACCAGGGAGGAGTGGGTGCAGATGAGCGCAATTAGACTAGGTAGCTTAAGACGCTATTGCAGAGTGGCACGAGATGTGAGCTTGATGGTGGTGCTGATCGAGTGGTGGGACCATTCCACCAACACCTTCCACCTGCCCATGGGTGAGATGACAGTCACAGTCGAGGATGTGTACCAGATTTTGCAGCTACTGGTACACGGAGTAGACTTATATGCATGTTCGAGAGAGGCACACGATATACATATGGTTACATTGTTTGGGGAGCACATCACTGAGATGAGCTACCACTCAGCAAGTTTTAGTTATGAGCCTCTATATGTGGTAGATGAGGATGCACATCAGCTAGCTATCCTGATGATGATCGAGATTACAGTGTATGCACTCCTAGATGTGGAGGGAGGTAGGTTTCTAGTTGCCATGACTGGAGTTTTGATAGACATGATAGAGCAGTAGAGAGTGTTTGCTTGGGCCCCTATCTTTTTAGCCCAAGTATATAGAGAGATGTGGGGTATTAGTTGATGGCGGCGATACAGCTTGTACATGGGCCACCTTCTACACTGCTGGGCATATGAGCATATCATGGTGATGCAACCTATCAGCCTCCCAGTGGTGATATAGGCTAGCTTTAAGGCCAGATTCAGATGATGGCATGAGGTGATGGTGCAAACACAGGTAGATGGAGTGGTCAGAGACATTGACCACTACAGAGGGGTACTAGAGGCCCTGATTCTGGCAAACATCATCTGGAGACCATACTTGGTTCATCCAACATTCAGAGACCAGGGAGAGCAGCTGGTTGGTGTGCAAAGCTTGAGATGGGTTAGGGGTAGGCGAGTCGGTGAGCTTGAGAGAGTGTCAGCAGAGAGAGTGTGGTGCCAGTATGGGCTGTTATAGAATGTACCTCTCGCATTCCCACTATACAGATGGGACAACATTGAGGTGCCACTCCCACTACCAGAGGAGACAGAGGGCCCAGATTTTTTGGAGTTGCCAGCAGGACCTGGGGTGGCTGACCCAGGTTGTACAGAGGCCTACACGGCATGGTGGGTAGGGTAGTACATAGGTTTATAGGTAGGCCCACAGCTAGATCTATAGGCCATTACCAGGGAGTGAGATATAACCCGCGTGGAGAGGGACACTATGCAGTAGGAGAGGGATGCGGTACAGGCCCAGGTGACCATTTTATAAGGATAGGTCACAGTTTTATAGGGGTAGCTGGCAGGGGTGATAGGACAGGTGGCTCCTTTGACAGGGCAGATCACAATTTTGCAGAGTCAGTTGGCCACAGCCTAGGCACAGGCGTCAGTAGGACAGGGCTTGAGAGGACAGGGTTCGATGCAACAACCATCATAGTAGCTGGCATTTTCATAGGGGCTAAGACAGTCGACATCAATGTAGCTAGGTCAGCCACAACCACAGGGGTCAGTGCAAGGCACGTCAGTAGGATAGATGGGTCCACTGCAGGCTGTATCTCTAGTTAGATACAATGATGCACTGGATGAGATCACGTATTATGACAGGGCCATCAGGGGGTTCCCTCAGATATAGTGATACTCTGAGATGAGGGTAGAGTAGAGTCGGTAGTATTCTATGTCATGGGTGACCACTATAGGTTCGCACAGGTGGCCCAGATCAGAGGTGGGAGAGGATACAGTGTCTTCTCGACCACCACCACCACCACCACCATAGCCACAGCCTTGAGGGCAGAGTTGAGATTTTTTTATTTTTGATGTATATACCAGCCTGTGTGCTGATGATGCGAGATGTATTATATGAGAGAGAGAGACAGACACACATTGTGTCTTATTGTATAGAACATTATTGATATATATGATGAGATTTTGGATCAGTGACTTGTGTGATGGATGTGTTATAAATATGTGTTTAATGTTTATTGCATTTTGATGTGATGCATTTTGATATTATGGTTTATGTGGAAGATACTAAATGAACTGGTTATATGATGTTGTGTAATGATATTGATGTTGATATTTGATGTGAATGGTTATGATTTTTAGATTAGATGGTGATGCTTAATGACTATGGATGGACATGATGAAAATGATTATGCTAATGATAATATATGACTAGTTGTGATGTGATTGACAGATGACAAGAGAATGGGATGGAAGAAAGTGACGAAGAGGATGGCTGAGCTAACCCTAGAAGACCCCATGTCAACTGAGTGCTACCTATATAGCCCTTGTCCTAAGGGCCTCAAGCCAATGTAGTTCTCCAAAAGAGGGAGGAAAAGGGTCAAAGTGATTGATTGCTTGTGGTCGAGGTCAAAGAGGATAGGGTTTGTCCATTAGATAGACAGAAAAAAGAGGGTGGTCAAGCTAACCCCAGAAGACAGTCATGTCATCTGAGTGCTACCTACATAGCCCTTGTCCTAAGGGCCTCAAACCAATGTAGTTCAGACTTAGGAGACAAAGCGGTCGAGAGT
Organism: Torreya grandis; assembly: GCA_037957365.1. NCBI lineage: Eukaryota > Viridiplantae > Streptophyta > Pinopsida > Cupressales > Taxaceae > Torreya > Torreya grandis. The sequence continues at coordinate 223,012 of JARHVA010002691.1, forward strand.
TGGTCTAGTTATGAGAATGGTCTAGCACGTCCATATGTCTCAGAGAAAATGCTTGAAATGATGAGGAAAAGTCAAGGTTTGTCACCCCTAGCAATTGCCCATATTAGGTGATGGACATATGCCAAAAATGAAATGAGCCTATTTATGTGCCAGTAAGTAATGGTTTATGCTGGACATAAATTGAGTGGCCTACAGTTTCCATGTGTATTGGTGTCCATAGAAACTAGTGTGAATAGGCTAGGTGGTTGGTCAGAAAGAGGGTTGAGCTATTTTAATAAATGACAAATGATTGGATGTGACCAAAGTGTAAAAGAAGTGAAAGGCATAATCACCCTTTTATTGACAAGGACCAGAATGACGACATAGATAGGGTTTGTTAGAACTAAGAGCCCCATTCATGCATTACGTCATTGACCAGAGGTTGTGTTAGAGCGGTAATCAAATCACTTTGACACTAAAGTGAGCTCGAAGTCCCTTGAGTAGGTGTTAGGATAGGAGGATATAGGGTAACCCATTTTAAGAGTAGAGATAACCTTACCCTTTTTATAGGAGACCCTGAGACAACTACAAGCCAAGTCCATGACCCATTTTTTTTTGGTGCAGACTGATCGTGTGAGAAGTCTACATAGAGATGTCATTTGCTTGGTGGTCATTTGTGAAGCTGATCGATGCGGGAAGCTTCTAAAATAGTGTTGTTTATAGAAATATTTAATCATAGCCATCCTTTAAGGGAGTGGTCTATATTTTGCTTTATATATAAGGGCTTTGAATAGCTATCCTTCGAGGGAGCAGTCTATTAGCTACAACAATGATAGTACAGCTATCCTTTGAGGGAACAGTCTGCCTTTTTGATTGTTGATTTTGTGACCTTGGATATTTTGACATCTTGATTTGTTTTGATAGAAATGTGAGTCATGGATCAAACTATAGAAGGTCAAGGGTTCCCTTTTATTAGGACAAAATATCCCTACTGTATAAAAGGGGTATATAGGATTTTGTTAAGGGGAGTAGGGTTGAAAGGAATGAGGATTAAGAGGATGAGGATTGCTCAAGGGATGAGCTCAAGATAAATGTCAAGTGGATGAGTACTCGACTAACAATAGAATGGTCACAGATGCAACGCATTAAGAGGCTCAGGTTCTGGTCATCCGTCGAGAGAAGATAAATGATACGTCCCTAATCCATACTTGTGCATGATAATGAAAGGTCTAAGGCAATTAGGGGCAAACTTGCCTCGTTTACTTCACTCCATATTGGTCACATGCTAATTCTCTTTGAGGATGAGGTCTCTGATGTTGAAATCTTGTTCTCACAGATTTTTGTCATAAGCTCGCTTGATGCAATTTTGATAGACATGGAGATGATTGAGGGCAGCAAGATGATGCTCGTCAAGTAGCTCAAGTTGAGCTAAGCGATCTTGACAAAAGTCATCGTTAGAAATAATGTCATGCAGGGAGATGCAGAGAGATGGGATCTGTACTTTGAGAGGTAGGATAACCTCTATTCCATACACAAGAGAGAAAGGGGTAGCACCCGTGGAGGTTCAAATGCTAGTGCGGTAGGCCCACAAAGTGAAGGGAATGTGAATATGCCAATCCCTTCTAGTGTCACTGACCACCTTCATGAGAATTTTAGTCAAGATTTTGTTGGAAGCCTCAGCCTGCCCATTTACTTGTGGGTAGTAAGGCGAAGAGAAACTGAGCTTGATGCCAAATGAGTCACAGAGTTTTTGGATAGTCTTGTTTTTTAAGGACTTGCCATTATCGGTGATGATTTTGTGAGGTACACCAAAATGATAGATGATGTGGCTGCTGATGAAGTCAACAATCTTGTCGACTTTTGTGGAGACAAGAGGAATGGCTTCCACCCACTTGGTGAAATACTCGATGGCAGTGATGATGGATTGATGACGAAGAGACGAATGAGGGTTAATCTCACCGATGATATCTATGCCCCACTGAGAAAAAGGCCAAAAATCTTAAGCAACTTGTAAGGCATGACTAGGAAGATGAAGCAAGTTAGAGCGTTGCTGGCACTTGATGCAATGCTGAACATAGTCGCTACAGTCCTGATGAAGGGTGGGCCAATAATAGCCCAGACGAAGGATGTGCTTGGCAACCGAATTTCCACTGAAATGTCTGCCATAAATCCCATTGTGGACTTGCTTAATGGCCTGAGATGCTTCAGTGGAGGTGAGACAGTGAAGAAGGAGGCCGTCGAAGCCTCACTTATAGAGAAGACCCCCTAGCATGGTATAGCGAGTGGTACACTTGATAAAAGCTCATCGTGCATTGCTAGAGAGATCAGGAGGGATGACAGAAAAAGATAAGTAGTCCACAAGTTGCTTATACCAAACATCTCATAGGCTAGAGTCTATAGTGTTGACATGATTAATGTTAAGAGAGATATAAGAAGGCAATGGCACATGATGCACTGTGAAAAAAATTCTGGATGTAGATGAGGAAAATGGGATATGGGAAGCGAGAGAATCCATGGTGTTAGCAAACTTATTCATGGATCGAGGAACAATCTGCAAGAGGTAATGGTCAAAAGATGCAAGGAGAATGTCAGCACAGTTTTTATACCTTTGCAAAATTTCATTTTTACAGAGGTATGAATCATTGACCTGATTGACGACAAGCTGCGAGTCACCAAAGATGTTGATGGACTTGATGTTGAGAGAGAGGGCGGTCTCAAGTCCCAAAATTAAGGCCTCGTATTCAGCCATATTATTGGTACAATTAAAGTCGATCTTGAAAGACAAAGGCATGGGCTCACCATCGAGTGGGATGAAAATGACTCCCACACCCCTACCAAGTTGACATTTGGAGCCATCGAAGAACATGGTCATTTGGTAGACAGTGTCATTAGTGGAAAGCACGGTGATAGACTCATCAGGAAACTCACACTGCGAAGGTTGATTGTCAGGAAGAGGGGATTCTGCCAGTTGATCAGCGATGGTTTACGCCTTGATAGATTTCTGCTGGATGAATTTGAGGTCAAACTCAATAAGCAGCATGAGCCACCAAGCCATACATTGATGTTGATATGGCTTGGAGTGCATAAACTAAAGAGGGTCAGTGTGAGTGATGACAAAGGTTTTGTGGTTAAAAAGATAGTGGCAGAGCTTGGTAGCGGCAAAGACTAATGCCAAACAGAGTTTCTCAGCATGAGTATACTGAGTTTCATAGTCGACTAGTGTTTGGCTGATATAGTAGACCGCTTGCTCACGGTGATGCTCGTCTCGGTGCATGATCATGGCACCTAATGAATGGTTGGTGACAGAGATATAAAGGTAGAAGGGTTGATCATCTTTAGGTGGAATGAGGACTGGTGGAGAGACCAGATAGCGTTTAAGGGCTTCAAAAGCCTCTTGACAGTCCTTATCCCATGTAAAAGAGACGTCCTTCTTAAGGAGATGATGAAAAGGTTGGCAGTGGTTAGAATGCTGTGAAATGAAATTGTGAATGGACTGGAGCTTCCCCTGTAGACTGTGAAGCTGCTTGAGATTGGTCGGGGGTGACATCTCAAGGATAGCATGGATCTTGGCAGGATCTATCTTGATGCCATGGAAAGAAATGATAAAGCTGAGAAGCTTGCCGGAGAGGACCCCAAAGACACATTTCTTGGGGTTAAGGCAGACATTGTATTGAAGAAGGTGAGAGAAGATGATTTTGAGAATGGTCAAATGGTCATGGCAAAGCTTGGACTTGCCGCGAAGGTCGTCCACATAGTCCTCCATGATTTTATGGAGGAGATCATGGAAAATGTAGGTCATGGCACGCTGATATGTGGCACCTGCGTTCTTCAAGCTGAAAGGCATGACTCGATAGCAGAAAGTCCCCCATGGGGTGATGAAGGTAGTCTTATGCTGATCTTCTAGAGTAATCAGGATTTGATTGTATCCTGAAAACCCATCCATGAGAGATAGCATCTCATGGCTGGCTGTGAGATCAACAAGCTGGTCAATGTTAGGAAGAGGAAAGTCATCTTTGGGATAGGCTAGGTTAAGGTTGTGATAGTCTGTGCAGATCTGGATCCCCCTAGTCACCTTGGTGATTGGAACGATGTTAGAGAGCCACTACAGATAATCGATGGGCTAGATGAAGGAGACAGAAAGGAGGCACTGAAGCTCTTCTTTAACAAGGAGGGCAATGCGAGGATGCATCTTTTGAAGCTTTTGCCTAACAAGCTTAGCCTCTAGTTTGGTGACAATGTTATGGGTAGCGATGGTGGGGCCGATGTCAGGCATGTCATGGTAGGTCAAAAAAGGCCTTGCTATGGTCTGAGAGGAACTGGGTATAGTCAAGCTGCTCCTGAACATCTAAATATTATCCAATCTTTAAGACATGAGGAACATCAGAAGAAGGGAGGTTGATGTCAATGGTTGATTCATTTAGCATAACTTGGGTCTCAGAAGGGAGAGAGCGCTGGATGAAAGAGTCATCGACACCCATGTAGGAAAGAATGGTGTCATCGTCAATGCAGTGGACAGTGTGAATGGTTGCTGACTCATCTTCTACCATGTTGGGAAAAATGAGAGGGAGAGACCTAGACAGCCCATTGAGCTGATAAGTCAAGGGTTCCAAGCAGATGGTGTTTATGAAAAAAAAACTAGGAGGGATGGAAACCACTGACTCTGTAGGTGAAGGAGGAGGAATGGGTGAGCTTGGAGGAGATTGGTCAATGGTTGGTTTGGGACAAAGGTCTGTAGGGGTTTGAGTGGGGTCATGATATCTTAGGCCATACCGTTTCTTGGCATCGTCATCATTGAGCGGTTTGATGGGCTGATGGGAGCCCTACTCATAGCGTTCGAAGCCAAAACCCTTCCATGCACACCTATAAAGGTAAATGTGTGCAAAGGTGGGGTTGCCAAGAAATGAGAAGTCTGATGTGAAAGGTTGAGGTGAAGAAAGAGGATTGTAATCAGTAGGAGCTTGATTGAGCCCCCCATAGACAAGGTTGGTTCGGAGGTGAGGAGGACCATAAGGCACGATCATCTCGATCTGATGGTCATAACTAGAGCTGTGATGAAGGCGTCCATACTCTTGTGGAGTTTGGAACATGTCTAAGGCTAGAAAATGATATTCTCCCAATGAAAGTCTTTGGAAGATGTCTTCCATGGGATCTGTGGTCGTCACTTGAAGGGGAGGTGTGAGGGTGACCGCCGGTTGTGAACTAGTTGACACTTCCACGGATGGAGGTGGTGCCAGGGTTGATGGCTTGATAAGAATGAGAATGTCATTTGGACGATAGGTGGTGTTACAAGTTTTGAAGGGTGAAGGGTCAGCAGGAATGGTATGGACTTGCCCATCGTGCTCAAATTTCACACAATGGTGTAGGGTGGAGGGGACACAGGCCATGGCATGGATCCAGGGTTGGCCTAGCAAGATGTTGTATTGAAACTCTCCTTCGATGATATAGAAGAGCTCTAGGACTGTGCGTGGACCAACATGAATGTGAAGGATGATTGTGCCAATGGTCGTGGCAGTGGTGTCATTAAAGGAATGCAAGATTGCATCAATTTTGGAGACACAATTCTTGGGAAGAGCCAACTATTCAAAGGCATGGGTGGAGATAATATTGATGCTGGCACCTCCATCAATCATAACACATTTAATGTGTGTCTAATCAACATAGGTAGTGATGAAGAGGGCGGTGTCCTGATCTTCTGTGTTGGATGTGGGAATCTCAGAATCGCTGAATGTGATGGAGGCAACAAGGGCTAAAGAGTGGACAAGGGCAGCAAGTGGCTGGGGGTCCTCGGGTTGAACCTCTGCTGCCTGCAGGGCTCTGATGAGGGCTTGATGATGCTGGGGTGAGGTTTGGATGAGGTCATAAAGGGAAATATTCATAGGCATCTGGTGAAGCTGTTTCAACATAGAGTCATGAATTGCCCCTGAAGAGGAAGAAGAAGAGGGTTGAGGTGTGCCAAGGATAGAAATTTTAGGCTTGGGTGGTTGAGGTGGCTGGATGAAAGGGTAGGTCTAAGGAATGGCAGCTTTTTCCTTTGCCTTGTCCTTTTGTGACCTGGTGGTTATGTGAATGGCATTGATTTCGAAGATAGGGGGTGAAGAAGATGAAGGGGTCATGGTCTGTTGATGAGATGTTGATGGGTCTAAAAAGGTCAGAGGGTTATGAGAAGGAGTTAGGGGTCAGTCAAGAGTGTCCTCAAATAGAAGAGTGTCTTTCTCTAGATAGCGGCGAATGACGGTCTTGAGGGCACATCAAGTCTCAGAATCATGTCTTGGCGCACGATGATATAAGCAAATCTTTGTGTCATCGAACCAGGAGGGCCTAGACCCGAGAGGTTGGAAAGGCCTGATGGGTGGAAGGGTTATGCTAGAAGTTTACAAAAGTTGATGAAAGATCAAAGAGTATGAGCCCACTAAAGGGTCAATGCTCGTCGATGTGTGTGATATGGGTGACTTTTGCTTGGGCGGAGTCGGAGGAGGCTTCCGTACCACCTTTTGGATTGATGGTGCGGAGACAGGTGGAGATAGTACTTTCTTCGTGAGAGGTACCACCCTTTTGGGAGAGGGTAGGCTAGTGGTAGGTGAAGGAAGCAAAGGAGGCAACTAGTTTTGATTAATAGTCAGAGTGGGAAGGACTCTGGTCAGGGTCGAAGGATGGGGGCCCAAAATGGAGGGCAATGATGATGGAGGAGGAGGCATTCACCTCTATGGTTTAGCAGTCTTCTGTGACTTGGGTTGAAGACTACTATTGGTCGAGGTTTGTTCTAGGTCCACCTTCACTTGTGGATGAGTGAGGTTGGAGACAGGGCAAACGCTAAGTGACTTGATAGGTTTAGATGGGGTAGATGTGGGTTTTGGTTTTGATGGGGTCAGTTGAGGCTTAGAAATGGGAGTCTGGTTTCTATTAAAGATCTTGGGAGATTTCACCATGGGAGGATTAGCTGCATGAGATGAGAGGGCACGGGCATGTTGAAGAGCTGTGAGATGCTCCCACAATCCCTAATGCTCCACTTTCCTAGAAGGGAGAAGTTCGAGTTTCTCCACTAGTCGAGAAAATGGCTGAGAAGATGTGGGATGAGGTTTGGGTTCTTGAGAAGATGTGGACGATTGTGGGTTTGAAGATGAGATTGGTATAGCAGTTTCAGACCCAAGGCATGATGGAGTCATGATAGATTCATCTGTGGTTGGAGATGAAGGAGAGGTAGGTTCTTCCCTGGGTGGAGAAGAAATTGGAGAATGAGGCTCCTCAAGCGGGTAAAGAGCAGGGATGATTATGCCCTCCACTTGCGGTCGAGGAGTAGGAAGGGTTAGGTCCTCCATGGGTAGCAAGAAGGAGGATGGTGAAACTGGTGGTGCTGGTAAGGTCGAGGCATCCTCCAAGATGAGAGAGGTTGATAGAAAACTAACTGGGGAAAGAGGTTCGTCCTCATGTGATGGACTGATAGATGGACTCACCTCTTGAGGTTGGTTGGAAATGAAGGGTGAGACCATATTGACTATTCATATATTGTGTTCGTGAATGTTGTTAGTCAAGGTCTGGACATTGTTTTGAGTTGGTGGATGATTGGGGAATGGTTGCTTGAAGATATCGATGCCCTGATTAGGTGGCACATTGGGATTGTTGAGGATGAGGTCACCCTTTTCCAGCATGTCTTGGATGATGTTTTTAAGGGTTTTACAGTTGCCCATGTCATGTCCTTTAACACAGTGGTAGTTATAGAAGTTGTTTTCCCTATACCATGCAGGGATGGCATGTGAGGGATCAAATTGTGGAGGTGGTTAGATCTGGGGGAGATTGAGGACCCCCTGTTTGACAAGTTTTTCTAGCACAGACGTGTATGATTCTCTGAGTGGAGTATATTGTCACTGTATGTATCTCTGCTGAAATTGGTAGGTGGCACTCTGAGATGTGGATGGCTCAGGCTGATTAGTTGAAGGTGAAGAGGAGGAAGATCTAACGACCACAACGTTTGCTGAAGCTTTATATTTAGGATTGGATGAGGAAGGCTTAGAAGAGGGGTCATTAGTCTTGGAGTTGGGATTCTTGCTCCATAACTTGACTTTATTCTCCTCAACGGCACATAACTCAAGTTTACGGGCCATCGTGAAGGCTTCATCAAAAGTGCGAAAGGTCTGAACCCTCAAGGTGGAAGAAATATGTCTGGCGTAGGCTTGGGAGAAAAGTTCAATAAGCTCAGGTTGGGGTAAAGAAAAGGAGAGTTGATTGATAAGGCCCCTCCATCGAGCAACAAAATTAGCAATGGATTCATCCTCGAATTGGTGGATAGAATAGAGGTATGTGATTGAGACCTTCTTGGTGATGAAATCCAAGTAGGATCGCCGAGACGGGTAAGGTATCTTCTGGGGGATGAAATCCCAGTTGGGCCTTGTCTCAGGTAAGTTAAGATGTTTGTTTTGTGAAAGTGGTTTGGTAGTGTAACATCAAGTGGACTAGATTAATTCAGTATGCATTTATTAATTACTAAGTGTGGTCTAAGAAATGCAAGCAAATAGAAATGAAAGTGCAATGTGTTTTAAGTCCAAGTCAAAATGTTTGTTTGTATGAAGACGAATGGAGAAAGAGTCGAAGAATATGAGTTTTGACTAGTCTAGAAGTGCAAGAAAGAAAAGAAAAGTTCTTTTTATTCCTGCTTATGATGTCATTTAGAAGAGATGAAAGAGAAAAAAAGAAAGGAAACTAATGCACCTATATGAATGAAAGAAAGAAAGAACCTAAGGAAGGCCCTAGGGTCCCACCGGGCATGCCAGAATGTTTCTATGCAATTTTGCTTTCACATTCAAAAGATAGAAATGAGAAACTAAGAGATGGTCTAGGGTTAGGAGATACCCAGATATAGTCGTGCGCACCAAAATCAAATGTTGGAAGGTACTCCTCTTTGGCTGTGGAGGAATGACACCTACAAAGAAAAAGAGACTAAACATGAAAAAACATCAGATGAAGAGATAGTGGGCTGTCAAGCAAACGCTTGATCCCTAAAGTATGAAGACTTCCTTAAGGGATATCAACCCACTAATAAAAAATAGAATATTTGACTAAAGTAGAAATAATGAAAGACAGAATGAAAGCAAATAAAAGACAAAAAGTAGAATGCATACCTGATATGCAGCAAACTACTCTGCACAATCACCGGTGTCAGTCTCTGTGCCGGTGTCAGTCAAGAAGAGTGCCAACGTTGGTTGAAGTGCTGGCATCAGTTGGGGTAATGACCAGCATCAGTCGGGGCAACAATTTTGGACAGGGTCTGGTCGGGTCTGGACAGAGTTTTTGGATTGCAGAAGGGTCTGAAGTTTTTGTCTGAGGACTCAGGAAACCGGTTTAGGAATCAGAGGGATTTGTTTGAGGGTTTGTACAGGGATCTGGGCAAAGTTTCAGACTGTATTTTCTAGACAGGGTGGATAGAGGTGATATGGGTGGAAATAAGGTCAGGATTATGGTCTAACTCTAAATCTAGGTAATGATATCAAATGAAAAACAATAACCAGAGAGTAAAACAAAAACACAGAGCAAAGCTTACCTGTTATATGCTAAAAATAGAGTCAAAGATATGATTGATGTTGTCGATGTGTCGCAGAAGTTCAATGTAGTAGACCTCTAGTAAGATGACTGAAGTAGAATACCTGTACCAGAGAGAGAGAGAATGCGAGAGATTGGATGCAGATTAGTTGGATGCCAAAAGTGGTTGATTGTTTGAATGAATAGTGTGTTGATAGTTACGAAGGATGGTTCGATAACCAATCGAGAAATGGATTGGCAACGGAATGAATAATAGATAACAAAATCTGCATTCGGATCGAGAACGCAGTGTTAAGTAGAACCGACGCCGGCAGGACCGTCGCTGTCAGCTGAGAAGTGACCGACGTCGGTGACGTCGGTCGGGTGGTGACTATTGTCGACAGATGTAGAATGAGGATAGAGGCTAATTTTAGCCTTCTGCTCATTTTTACATGCTACCAGGGTCAAGGCTCGTAGGAAAATGGCTGACAAGGGTTAAATAGGCATGGGAGAAAACTAAAATGGGGGTTAAGAGGAGGACGACAAGGGTTAGACACAATTACGGTGTTTACAGACGTTGAGGATCAGATCAAGGAAACTAAAAATAATAATCATATAAAGGTTGTATTAAGGCAATTATATCAAAATAATGATGTAATTTTTCAAGTTTATGATAGTGACAAATAGATAGGTTATTTCTTATAGAATGAGGCAGAATTTTGCCTAAAAATCATGATAAATTACAATATCAATATGAAAATCAGATTGTGGAGTTAAAATTAAAAAAATTACCTAAATTTTTTGTGACTTTAGAAATAATTTTTAATTAATATTATCATCTAATAAAATACAAGGTAATAATCTCTTCCAAAAAAGAACATTATGAGCAAATTGTCATATCTGAAAGTAAGCAATTCAAGTTGGGAAAAGTTAACACTAATAATAAGAGAGGATATTTAATTTAATTATGTAATGATTTCATGGATGTATTTTATTTTTAATAACATTATCTTTAATGTTTTTATCCCAGGCTAGTATAACATAAAATTGATCTTGAAGAGGATGCAAAACTAGTAAGATAAAAGCAAATTCCAATCAAGCCCAAGGTTGAAATCCTCATGAGAAAGGAACTTACAAATATGATTAAATAATATTTAATATTTCCTATCAAGCATTAAATTTTTTTATCAAAACTTATACCTATGATAAATAATAATCAAGAGATAAGACTGTGTGTAGATTTTTGATATCTAAACAGAGTGTCACTCAAAGATCACTATCCTCTTCCCTCCATGGATAAATTTTCTTCGAGAGTATCAGGTTCACAAAGGTTATCTCTACTAGATGGGTACTCATTTTACAACTAGATATTTTTTAAATATTAAGACCAATACAAAATAGCTTTCACCATCAAATGGGGTACTTATGCATATAAAGAGATGCCCTTTGGACTCTCCAATCTTAGATCTAGTTTGTAAAGGGAAAATGGATGTTGTTTTTCATGGTGTTTTGAGTGAAATGGTTTTATTTTATATTAAATAAATTAATATCTTTTTAAAATATCCTAAGATCATCTAACATATTTGAGAATGGTTTTTGATAGATGCAGACAATTTGGAGTTTCCTTGAATCGAAAGAAGTGCATAGTTGTAGTGCATGAGGGAAGACTTCTTGGGAATGTTGTGTCTAAAGATGGAATTTACATTGATTTAAAAAGAAAAAAAATCAATACTTGATCTTTAATTTACTAAAAATAATAACGGATTTCATAGCCTCTTAGGAAAGATCAACTTCATCAAAAGATTCATTCCTCATTTTGTAGAATTGGTAAGACTACTCACTCAAATTCTTAAGAAACACCAAACATTCACTTGAGAAAGGAGGGTAATAAAATATTTTAGGAAATAAAATATTCCATTATCAAAGATCCTAATTTTCTCAATATTTATTTTACTAAGTATTTATTTATGTACACTTTTTCTACAAGTAGTACAATTTCAGCCAATGTTTATGCCACATAATAGTGAAGGTTTGGAGCAACCCATTGCTTTTTTCGGTCAAGATTTGGAGGGATATGAAGAGAGGTATTATTTTTTTAAAAATCATGTGATTTTTTTTATAATAGGTTTGAGAAAATTCAGACATTTTATCTCCACTAATAATATATTTCTAATGGTATCTCATCCTAGTGTGAAGGATTTTATCCTTAACAGAGACTTAAGTGAAATGAGAGATGGATGGGTCACCAAGTGTATGGAATATGAAATTTAATTAAAGGTAAAAAATATGTTTCGAGCTAGAGTATTATGTTAACATCTTGTATAATATTTGAAATAATAAAAATAGATAATTTTGATAGTACAAAACACCCAAGAAGCAACTGAAACTACCCCTCTTTCTAGCTAGACACAGGATATTACTAGATTCCTCCACATAAGATAGTGTCCTATGGGATTAAATGAATCAAATATGAGACAATTTAGGATGAAATAAATACCATACATTTTAATTGATGGATTTGTTTTTAAAATGGACATTGGAGTTATGTTTTTACGGTGTGTTGAAACTAGGCGATTTGATAAAACTTTAGATCAATTTCATGATAGTCCTTCAGGAGGCCACTTTAAATCCAAGACTAAAATATAAAAATAATTAAATATTTTTATTTTTGGCATAATTTTTTCAAGGATGCACATAATTTTTTTAATAAAATGAGTGAAGTGTGTAATGTTTATAGGAAAATAGAGACTAGTTGTTATGCCATTTAAGCCTATTCAGGTTGAGCATCCCTTCATGCAATGGGTTTTAGACTTCATTGGAAAGATTAATCCTCCATAAAGTTCTGGCCATAAGTGGGTTATAAAAAACATATATTTTTTTACCAGGTGGGTGGAGGTATTTCCACTGAAGGAGGAAAATGAGAACTCAATTCTTGAGTTCTCTAATAGTTGAGTCACCTATTTTTTAGTTCCTTCAACTATCACATCAGATAATGCTTTGGAATTCAGAAATGTAAAGGTATGGAAATGGTTTCTTGAGCATGGTATTTATTTTACATCTTCATAAAATTATTATCCATAGGGTGAAAGACTAGTAGAGTCCACAAACAAGAACCTGATTTGTAGCATCAAGAGAACAATGGAATATAATAAAAGATCATAGCATACAAAGTTGAAGACTACCTTATGGGTATATATAATAATTCCTAATAAGGTCTTTGGTAATTCAACTTATCTTTTAGTTTATGGAAGAGAGATAAGGCTTCATATTTCATTATAACTTCTAGATTTGGAGCTTGCACATTAGCTAGAGCTTATGGAAAATGATGCAATGGAGGTAAGGATGAATGAACTTATAGAATTAGAGGAAATAATATCTAATTACATGCATAACATGTGGTAAAAATATTAGTAATTAAATAAATAATTTGAAAAAATAGCTTTATGAAATAATTTTTAGTAAGTATACATAGTAATCAAATGGGATGAAGAACGTGCTAAACTAGGTAAGCACTCCAAATTTGATATCCTTTGGAGTGGACCATATGTTATCATTGATTGTAAGGAAAAAAATGCTTTCCAATTATCCAAACTGAGTGGACAAGAAATTCATATTCTTATGAATGGGATGCACCTCAAATAATGCTATTAGTAGAGTAACTCCTTTGTACATAGTCATAGTTTCATTCCTTTAAGTGCATACCTTTCACATGCTTCATTAATTATTGTTTTTCATTGGTAGTCAGTTTTTGTTTCCAATTTTGTGTCTATTTATTTTTTGTGTTAGTGTTTGTAAGTTTTCATAGTTTCAAAGTATAGTCCAAAGTTTGATATAATATAGAGATTCTACATTTTCTTGTCTAGTAGGTTGGTTAACCCCTGTGAATCACCAAAAAAGTTGGTAATTTGACTTGTCAAGGCCAAATAACAAACCATGTAATTCAAAACTTTCTAAGACCCTATCCATAGCCTCTACAAGGTGGTCAAAAAGGTGTGTTTTAGTTTTAAAAGGTCATTTTTAGTATTTAAATTTCAAATTGGAGTCATAAAGGTCATTAAAGTATTTAATATGCCTTTAATTATAATAAAATACATGACTTTTACCTTATTCCAAAGTTTCAAAAGATAAAAAGGTGTTTTGATGAAATTTAAGTAAAAAAGGGTCTATTTCACCTCACACTTGCCAAATTTGGCCTAAAAATAATTTAAACGGATACAAATTTGTGTTTTCATGCTATATGACTCATAATAATTCTATTATCTTCTAATTGTGTTTGTGGAAATCTTTATTTTCAATAAAAGGTAAAGAAAGGGCTATTTTCTTTCATTTTTCAAAGGCAAAGTATGGACTTGTATGAAATTATGTATAGTTGAAGTATAAATTAAGATAAGGAGGATTTGAAAATTATTATAGAATAATTTTATGGTAATTGGAGTAAAAACAAGCTCAAAGTTGGTCATTTCTAGATAATTGGCTAGTTTGCACATAGAGACTGCCTTACAGGTTTGATGATGGTATGGTTAGGAGAGAGAAGGTACAACTCTAAATTTTTGGTCAAATAAAGTAGAATCAAATGGAATATTTATGGATTAATTTTTTCTATAAATTGTCTCTTCTCCCTCATGAATCATCCTTTTGAAGTCAGGATAAATTTTATAGTTTTGCATCCATGAAGGCAATCAATTTTCTTCAATTTATTTTCACTAGGGAAACATTTCAAGAAAATTCAGGTTTTTATAGATTATTTGGAAAATAATACTTTAAATTTCCTACTTCAATAATTTTACACACATATGAAGGTCAAACAAATCTCACAAAGATAAGGAGTGCAATCTACAATTTTGCATGCTTTTAAAGAAAAATTGTACAGTCTAGGAGAGAGAGAAGGTATTCAAGATTTCTTTATTTCCTTCATGGCATGGATATAATTAATTTTATCATGTTTAAAAATAATATTCTCAATAAGTCTCCAATTATTCATGTCTTAGCCCATCATTATGCTCTTAAAGCATCTCAAATGGCATATTTAACATTGTTTAAGGAAATTTAGCATATTTTAAGGTTTTTGATAGAGAGAGCCAAGCACTTATGAAAGAAAGAACAATAATGAGAATGAGTTATGTACCTAAAAACATCATATACATCCATGAAGGATACCTATAATAAGGTAACAATATAGTCATAATTTTGTCATGAGTTACCTAGAAAAAGAATGATAGGGAGAATTTCTTCATAATGGTCTATAAAAAAATGACTTCATCATGCATAATAATAGAGAGTAAAAAGGATTAAATCATATTTTTGGCCTTCATTAAGGTCACATATAGTCATTTTTCATATAAATGGTACCAATATGTACACCTACAGTTGATAAAGGACATGCATTATGATGTTAACATGACATCAAGGCATGAATTAGGTTAGGCAATCAATGAAAGTTTTATCAAATCCTAACATGATTTCATCCATGTCATACACTTTTAATAAGTAGTCATGATTGCATTTTGATATTTCGAAGTACACCTATAGGCCTGTACTTAAGATAAACCCATAGTTGATAAGGGTTTTGGTGATCAACATACCTAATAAAGTGTCTAAAGAACCTAAAGCACTGCAAAGTGCATAAACACTATAACATACATCAAGAGTTTAAAATACACGTAAGTATAATTTAATAGCCATCAAGAATCAACCTAAAGAACCCCACAACAAATTGTGAGGGAAATCTATAGCCAACTAAGTGTACACCATAGTTAGAAAGGTTTTCATGGTTTAAATGTATAACATGATGATATTGTGGCTATATAAATAGCATGTAAAACGAAAGG
Organism: Torreya grandis; assembly: GCA_037957365.1. NCBI lineage: Eukaryota > Viridiplantae > Streptophyta > Pinopsida > Cupressales > Taxaceae > Torreya > Torreya grandis. The sequence continues at coordinate 238,329 of JARHVA010002691.1, forward strand.
TCACCCTTTGCACTTATTTTCACTAGTTATCAAACTTATTCAAACCCTAAATTAGGGTTATGATCCATACAACAGGTAGGCTATAGCAAATAAAGAGGTCACAATGCCAAATGGATATTTCTAAGGTTTGAAATTTCAATGGATATGGTTTATTTTTGGAGATAATTAGTCTTTAATGAGGGATTTTTTCTCATCATTGAAAATTTGTGTTTTGTCAGAGCTATCCAAGCATCTCAGACCTTGAACCTTGATCTATAAAAAATCCTACATGCATCTATAATACAGTTAAGTAAAGGTTAACTGGAGTGTTTATTCACAAGTTATAATGGCATAGTGGCCTAATAATTTCAATAAATCAAGGTTGCTTAACATATTCATGACTCATGAATGATACTGATAGTTTTATCTTAGTGAGGTGTTAGTGACATCCATACATCTTGAGATGAGACCTAAAACCATAAGATCACTATTATAGTCAAGATGGCAAGCCATGATTTGAAGGGACCTACGGGATACCACTTCAAGAAGGTTTTGGGTTTATAATGTGATCATCATTCAAGAGAGCTAGGATAAAAAACATTTGAATCCTTGAATATGACTAATGAGGCACTAATACAAGCTACACCTAGCCTAGAGAAGCTACAATTAGGTGTATGAATCATACTTAAATGTGACTTGAAGGGATTTTATTCATGGTGAAAACTTTCAAAGGATGAATTGAATTGTTAATAAATCATATAAAAGTTAAAATCATTAACACCTTATGTTTTAAAAAACTTCATTAGGTATCTTCAAACCTTAAATTCAGTCCATACAAGCCTTAACAAAGATCATAATTGTTAGAGGTAAAATCATTGATAGGGGGTAAATAAGTGAGCCCATATATTTCAATTAAAATTTAAACCCTTTAAAACCATTAAACAATTAAAATATATCAAATTTATCAAGAAACATTAACAAGAGAACTCATTCATTCAGTGCATACACAAGATCAAACACATAACACATAGTTCTTATGGGAAACCCTCATGGGGAATAAAACCCACTCTCAAGCCTACAACACATGGAATATTGTCATATAATAAATTACAAATAAGATACTGATAAACTCTTTTATGACATCAAACCTTGATCATATCCTCTTGACCAAAGGTATTTAGGGAAACACCTATTTCATAAGGAATAACTACCCCTAAGGAAGATCAAGTCTTTTAGACCCTCCTTTAACCACTTCCACCTTGGTAATAATGTATTCAACACCTAATGATAGATATATATTTTTCTAAATATTTCACAAACTCTCTCTATCTCATATAAGCCTCTCACATAGGCATACCATAATCTCTCTCCTTCTTCACTCAAACCATCCTCATATGCATACTCAGACCTCTTTGCATATCTTCAAATTATAAGAGAACTTTTTTGACATAAAAATTATGACCTAAAGTTCATACACATATTCATAAATATTTTCTTCTTATCAAATCATCCAACTAGGCACTCTACCTCTCCTTCACTCCACAACTCTCCTATCCACCTTGCATAAGTCTCTCTCACAAGTCTTCCACTAGCCTTCTCTAAAAAATCTAGAAATCATCATCTTTGATTTCACTATATAAATAAATCATGAATTATCAAGTCCAAACTAATCCTTTTGGCCACAATACATGACTTTACCCTTAAGGCATCTCACATGGGTCACATTTAAGCATCATTCACTTTCAAATAGGCCTAAGTCACTTTTAGATCCTATGGAGACCCATTAACCTTTTTGATACTTTTCTGAGAAAAATAACAACATAGGAACACTTTCCTATACATTTACCCATTTAACATGATCTATAGGTCCTCTTTAAGTTCCAAAAACCATCATATTACCCTCTTTCTTAAGCATAATTTGTTCAAACAACTCTTTATATACACAGTCATTATGAGCCAACACACACTCACCTTCTAAGACTTTGTTCATACTAAATATGATTGTTCAATCCTTCATAATGCACAAAAAGAATACTTATGGACTATAAAACTCTCCAAAATATCTAATTCCTTATTAAACATCAAAATAATAACAAAATGAGATTAATTACCCTTCTTGGGTTACTTACAGAACATAGTCAAACACACAATCAACTTTGGAGCTCAATATATTTATCTATAAATAAAATTAGACCTTAAAAAATATATTTAAATATGTTCCTTATAGTCTTCCAAAACATTTATTTGTATACCATGATAAAATTCGTCCATGATACAAATATATGGTCCAAAACCCATAAACTAGTTTTTTCCTTTGTAAAATTCAAATATGCAAATGCAAATGGTCATAGTTAAACCTTAGACACTTATCCTCATATTATTGCTTCCTGATATTTTGGAATAAAATCACTCTATCAATCTACTTTGAAAGATCTTGGTCTTTAACATAGTACTTTACTATCCAAATGTTAAACTTCGGTCACTTTGACCTCATCTCATGCACCCTTATAATATTGACCAAATATGCAACATTAATCTCTATAGATAAAATAGGTATTTAAATATCAATTATTACCATTATATATAGCTTATAACTCCCAATATCATGAGACTTCACACCTTCATGTGCCTTCTAAGAATTTTACTATCATTTCATGTGTTTGTGTCTCTTGGCAACCTTTCATGCAATGTTGACATGTTGACTTCATATAGATCATAGGAACAAGATCTATGATTTAATGTGAACCATTGGATATTATAAAATAAATAACATCATCCTTCAATGTTAATAAACTTTATGGTCTCTAACCCATCACTATCTGTAAATGTAACTTTGAATATTTATATCTTGAGCTGGACAACACTTCAAGACCACAAAGTTTTATGGTAGATTATTGACATTATACAAAAAAAATCTCTATGATATCCTTTGAAAAATATAGACCTTTTATGTACCTAAAATAAATTCAAAAACTTACTAGCTCATCCATGTCTACATGATGGTTTGTGATGATCTAGATAACATTGTAAACTCCCTGGGAAGCCAACTTTTACACTTGTATATCTTTTATCGCACTTCAGTGCTTGACCTAAAGGTTAACACAAATAAACTAAGCAAAAAACTAAAAAAAAAATTATCATATTTTTATAAAACATCCACATATGTGAGATATTCCACCATCAAAATACCTACTCAATTTTTCTTTCCTCATGCAAATTTGGCCAAGTATGGGAAAACATTGTCAAACTACTTAGGAGTCCAACTTTTCACTCGCATATATTTTGACGCACTAGGGTGCATGAACTAAGATTTATCACATAGAAACTAGGGAATAATATGATCACAAAAATATTACAAACTCCTATTAACTCATCCACACATGGCAATGGTGACATCAAGAAACTACTTACTCAAATTTTATGCCACTAGACCCAAACCATCTGGATGAAAATTATAGACTACTAGATGAATTCAACTTATAAACATAATATTTAAAAGAATATAAAACCTATTATATGAACCATTTCACATGATAAATACTATATACTCATCCTTTAATGATCTAGGCAAAACTTTAAGTCACAATTTGAGTGACAGTTATACCCTAATTGGTGGCAGAACTTCTGTGAGCCACAACTTTTACACCATATCTCCATTTGACTCCTCATTTGAACCATTGAAAATTTAATAATGAGGAGATTGTGATGAGATGGAATGAGGTATTCTCAGTGGTTTTTGACCCCCAAAAAACCAATGGAAGTGTCTTAAGTTTCAATTTTAATAGTCTAATCTAAAAATAGTAAGTTTTTAAAAATATTAATTTTTTGAATTTTGTAATGTTTTAAATCATGGAAGTCAAACAAATTCATCTCCCTTGATATTGGTGACCTTCCAAATCCTAATCATACCTTAAAAGTATGTATATAAATATATGTAACCCAAAAATGAGATCAGACATCTCTTCCTAGAGATAAGCATATGTTTTCTACAATTTTGTGAGCGATAAAACATCTCTTCCTAGAAATAACATTATATGATTGTGTTATTTTGTGTTACTAAATTATATTTCAACAAAAACCTCTAAGTTTTGGATTACTTGTATCAAATTTATTTGTATTTAGAGTATATGATCCTGAGGATGAGGTCAAACTATAAGAAGCTTGGGTGGAAAATAATAGAACCAATAGACTATCTACCTATTTGCTCCAAATGACTTCAAATGCCAGACAACACTAAGACATTAGATCCATTAAATGAAATGGTTAACGAATCCCTCTAGTGGAATCAAGCACATATACTACAACAATTCTCTCAAATCCTTTAACAAATATTGATGGGAAATTATGGCTCCTCATCTACAACCCCTAGTTTAATGGAACATCTTTTCAGCACTCCAACACCCTTCAAGGTTCAGGTGAATTTTGACACCCTAAACTTGAAGGAAAAATAAATACTAATGTAGTATAAAGTTGTTTGGATCAATTTTATTCATATTTTTTTGTAAATAAATTCAATAATGGAGAAAAGATCACTTTTTCTCTTTTGAAAGCATCATTACCCATCAAAAATTGGTGGGATGTGTACAAGAAAAAGTTTAGTACAAATGATATTGGCCTTGAGGTGGAACCTACCTGGGATAATTTCATGGAAGTCACAAAGGAAGAATACTACCCCATTGGAGCATATGATGATCTATATATATAGTGACAACAACTTTACCAAGGTAAGGAACAGCCTGTTCAAGATTACACTAACATTTTTCATTCTTTGTCTGTGAGATTAGACATCTAAGAAAGTGAGAAACACAAGGTTATAAAATATCATGGTGGAATACAATGTTAAATATTAGGGGGAATATAACTCTTAAATTTGGAACCCTTGATGAAGCATACAAGTTTATGATGAATATTTAGTAGAAGCATGGAAGAAAGAATATGAAGAGTCAACCTTCAAAATGGAAAAGTGACAAAGAAAGTCAAACATGAGGCCAAAATTGGAAGAAAAAGGATTTCCAAGATAAGAATACCTATAAGGAGAAGACTGGGAAATGGTGTGACTACCATAAAATTAGAACTCACTCCAAAGAAAAATGTTGAGACATCAAGTCCCTACTTTCTAAGTCACAATCCTTGACATCTACTATTCTACCTCATACACACCCTATAGTTGAAGAGGACAAAGAATATATTGTATATGTTGAGCCTAATACCATTGTTTCTTCATCACAGACCAATGGGGAAAGGTCACATGATAAGTAAAGGTTGTTTCACCCTAAGTGGTGGGTAAAAGGTAAGCCTTTACATTTTATTCTTGATAGTGGGAGTCAAAAGAATTTAATCTCTACTAATGTTATGAAAATTCTAAATATATCCATGAAGTTTCACCCAAATCCATATAGTATTTGATGGTTGAGCTCAAGGAGAAACCTCTATGTCACCCACAAGTGCCTTCTTTCATATGCAATAAAACCTTTCCAAGATGAGGTCTTGTGTGATGTGATCAATCTAGATGTCTGTGATGTACTCCTTGGTCAACCATTCATGTATGAACGAAATGGAATATATGCATCAAGAACCCAAAGGATAACCCTCACTCTTGGAACATGGTGATATAGGGTATTAGAGGTACCACCTTCCACATTTGTCTCCCTAATTAGTGCCAAGAAATGTAAGATATTAGTGGAGAAGATAAAGCAATTCATTTTCATGGTGGCCAAGTGAAAATATCCAAGAAGGTCGATGTTGCAACCTTGAATACACAATCAAAATAATAAAATAAGTAGATGGGTCAAATCATGGGAGAATATGATGACTTATTCAAGTTACCCATGGGAGTTCTACTTCACTGTCAGGTAAAACATTCTATCAATTTGGTTCAAGGATCACCTTTATGTAACAACCATATGTATCATAGATTAGTTTTAGAGAAGGATGAAATAAAAACATAGATTCAAGAATTGATCTAAAAGGGTCACATCAGGCCAAGATATTCACCCTATGGAAGCCCAATTGTCCTGGCACTAAAGAAGGATGGAACATGGAGGCTTTACATTAACTATCAAGCCCTAAACAAAATGATTGTGAAGAATAACTTCCCCCTCCTGAGGATTGATGACCTAATAGACCAACTCCATGGTGTGAATTTATTCACCAAAATTGATCTCAAACTTGGTTATAACCAAATTTCTATCAACCCCACTGACATTTGGAAGACTGCATTAAAATCTAGGGAGGGGCTCTTTAAATGGTTGGTTATGCTATTTAGCTTGATTAATGCACCTATAACCTTCATGAGGATGATGGATGACATCTTGCTACCCTTCATGAACTCATTAATGATTGTCTACCTAGATGACATACTCATCTACAATATAACATGGGAGGAACATTTGCAACATGTTCATAAGGTGCTTTAAACTATATAGAAGCACACATTGTATGCAAATCTTGACAAGTGCAAATTTGAGATGAAAATAATTAAATACCTAGGGTACATTTTGGATGAGGAAGGGGTCCATGTTGACCTAGAGAAGATTTGGGTTATTTGAGAATGGCTTGTGCCAAGAACCATAAAAAAAACTTTATAGTTTCGTAGGTCTTGCAATTTTTTATCGCAGGTTTGTTCTTGGATTCTCACATGTTGCTTGGTCACTAAACTAAGTGACTAAAAGAGAAATTAAAGATTTATTTTAGTGGGGAAAAATAAAATAAAGATCATTTGAGAATTCAAAAAATAGACTTTATTCAACTCCTATTCTTGCCTTGCTAGACTTGCATCAACCTTTTGAGTTGATGATAGATGCATCTAAAAATGCCATAGGAGTTGTCATCATGCAACATGACCATCATGTAATAGATCATAATGAAACTTTCAATGATATATTCAATAAATACCCAACATATGATAATGATCTCTATGCCATTGTTCAAGCCTACAAATAATAAAAACACTACATCTTAGGGAAAGAAACGATCATCCACACTGACCATAGAGCATTGGAATTCATCTAGACATAGAGAAAACTATGAAATGAGATGCACTATAAGTGGGCCAAATATCTATAAAAATTCCATATAATAATAAAACACAAAAATGGGAGCTCAAATACTACCATAGATTATTTGAGCCATCCACCAATTGTTGTACTCACAATAGCTCTTGATCTATGTAGACATGAGACTACCACTTTGGGTGCTCTATATGAAATAGATCCTACCTTTGCTGATACATATTAGGTAATTTGAAAAGGTAAACATATATCTAATTTATATTTTCAAGATAATGTCCTATATCACATGGGGCATATATATGTTCCAGTTATAGAGCAATAAAAGATGATATGGGAAGCACATTTCAGTAGGATAGTTGGGCACTTTGGTGTATAAAAGGCATTGGTAGTTTTACAAAAGCACTTATAATAGCCCCATATATGGAAGGATGTGGAAATTTACCTCAAATATTTCACCCCATGTGAGATAGCCAAACCAACAAATAATAAGGATTATACACACCATTGCCATAACTAACCAGGCCTTGGGAATCTATCTTAATGGATTTTCTCTTAGGTTTTCCAACTTCAAAACATGGCGAGGACTATATTTTTGTGGTAATTTATCATTTTTTGAAAATGTCTATCATTATTGATTGTCAGAAGACTATGTATATTGACAAAACTTCTCAACTATATTTTAGTCATGTATGGCTCCATTTTGGTATCCCCAAGTCCATTATTTTAGACATAGATAATAGGTTTCTTAGTATCTTCTGGTCCACTCTATGGAAAATGATGAATACAAAGCTGATGAATTCCATGGTCTTCCATCCATAGATTTATGGTTAGATAGACATGGTGAACTACCTGATTGTCCATATGCTTTGGATATATCACTCTAAACATCTATGTACATGGGATGAGGGGCTTCTTTTCATACAACATGGATACAATCAGGCCCCACATAGCTCCACTAAGCATAGTCCATTCCATGTATGCTTTGGGTTCCAACCCATGCCACCAATTGATGTATCCATTCCATCCTATACCATGGAATACACACCTCATGGGAGATCTAAGGTAGCAAAAGCAATAAAGCTCATTGAATAAATCTAACACATCTAGTTGTAAGTTCATGACATCTTGGAAAAGATGAATCAAAATTATAAGCAATGCCATGAAAAACATATGGTTACACATCATTTTGATATAGGTGACAAGGTTTGGTTATAGATTCAAAAGGAATGAATCACAGGACCACAAATAAAAATTTGGCATCTATAAAATGGTGCCTACACCATCATCAAATAAGTTGGAGAAAATGCTTTTGAATTAAACCTACCAGCCTACCTTGTGAATTAAACCTACTAGCCTACCTTGGTTTGCATCCAATATTTAATGTGGAACTCCTCAAACCATATCATCTATCTCTATTGGACACTTTAGTCATATTAGAATAACTAGACATTGATGAGATTGGTTCAAAAATTTTTGCTCTAGTAGAGAAAGATTAGATTGTGGACACCTAAATGAAGACAATAAGAGGGTGCTCTATTCCACTTTACCAAGTGGTCAAAAAGGGAAAGCTTAGCCACCAAGGTGAATGATTAATAGAGAAGCAAATAAAGACATAACTACCATACTTGATGATGAATCTTGATGTAATAGGGGCCATTGATTCTCAAGGATTGAGGAATGATCTAGGCAAAACTTCAAGCGACAATTTGGGTGATGGTTTTATCCCAAATGGTGGTAGAACTTCTGTGAGCCATAACTTTTGCACCATATCTCTATTTGACTCCCCATTTGAATCATTAGAAAAATAAGAATGATTATAATGTTATGATATGTCTTGAGCTATGTTTAGTTGTTTTTGACCCCTAAAAACCCAATGGAAGTGTCCCAAATTTCAATTTTAATAGTGCAATCTAAAAATAATAAGTTTCTAAAAATTGTAATCTCTTGAATTCTATAATGTTGTAAATCATGGAATTCAAACCACTTCATCTCCCTCAATATTGGTGACCTTAAAAATCTTCCTCCTACTTTCAAAGTATGTATACTAATAGATGTATCCCAAAAAGGATATCAAACATCTCTTCCCAGAGATAAGCATATGTTTTTTTCCATTTTGTGAGTAATAAAGCATCTCATCCCAGAGATAACATTATATGATTGTGTTATTTTGTGTTCTTGAAGCCAAAATCTCTATGTTTTGGATCATTAAATAGCTCTAATCGTACCAAAACTGACAATTAATCAATATAGCTTCAAGCACACTAGGACAAGCATATTCCACACTTTGTCATTATCACTTAGTCTATCAAAGCACTTTAGCCACTCACCAAGACACCTCCATGACATCACAATGAAATCATTAAAAAAATATCCAATAATCTTGCCCTTTGTCACTGATGTCAACAAACATCATTTAATCACCGTATCCTTCTTTAATCACTTCATAATAGGAACTTTCTCCCCCTTTGACACAATGACAAAGTGGGCACCAACTGATCATGAGGACCTAGAAATATTATCAACAAGAAAGGACCATCTTAGACAGATGATAGAAAATCCCCTTTACCTTGATCTTACATTTTATTTGACTTAAAAAATTCCTCTTGATTTATTCCAATAATCTCTTCAATCAAGTATTATAACTAGTTATGAAATAACACACAAATATGACTAGGTTTGATCAATTAATTATACCAACTTTCTTGAAATCTCATTTGTAGTAGATATCACCACATTTTCAATATGATTGAAACATTTCACATATTTTTCCCCTTACATCATATAAATCTCCTCAAGCCATTCAAGCTACCTGAGTTAGCTCTTCCTAACTTTATGCATACCACCATGTACTTATCAACCATTCACTAATCCAACATGAGAAATTTACTTATGATACTCATACCTTACCATTTTGGAAACACTAAGAAATAACATCAAATCTTTATATTAAGCCTAGCTAGACTCCTTGAAGCCCTACATGGATGTTGGAGATCCTACATATTTCAATATACACATCTTTAGGACCTACAACTTCATATCTAGATCATTCTCATATGCCCCTTCAAGCACATCAATTTGCATCACCTAGCTAATCCTCTGCAACATACTTCACAAACTAGCTACCTAATTAGGCCTCCAACTTGATATAAACTTGAATAAATTTAGAAGCACAAACCTTCAGATCTATATGAATCTTGATTTGATAACCCATTTAACTTATTAAAAAGCCTCATATCTCAACTCATAAGGTAGACCACTTTTCTAGAATAGCCCAAAACCTTATAACTTCAAAACAAGCAAGGTTAACAAACCTCCTTTTGGTCAACATCCACTTCTAAAAATTCTTTCACACCTGGAGACACCCATCACACACTTCTAGACAAAAATTTGAGCTTCCACACCATTGGGAACCTTGACTTCCTCTAATGGATTTTAGGACTTGTATGCTCTTAAGCACAAATTGGGAAACCCAAAACTAAACAAAAAAGTCCAATTTGAATTCAACATTCCTATAGACCAAGAAACACCCTTAAAAAATCACAAATAAGTACGGCAACCTTTTTGAGGACCAAAATCTTCATAGCATTCCAACAATGTCATTAAGCCACCTTAAACTACCCATTTTGACTCTATACTATAGCTCCTTCACAAAAATCTAGAACAAACTCATGAACTTGTTACTCCCCCTTAACCAATGAAATTATAATATCAACACAAGTCTCTATACATATTGGAATTATAATCCTAAGCACTAAAATTACTTTTCCATAATAAAGATGTCTCCTAAGAAGCATAAGTAGAGACACCCTATTTTGCAATGTCCTAAAACAAAGTGAAACTAGGAGTTGCCCACAACTCCTCATATACCTTCTCCTCCTTGGTCATCTGATGCTTATTGTTCTTATTATTATTCTTAGGCTTAATATAACTAACATGATCATTGACTATAACATTTTCCTCTATGATTGGATTGACAAAACATGGAGACAACATAGATTCATGACATACCTTATCATATGTAGAATATTCCTTACAACTTGAAACCTCATCACTAGGCATTATCAATTAATGTAATTTTCATGATACATTCTCATCAATGGAAGTATGTTTGTTTGGATCCTTATATACCTCAAGACTATCCTCAATTGGTACCTTGGTATTCTCCTTTAGCTTCGTCTCTTCATTATCAACATGAGCAAATAATGAGAAAACCTAACACGCTTCAACATCTTTATCATTCTACACCATATTAAATATATTAATTGGTCCTACAATCTCATCATGACTCATACTTACCACATTTATCTTCCATGAGTTGACTTTCCTTCTTTATTTCACTCTAAGAGCCTAATTGAACTTATTCTTACTTGTAGGACTCTACTTACATAATCTAGCAATGTGACCTCTCTTTTTATAGTTGAAGCACATCATACCTTTTCCAAGAAGCTCATTCTATCTTACCATATTTGGATAAAATATTGCAATTTATAGTAGTTCATAATAATTGTAGCAGTTAATATCTTGTGAAGGAAAATAACTTTCCTTACCTTAAGTGGACAATGTTTTAAAAAGTGTCCCACATCATGAAAGTTAAAAAAATCAACCTTAATCACATGTTTTGACTGATGATACCCATCATAGTTCTATTCAAATTAATTTTTAATATTTCTTATACATTCTCTAGCTCTATTCCTAAATCGATAATAAGTATAGTAGTAAACATTGAAATTTGAATACCTTATGGTACATAGTTATCTGATCTATTTTGTTTTCATTTTACTAGTACCTTCATTCTTTATCTGATGATTTGTCTTCAAAGTACGATTGACCTTATTCATGTTAGTCTTCATCTTGTCTTGAGTTGCATTCTCTAGTTCTTCTTTATATCCAAGACTAATCTTATCATTTTCACACTTTTGATCATTTAGAATATTATCTAGATCACTTGAGCTCTTTTCAAATATCACAAATGACTTCACCTTACTAGATGTATTTTCTAACTCATATTTAAATGACTCATTTTAAATCACATACCTTTCACATTCATCTTCTTTATTTGTTAGGCTCATTGATAGGATTTCTATTTGACATTTTAGATGATTGACCATATCTTCATGCTCCTTGGCATCTTCATCCATTATTGCCTCAAATACACTAAATTACTCAAAATATTTTAGTTTAGATTTCATCTTCTTATTGATCTTATTCTTAATATTTAGTTCTTTAATAGCATTTATCAATATAGTCTCAAAGTCAATCTCATCTTCATCATTATCTGAATCACTCCAAGTAGATTCCTTTTGATTTTAGCAACTACCTTCCTCAACCATGAACAAGTCTTCATCTTTAGTAGGACCATCACCTTCATGATCATACTTTGAGTCATTGACTTCACTCTCATTTGATGAGGTGAAATATTATTTGGTGTAGAGACTCTTCTTGTCTTTGAAGTACCTTTTCTTATTGTCAAAACTTCTAAATCCTGTTTTGCTTTTATTGGACTTGAATTATCTCTTATCATCTCATTACCTTTATCATGATCTTCATCATCATCCTTATTATAATTATGAGGGCATTTATTATAAAAGTACATTATCTCAACATAATTGAAGCATATGAGGGGTAGTTTACATTTATACTTGTCTAAACCTATTATCAATTTACTTTAAATCAAAATAATCAGTTCATCCTCATATATATAAGAAATTTCATCTTATTTGGGTTTTTTACCTTAGAACTTCTTCTTTGGCTTCAAATATATCTTGAATTTTGCTTCCTTCTTTGGTGTTATATCATCATTCTTCATCATCTCATATGCAATAAGGATGTCATGTAGTTCATCCAACTTTACTTGAGTAAGATGATGACTTTCTTCTAAAATAGATACTTTAGGATCAAACTTGAGGGATATGGACCCAAATATCTCTTGAAATATAGTAGCTTATTCAAGGTTATCTCTAGAAGCTCTGATGATTTTCAAAATCTCATCAACTCTCTATAAAAAGGATGCCAAAATATCTTCTTCCTTCATATTGAGACTTTAAAATTACCTTTTATGAGTCTACAAGTTAACAAGCTTGAGCTTTGAATCTCCTTCATAAATGATCTACATTTTTCACCATATCTCTTTAGAAAAGTCATAATGGATTACCTGGTGTATTCAATCTTTGAAATACCATAAGTGATACCATTAATTTACTTCGAATTGTTCTCAAACAACTTATTATCTACAACACTAAATGGAGTAGTAGTAGGAGTAACATAACCATCCACAACAAATTACCATACATCAAACCCTAGGGACATAATGCATGTCCTCATCCTTGCACTCCAGAAATCATAATTAGATCTACTGAACATTGGTTCTTTCTTATTAGAGAAACCTCCTTGATGACTACTCATATTATACCTTAGATCACATTCAAGCTGTCAAAACATTACCAAAGGACTTGCTCTGATACCAATTGTTAGAGGTACAATCACTGATAGGGGGTGAATAAGTGATCTCATATATTTCAAATATAATTATGGCCCATTCAAATTATTAAATAGTCAGCATATATCAACTTGATGAAGCAACATTAATAAGAGAACTCATTCATTTAGTGCATACATAATATCAAACACACAACACATAGTTCCTATGGGAAACCCTCATGGGGAATAAAACCCACTCTCAAACTTGTAACACATTGACTACTATCCTTTAAGAAATTAAAAACAAGAGATTGATCAAATCCTTTAGACTAACAAACCTTGATCATATCCTCCTAACCAAATGTATTTAGTGAAACACCTGATTCACAAGGAGTAACTACCACTAAGAAAGATCAATTCCTTTAAACCCTCATTTGAACACTTCCACCTTAGTACTAATGTATTCATTAGTTTATGATGTATCTCTATTTATCTAACCCCTACAATCACTCTCTCTATATTATACAAGCCTCTCATATAGGCATGCCATAATCTCTTTCTTTATTCACTCAAAATGTCCTCATATGCACACTCAGAACTCTTTGCATATTTCAAACTATAATAACTCTTTTATGACATAAAAAATATGACATACAAGTCATACACATAGTCATTAATATGCTCTACTTATTAAATCATCTAACTTGGCACTCTACCTCTCTTTCACTCCATAATTCTCACATCCACCTTACACAAGTCTCTCTCACAAGTCTTCCAATAGCCTTCTATAAAAATTCTAGAAATCATCATCTTTGATGTCACTATATATATATATAAATAGTTAATTATCATTTTCACACTAATCCTTATCATCCAGAATACATGCCTTCACCCTTAAGGCATCTCAAATGGGTCACACTTAAGCAAAATCCACTTATAAATAGGCCTAAATCACTTTTAGGTCCTATGGATACCCATTAACCTTTTTGGTACTTCTCTGAGCAAACAAAGAACACAAGAACACTATACAATTCATGGACCCATTAAACATGATCTAACAACTCTCTTTACACATAGTCATTACTTGTGAACACATAGTCACCTTCTAAGCCTTTGTTCATACTAAATATGATTGGTTGATCCTTAATAATTCAAAAAAATAATACTTATCGAATATAAAACACTACCAAATATCTAATTCATTGTTAAACATCAAAACAATATCATAATAAGCTCAATTACCCTTCTCAGGTTACTTGTAGAACATAGTCAAACACATAGTCAAATTTGGAGATCAATACCTTTTTTGTACATGTAATTAGACATTTAAAACTATATTTCCAAATTCATCTTTGATTCCTCTACCAATTTTATTTTTATACCATGAGCAAATTCACCCTTGATCAAAATATATGGTCAAAAAACCATAGACTATTTTTTCCTTTGCAAAATTCAAATATTCAAATATAAACAATCACAGTTAAACCTTGGACACTTGTCCTCATCTTGTCAATTCTTGATAGTTTTGAAAACAACATACATTATTTTTCTCCTTTGAAATATCTTGGTTTTTAACCCATAGTACTTTAATGTCCAAATGTTAAACTTCAGTCACTTTGACCTCATCTGGTGCACCCTTACAATATTGACTAAATATGCACCATTGATATCTATAGATTAACTAGGTCTTTAACTAACAAAGTTCATGATTATATCTAGCTCAAAAATCTTGAGATCATGACACTTGGCACCCTCACATGCCTTTTGAGCATTTTACTATCATTCTATATGCTTTTGCCACTTGGTAGCCTCTCATGGAATGTTGACATGTTGAATTTATAGGCACTATGTAATCAATATCTACAATTTAATGCACACCATTAGATATTATATCCCAAATTACCTCATCCTTTAATGTGAATAAACTTGATGGTCTTTGACCCATCACTTTTTATAGGTGCAAATTTGAAGACTTATATCCTAAAATGAATAACAATTGAAGACCCTAAATGTTTAGGGTAGATTCTTGACATTACATAAAACCTCTCCATAATATACTTTGACCAATAGTGACCTTCTACATACCTAAAATAAATTCACAAACTTACTAGTTGATCCATGTTTGCATGATGGTTTGTGATGGTCTAGAAAACATTACAAACTGCTTGGAAAGCCAACTTTTCACTTGCATATATTTTGTTGCACTTCAACACTTGACCTAAAATTGATTGAAAATCAACTAGGGAAAAATTTTAGCAAACCCATATGATCATCTTGTTTTGAAACATCCACATGTGTAAGATATTCCACTATTAAAATTCCTAAGCTTTTCTTGCCTCATGAAAATTTGGCTAAGTATGAGAAAACACTATCAAACTACCCAGGATCCCAGCTCTGCACTTGCATATCTTTTTATGTGCTAAGGAGCATGACCTAAGATTTAGTTCATAGAAAATAGGACTAATATTGTCATAACCATATGACCAAATCCCTTTGACTCATCCATAAGTGGTAATGGTGATGTCAGCAAACTACCTACTCATATTTTTTACCACTAGACCTAAACTATCTATATGAAAACTATGGACTACCAAATGAATTCCACTTATGTAAACAAGATATCCAAGCATATAAAACATCTTATAAGAACCATTGCACATGATAAATACTCCATACTCATCCTTTAACATCTATAATCATGACAAAATTCAAGATCAACCAAGCCAACTTCAAGCACACTAGGATAAGTATATTGCACACTTTGTCATTATCACTTAGGATATCAAAGCACTTTAGCCACTCATAGGACAGCTTCATGACATCACTGTGACATCATTGACAACTCTCCAGCAATAACATAGTCAATAGTAAGTAATATAGGTCTTACCTTTTTTAATGTCATAACGTCATGTTATGTTTTTAGAAGAATTTCAAATGGAATGAGGAGTTATAAAATGGGTTGAATGATGGTTTTAATTATGAACACAATTAGTTTCACCTAAACATATCACCTATATCTTCCTTAGGATAACAAACATATCTTTAAAAAGTCAAAAAGTGGTTCCAGGGACAGTGGTTCAACTTGATAAATTTCATGATGGTTTGAAATATCTAAGGTGAGAGGTAGATAAAATCAAAGCATGATAATAGAGGTTTTCAAAATTTAACTATAGTCATACACCTTTTGAGCCTACACCTACAACCATGCAAGGGTTTTTATAGTAAATAGTCATGTTTCTAAGCATGACGGATAGGAACATAATGATACATGGTTAAGTGCCTTGATCATGAGGGTTATTAATATATCATGGTAATATGAAATCAATAAGGTATATGATGGAAGGTTTTCAAACCTAATACATCATTGTTGAATTTGGATACACACCTATAGTATACTAAGGATAACTTACAATCATATAGGGTATAGTCAAGCATTGAAGAAATAAGGCCTTGCCTTTCTCAATAATCATAAGGTCTTATTATTATTTGGATAGAGGTTTCAAGTGGAATGAATAGTTACTAAAGATAAGGACTAAATCATAAGAAATAAAGGGTCTTTCACCTTGAAAACCAAACCCAACAGTACTGTTAGTACAAAAAAATAGGCTTTTTGAGGGGATAAGATCTTAAAAAGGATAATCTAGGGTGAAAATTGACAAATGAATAATAAAACCCATAAAGGAGAGGAATTTTTGAGATTTTTAAAGAATTTTCATCATTCTCTAATTCTTCTAAGGAGATAAAGCATGAAAAACATAGTCAGTCACATGCTCAATCAATGCATAAGAGACATTTTTGAGAGAGTTTTGAGGCTTTTTAACATCTACAATTAGAATCAAGACTTGAGAATTTGTTAAGATCATCATAATTACTTGAGGAAAATTCCATAAAATTCTAAAGACCATTTCAAAATTGGAAATGCTCACTATTTTGACGTAGTCCCCTACTTGTCTAAAAATAGTCATAATGGAGAAAGAGGAGGTTCTAATGGGTTTCAAGGTAAAAAATATGTATCTAATATCATTAAAGTGTTTGAAATTAATTTTAGGATATTTTTTAATCTTAATAAAACCTTTAAAGAGTGTTAAAACTCCAATTTATATGCAAACCATGCCCTTGAGGGTTAAAACAAGGATGCCTAAATTACCAAAAGATTTTTTTGACTCATAAAGTAAGATGACACATATAAAATGATTTTATGACATGATACAGGTCTCATGATGATGTTTTAAATAATGGAGAAGTATTGGAAGAGTTAGTTTTAGTCTAAGGAAGGAATTTGAATTTTGTAGTTCTAAACACCCTTTCAAACCACTTGATCAAATACTCATATCCTTCACCACATTAAGAGTTTGAAAAAAAAATCTTAGAATTATTTGTGTAACCCTATTTAATTAAAATTAATTAATAATTTATTTTGGTTGAGTGTCTTTTCACAATTGATAAGAGCATAAGAGTTTCTAGAATGCTTGTAAACCCTACAAGCAAATTTATTTCATGTAGTATCTTTTCATGTCTTTTGCATGGGAACATAATATTCTCAAGGAATTTGAGGGGGTATTTATAATACACATTAATTTTAATAAGTTTGTATTTTTAGGAATACACCTTATGAATCATCATTAAGAAGATTCAGCTCCAAAACCCTCACAAACCCTCATAATGACTAGTTTTGAGAAAAGTTGATTTTATTGCAATCAAAAATCATGGATAAAACCTTAAACCTCACAAATAATTAATTAAAATCATATAAATATCTATAAATTATAATTTTTTGTACATAATTGTATGGATCAAGGACAAAATTAGGTTTTTGAGGAAAAAACACAAATGATGAGGTACAAGGTAGTTTACATGAAATCCAATCCATGTATGTTGAATGATAAGACTTTTTATTCATCATAAAATAATTATTTTGTCATAAATATGCCTATAATTTCCCTTACCAACTCATCCAAAATAGCCACTCTATAAGAAATTATGGCAAAATTGACCTAGTCAACCATGGTGACTGAGTTGCAAGAGTTTCTTCACTAATAATAACTATCTCATGATGTGATGAGTTTTTACAGGTATAATACTAATTTAATTTTTATTTTTAATGGTTTTAGTGTAGTTTATAATGGATTTCAATTTTAATAAGTTGGCTAATAAGCTGAATTGGCCTAGTAGGCCTATTTGATCAAATAATCAAAGTGAAATTGGCATTGAATGAGTAATAAAGTAGTTCATATGAAATTTACACATGAATTATGTGATTTTAAAGTTAATATATCATGGAATTTTAATTAAAAAAGTGATAATTCATGAAATTAAATGACTCATATGAGTTAATTAGTCCTAAAATGCTAATCACTCTAGTTGACTAGTTGACTAACATCATGCATATTTCTTGATTTTCATGTAAAAGAGGGCATTAACATATCATTATCTCACCTTTGAGTGGATTTAATCAAAAAATATTGGCATATAATTCATTCAAATAGAGATATGATAAGTTAAAGGATCCACCATCTTCATTTCAACATAAAAGGGAGCTTCATTCAAAGATTTTGAGATAGAAGATATATTGAAGACTATTGTTTATAATTGCAAAAGGATATTGTCTTGGTTTAACTCTAAAAAAATTATCCTTATCTCATCTATAATACATTGGATATATATTTTCAATTTTTATATATATTAAGGCTTTCAATCCATTTTCTAAATCCTTTAGGCTAGTATAGAGAGACTATACAAAGATTGTAACTTGCACCAGAAATCAATAAAGAAAGTTTGTTTCCAGATTAGTTACTAGTTACAGTGTGATAAATATCTCCTTTTGTAGGTCCTTTTCTCATCTACTACTACGATTTCAACCTTTATAGGTCATGTGAAGAGTTAAAAACATAAATTGAGCTGAATATTGTCAGTATGTAGTTTATTTAGAGACCTTCAACCTACAAACATTATTTAAAACCTTTAATTTAAATAATGATGTTTAGGACTTTTATAAGAATGTTTTGTTGACAAATTGTCCCATTTTTATCCATATGTGTACCCAAATTTCATAGTTTATAGAGGATCACTCACTATTCAGGTACATCACCATCATAAATAGATTTCATTTTTTAGTTTATTCCTTAATATATTGATCCCAAAATCAAATAGGTTTAGTAATTGATCCTAAATTCACATGTTTAGAGGAGCTAGCCTCACAACTAGAGGTCTGATCTAGATATAGGTACCCCATAACCTTAGATCATTCTAATGTTAGTCTAGATACAAGTTAGATCTGAGAAATTTGATCTCAACTAGATGCTATCTAGGTTGCTAACAACTAATAGAATGTCATAATATGAAGCATTAATCATACTTGTGAGAGAATCACTTGATTTAGATATTACATATCTACATGTTTTAGGTGAATCCTAACTCATCTATGGATAGGTTAATGGTGATAATCAATGCAAAATTGAAAACTTTATTACTTATCATCATATAGCCACTACCCTTTCTAAAGAATTCACTTATTTTTCCATTATTCCATACCTAGAGATAAAAATTCTATCATTGATTCACTTGCTTATTCAACATCTTTATTTCATTTATACTATGTTATTACTAGTTCTACCTTTCTTATTTAAATAAGAAAGTCACCATATTCCATTCAACCACAAGATTCATTTATCTATCATATTAAGGCTCTAACAATTTGATAAATACCATAGTACAAAGACATCATTTAATTCCTTTTGCATCAAACCTATCCTCCAAACGTGGATTCTCATGAAAATACTCAAAATCATAAATAAGATTTCAAATATGTCTTTTGATATAACAACCTTTATTATCACAACACTAAAGGTACCATACTCTATTTTTTCATGAAAGAATAGGTTCTTCCTCTCCTTGAACAAGCACATGGGGGCATTTGTGGTAGTCATTACAACAAACATGCTACAACATGTAAATGCTTATGTATGGGATACTTTTGGACTAATCTTGAAAATATGACATTGAGTTCACTAAAAATTATAGTCGTTACCAACCTCATGATGATATAATCCATTTTCCTCCATCTAAGCTCCAAAATATGGAATCTCCTTGGCCATTCTCAATGTGGCAATTAGATCTCATAGAAAAACTACCTCGGTCATAAGATAGACATGTCTTTATCATTATGGTTATCGAGTATTTTACCAAATGGGTCAAATCCATGCCTCTTTTCAATTTCAAGGGAATCAAAATTTATAAATTCATCTTCAATAAAATAATTTGTCACTATAGAGTTCCCCATAATATCATTTTTTATAATGGTATTAATTTTAAAAATAAAGATATAAAATAGCTACGTGATAAATTTAAAATCAATCACAAATTTTCCACATACTACCATCTGTAATGCAATGGAAAAGTTGAGTCCACTAATAAAATCATCCAAAATATAATTCTTGAAACCCACATAGATTGACATCTTCATCTATATCCCACTCTTTGGGCCTATCATACTAGCATACACATTTTTGGCTCCCAATTATACACCCCTAACGTTCAACCTTACATTCTTGATAAGAATGGTAAACTAAAATGAGAAACAACTAAATATGCCATTATGGATAGGGAAGGGTTTAACATCTAAAGAAGACTAAATGGAGGAAATGACTAGTAGGCACCTACAGATGGAATGATTAATTCCCTGCTACTTTTGGCTTTACCTGAACCAAGGTGAGAGGACCTATTGAGGTAGCTTTCTCACATGAAGGAATTTAATAATTTAATATTCATGAGGATTATTGGTACAAAAATGGAAATTTGACCAAAGCATAACCAGACTTGTACACTTTCGCCATTGAGGGTTGTCACACAAAATGCACAAATGATTTATGTCATATAAAAGCTAATAAATATAGATGATGATATGACTACAATTTTTATTGTGTAAAATAATAAAAAATAGGGTTCAAATGAAAAATGTAGTGCCAAGATTTCAAGCACAAACTACAAGCACATTTCAAATTACACAAGATTGCATGTGTTTGTGATGAAAATATTACTTATGATATGAAAACAATATGTTATCTGTAAGTTGAAACAAGGTGAAACTATATTTTTTTAATGATAGATAAAGATGTGGATAGATTGTATGTGACCATGAAGGAGTTCATGATATAGTTATATTATCTTCATTAACAAATGTTGTTAAGTATAGAAACTATTAAAAATAATATCATGCACAAATGATCCTCAAAAGGTTATTAGTAGTACTACAAATTCCCCTTCAATAATTTCCTCTAGTTGAATTCATATACCTAGGATGCCCCTTAAAAAGGCTATCAATGCTATGTTACCAGATTTTGAATTTGAAAGGATTTTATATTTTAATTGCATGCCCTAGATGACTACCACAAAGAAGAATACATCATACACCCATTCTACTAAACATGTAAGATAGAACATTATACTTTAACAACAAGAAGGAATGATAAACCATGATATATTTCATTTAACAATTGAACAAAACTAAATACAATGTGACATTAAAATTATATAACAAAACACTATGCAAAACAATTCTGTAACAAGGGAAACATCTTGAATATTCTCAAAGATTACCAATGATTTTACACCAGAATCAAATTTGGCATAAAAAAATCAAATAGGGAAGACTCTCCAAGACATATCTTCAAACTAAAAAATTTAACCAACCCTTATAAAGGGACATACCCCCTTTACTTATACAATTGTAGTTATACCTAAGATATTCCTGAAGATGCTCCAGCTAGAAAGTTGTTTTGTGGTCCTGGAGTATATCCAATGGTGTAACAAATATGATTCTTTGAATTATGGTCATGCCTATGTGATGATGACAAAATTTATATTCCACTATGGTGGAATATTTTTAGTTACACTTGATACAAACCTTTGTCCACTTTCATAACAAACAAATATGTCATTTTCCTAAACAAAAAAATAAACAAAATAACTTTAAAAGGGACGTGCCAATAATGGGAAAGGTACAATGGTTTCCCAAAGGAAAATGAGAAAAGGGGAAATAGAAAAGAGAGAGAATAAAAGAAGGAAAAGAGAAATGGAATAATGCCAGCTCAGAAGGAACATAACTATCTAGTCATGTTATAGAATCAATGTTGATGACCAAGTCCCTTTCCAACTTGTTTTTTTATGTAATATACCATTCAATTATGGTGGTGAGAGTATTTTGGTCTGGGCCAGCTTGGTATTTGAATTTGGTGCTATATTGCTCAAACCAATTCATGACCCTCTAGAGCATTACCTACTTTTTCTGGACTAATGCTTTTACTTGGTCACAAGATTTTTCAAGTGATACTAACTCTCTAATCTTTTGCATATTAAAGGCTCTATGAGGTATACCATTGATTCTTTTCAAGGAAATATCTAATGCATCCTCTTTCATGTCAATTACACTATCAAGGTTCACCATACCTTAGGGTGGCTTCAATCTCCTTCTCTACATTTGAGAGAGACTACTTTTCTCCCTTTAAATAAAAAATGCCATCCCTAATCACTGCCAACTGATGCTTAATCACTAGTTGAAACTCTCTAGGCTAATTGAGATCATCTAAAGAGATGATATTTTCCACTATTAAAGAGTAAATGCCTATATTTAAAATCTCATCCAACTTCGGCCTAATTTTCTCCCAATTATTGATGTCTGCATCATACATGAACATCTAGGAATCACATTTTCCTTGTTTATCTAGTATGTCATCTAGACATTCTAGTATTGAGTGGATTATTTCTTTGGCCTGGGTGGTCAAATCATTTTGCCCATCTTATGTGGCCCAGCGTCTAGTTTTTAAGTCCTCATTATGGCCAAAATCAAGCACACATAAGGAAATTATAGGAGCATTTAGGGCCTTTATTTTGGTTGGGGTTACTACTTTGGTCTCACTTAGAATATTTTGCAAGTATTGGATCATGGCCTAGTTTTACACCTTCAACTCCTCCATTGAATCTTTATCATTATCCTTTTAGTGCACCACCATGCATGCTAGGACTTATGAGCTCTATTTTACTTCATTATTTGATGGCTCCACTAGATCATATCTATACATTTCATAGCTTTCAAGGGGAATATACTTCTTTGTAGCTCTTAGTGGAGGAATAACTGCTTCTTATGTTCTTTCCAGTATCCCATTGAAATTGGTTCATTAGTTCATTTTGGATTTCTTAGGGGGCTTGGCCTTGTACACTTGGGTGATCTTTATTACATATATATCCCCCATTTTTTTCATGAGGTCCCATTTATCATTAACTTATCATTTGATCCAAAGAAGGGTTCTAGTCTAGAATCCTATTGGAGTTGTGGACCTTGATGTTGGCTTTGATGCATTGAATGGTGGTGTCACTGAAATTATGGTTAAGGAGAGTGTCACTAGAGTAGGCTAAGAGCCTAACATAATATGCTTAGCCTCATCATTACTTTCCAACTTGGTATCCTTTTCCTCAACTCCTCACTCCCTTTTTTTCCTAGCTTGATTTGCTTCAAGATTTAAAAATTTACCCCAACCTATTGAGATTCCAAGGGCAATTTGTCAATGGAACTTCTATCATTTGTGGGTTGAGTAGAAGGTTACGTAACTAGTTTTTCCTTTTTACTTGGTTGGGAAACCTAGATGGAGGAGGTTATGGTGTCTTCCTTATCACCCTTGGGTAACTCTTCACCAATCATAGCTTCAACATCTTTATGCTTAGTAGGATCATGGACCTTAATATGGGGGAGAAGCCCCTAGGGTACTTCAATTGAGGTAGTACCTTCAAAGACTCATATTTCAATAGTTTTATCCAATTTATCTAATTCTTTATTTATTTTTGGAGGGGTAGGGGTAACTATTTTTAAGATTGATCCCATACCTTCCCCAATATCAACTTCTTACTTTGGAGCCAAGCCTGGCACCATTAGAGGTAGAAAAACCTATTATGTTGATTTAATAGTCATAGTAACATACATTTGTTCCTCTTTCTATATTCCCACATTTTCATTACTGGTGGGGGCTTGATCATCATGCATCAAGTCCTTCCTAATTTCATCTCCATATTCCTATACATTCTTAATTTCATCACCCTTATCTTGGCTTTATAGTTGGGTGATAACATTTTGTGTAAACATCTTTGTGTCTGAGGAGATCAATTCCTTTTATTGGGAGGGTAAAACTTGTGTAGATTCCTCAATCATAACCTAAAACATATCATCAAAGGATAAAGGATCATCTAAATCCAAAAGATCTTCTTCATCACCTTTGCCTTCTAATCATGAGGGTCCCAACTATTTGAACAATCCAATGGATAAAGGTTTCACCAAGGTCTGTGGTCTTTCCCTCAGATTTCTATGTATAGTCTTTACCTAGGGAGGAGTGAAGGTGTGTTGTTTCTTCATTACCTCCATGATTAGCATTCCCTCATCTGAATCCTCTTTATCACTCATATCCCTTAACTTCTAGGCATATGATGACTTATCTTCTTATGGCTTCCCATAGGTTTCCTTGTGGGGCAGGTCCTTGAACATTACCTCTTTATTTTTCTTGGGGCTCCCTACTAAAGGCTATAATACTTTCTTGGTTCTCTTAGGCCTTAGTTGCTCCAATTATTTCACTCCTCATCTCTTCCTCGTGTAAGTTTTTGGGGAATGACTAGATAGTAGTTGTTGTGTAGGTTAGGCAAGTGGGGAAAGAGCTTAAATAATTGGCATCATGGGAGCTCCCTCAAATGCGATGGATATGGGAGTGACACTGGCTAATTATACCTCTCTTATGATTATTTTTTCCCATTTCTATGATAGACTTGTCAACTTTGAAAATGACATCCTTTTTTTGGATTGGGTGACTATTATTGATTCGACATCAAATTTTTTTGAGAAGTTGACAACACTCACCTTTCACTTCTCCTTGCCTCTTACCATTATTGGTGGTGCTAGAGGATCACCTATGTATGCTAGCAAGAATGCCTTGAGTTTTGTAACTTGTCAAAGTTTTCTAAGGGTGGGGGTGTCATATGTACTGAGGTTGACTTGATGCTCCTTCAACCACCTAAATATTCTCCTCAAAATAGGAAAATCCCTCCTTGCAATTGAGTCATTTTCCTTGGTAGTGAAATCTACCTAAGTTATACGTTGTGTTTAAATATTCTTTTTTGTATATACTAATCCCATATCATCTTGTCATCCACCATGTATTTGAGGATGGGAATGTTTTAGGCAAGTAATTATTGCACAATGAGTCTCACGTAACCTCTTCCTTAGTGGTGTAATTAGACTAAATATCTTTAAAGTGTGATTGGTGCAAGATTACACTTGTTTCAATGTTTATCAACCATCTTATATCATATTTAGGTCTAGGTGGCATTTTTTTAATCCTATAAAATCTCATTTCTTGCTCCAATTCCTTTTCTTTAGCTAGAGGACATGTGAAATATCATATTTCCACTATGAACTTGAAAAAATTGTTTATTTTATCGACCACAATCATTTCATGCAGGTGAGCCATTTGTCTGCACAATTCCATAACAACTTTATCATCCACATACCTTGGCAATTTATGAGGGGCCCCTAAATAGCCATTCACCCTAATGTATGTTAATGTTCTAAACTAAATATATGAGACACTAAATATATCAATTATCTCCCAAGTTGCCTTGCTCATTTTATTTAGACTTCTCAAAGCAAAGAAAATGCTCATCATAGAGTTAAATAAATAATTGTATACTCTGCAATAGTTTCTCTTAAACCCTTCTAAAGTGACCTTTGGGTAAATCTCATATATCCTTAACCCTAAAATGTTCTTGGTAAGACCTGGGAAGGTCCCGTTATGCACCATGTTATACATCAAATAAAAATACATATAAAAGGTACCTTTATTTGTATTTGGCATCTTTATTTGCAACATAATGACCTGCTTAAGCAAGTTTCACCTTTACATGCCTTTTTAGGTTCATATGGTTTTTTTGCACCTTCTCACCCATCACTTCCTCAATATATTAGTGTAATACATCCCAAATATTCAATGGAGTATATAAATTCCATGTGTCACCTCCTTGAGCACCTGAGCCTCTAGAGACCTCTTGAACCTTGCCTAACATTCAAGTGAGGTGATCTTTAGAAAGGGCTCGATCATAATAATATCTAAGAACCTACCATGTATCCTTAATATTACTTGTGATCTTCAAGTGAGGTGATCTTTCTCACACCTCATAGGTCTTTTGAACCATGACCACCAAAAGGCAAATAGGTTGATCTTCAAATGAGGGCCAAAACTCAAAAATCTTGAGGAGCTGACATATGGCATCCTCTTAACTTATTTACTCAAGCATTCAGCCACGAGGAATTTTTTGTACATTGAAAATAAAAACTAATTAGGATATTCTTTAAAAGGGACCTAAAACTAAAAACCCTTAAGAGTCTACCATACATCCTAACTAGATGTGAGCTTAGATTCTCGATCACTTACCTTTACACCATTTTTTTGATATAGGAAAGAGTAAAGGATTCTACCAATGCCTAAAAATACTTTCATAACTTAATAATTTAAAGCACTAAGGTGAAATAAGGATCATTATTCCAAAGCTATTGATCTTTTATCATTAGGAAATTCCCCTCGATAGTTCAGATAGGAGTGGAAGAGCACTCCCACCTGGTAAGACAAAGGATATGATTAATTTTAAACATATGTTCCAACCTTCTAAAGGGCTGGGACAAGTGACTAAACATTGATACTCATTTATTTTAGATAGGAATTTAAGTGACAGGGGCCCAATTACCCCAGTGTAATTTTTAGTTCTAACACACACTACCACTATGGCAACACCATTTTTGATCTCTTCTTCTTCACAATATCATACTTAACTAGGAATTATGTGAATATCACCTTTATTTTCTTGATATTCTTAATGAACACCATTTTTACACTCAATAACATAATTGCTAATACAAGACTTGTATTTCTAAACAACATAACAAAAGGATTAAAGTGCATAATTTTAAATTGGTGATCTTGTCCCTAAATTAAACTACACTCGTGATATATAGGGAAAATATGCACAAAAATGATGGGGACCTTAGTTAGTCAAAGACATAACTGGTCTAGTACCTATTTCCTTCAAACTAATGAAGGCCACATTTTCAAAGAGCCCACCAATGCACAATTTTTAAATAATTATTTTACTTATATATTTCCCTTCTTATTATACTTTATATATATTATCCTACCAACACATTTTGTAGGATATCTACATAGGTCTCAGCCTCTACGGTAGTTTTTCTTTCCAAAAACCTTAGTTCCTTCTCTTGGTCCTTCGGTTTCTCTATTTCTCACAAATTACATTGTAAAATAGTGGATAGGACTTGATCTTCCTCATGACTTATTTTTTTTTAATTATTTCCCTACCTTACAAATTCATTTTTGTACATTTGATACCTAGTTTGATATTAGAGAGACATCATGGTGAGGATATAATAATTAAGATGAGGAGTATGTCTATTAGTCAAATCAAGTGTAACATAGGAAAGTAATTATGAATTTTGTAAAAAAAAATTGATTTGAAATTGACCTTGATATATAAAATTGACTAGTAGGCAAAATATAGGCACCAAAATTGACCCTAAGAAAATTTTAAGTAGACTAAAGGTAGAATGGGATACTAGGTAGGAAGAATATGGACCAATAAATGCCTAAGGCATTTATGGTAAATGGTCAAAAATGTATTGCAATGAAAAGATAGAGTCAACATGGTCGACTTAGTTTGTAAGGTGAGACTGAATTTGGGGTTGAGTATGTATCAATGGGATAACATAGTATTTTTAAAAGTGGTCAACTATGTAGAAGTAGACTGACATAGTTTGTAATGAAAATAAGGTTGAATACATACTAGAGGGCCTATTCAGTTGGTAGAAGAGGGATACTATAGTCTGTAAAATAGGGTTGAATGTGTATCACATGGATAATATAATATACTAGAAGAAGAAGAAGAAGGGCTATTTTAGTATAAAATAGGTTGATTTAATTAGAAATGTCAAGGGCTTATTTAGTATCAAATGGGTACAAATCCAATTTAGTATTAAATTGGTAGATTATGTAGGAAAATAAGAAAACATAGGAAGTTAAATAAAACTAGTTGAGTAAGTAGTTAATTTTTGAATTTTTAAGAATGCATTTTTATTATTTATGAGATGGAGATCTAACACATTCTATGTTATTTGATATTTTGTAGAGACACCATAGATATTGTTACCTAATAGATACATCATGGCTACTAGATTTATTGGATCATTTGAGTGACATGGATAGAGATCGACTAGTCACCCTGGTTTTTGACAACATCATGGAAATGAGATAGATCATATTGAGTGTTGGTCTCATTGTCATGTTCTTAGTAGCATGAGAATAGTTTACAAACACTTTTTTATTGGAGCTAGATGGGTATATCATTGAGGTGGTATCATGCTAGAGGATGCCCACACATTTCTTGGAATTTATATAAGTGGGACATCGATGATTAAGGACACACCATAGGCTTTGGATAAGAGATGATAAGTAGCCCAGTGGGATATATGCTTAGATAATATTTACCATAGGTTGAGGGTGAGTTTATTTTATGTTTTCATTGTGACCATTCCAAAAATTCAAAAGGAAATGATAAGACTTGTGATACCATGATTGATATGTCCCAAGTTAGACAACAAGGTAAAATTATATGTTATAGCCTTGTGTCAATATATATTATATTAGGGATCACTTTATGATGTTGGGGATATCATCTAGGTCTAGCACATGCATGATATGTATGGGATGTTATCTAAAGGGAATAATACCATGGGGTTTATGTTTTTATTGAGTGCATGGATATATGAGAGGTTCCTTATGTAATAGCTCGCTAGGTTATCCTATCTAGTTGATGATAGGTTTTCTCAAGTCTTGAGGTGGAGATAGGACCATGTAATGTGGGTCATGCCCCATGTGTTTGTATTATAGGCTATCATAAGAGGGGAGATCATGTGGTAACATTATATTCACATTACTATTATATGGCCTAGTTGGGTGACTATTATGGTAGGGTTGGCATGAGTGCAAATCATGAGCCACTACACATCATGGGTAGAACTACATCTAGTGGTATGCTTGCTAAAATAATTTAGACTCCCCCATTAAGTGGCCTCTCTAGTAGTATATTTTTATGGTTCATGTTTTATAGTTTATTTATATGTTATGATTGGTTCCTTGTCCTTTTATGTACTTTATTCACTTGTGTATTATATATACAGATGATTTATGATAATATTTTGTGATGGATAAACTATTCTATGATATTCAAACTATGTGATTCATCCTATTAGTAGATATAAGAAAATTTTAATATTTTAAAGGTTCATCATTTGTTGGTTATGTGTAAGAATAAACTTCATTCTTGAATTTTATAAATCTATGTAGTGTTGATGGTACTGATTAAATAACTTGTATCCAAGATCACCCCAAAGTTAGGTTACAATGTAACTGATTAAGCATGACTTAGAAGGTAGTATGTACCATCTTGGAGCCTATTTTAATATCCAAGGATATAATTCTAATTATTTTATGTGAAGTGTTTTCAAATTGTTTTATGCTTTCACTATATTTTTAATAGTATGTAGGCTGATTCCTAATAGTTATAATAAGGTAGAGATATACATATTTAGTCTAGAATAATTTTCTAAGAACACACATTTGACCAAGTCATTTTACACTTTAACTTGAGTTAATAATGATACATATGTCTCTATTATCCATTGTGTAGGTAATTATTATTTGTTGAAGGTTATGAATTCTAATTTAACATTTAATGTAATCATAATAAAGAAAATTAATGTAGGTTATGTATCACTAGGGAGAGTTTCTTATCATAATTTATTGTATAAGATGTATTTATAGATTATTGATCTCTTGACCAATTCCAAGATATCAATTTTATATTGGGTGTTCTTTAGTTGATCAATGATGTCATACCTTTTGGCTTGAATAACTTGTTTTGTTAGAGGTGGATGTGGTTGAGGAGGAACATGTTGACTACCTTTATTCTATCATGCATGATGGGGTACCCTAACTTATCTAGTTTTGATAACATGGACTTAAAAATGCAAAAAACTAAATGGGTGAACAATAAGAATGAAATGATAGATATTACATATTTTAGGTCTAGAGGAGGGGAAACATAGTCATATATGCCCTTCGACATCTAGTGGTAAGAAAAGGGTAACTCATATTGGATGTTGCAATGATAGGACTAGGTGACGGTTATAGATACTTTATTACTAATTTTTTCCTTATTGGTGTATTTATATTTGATCATTTTAATCCATTTTCTTACATAATTTATCCTAATAAGATATATTATCCATGTATAATAATATGAAAAGAACACCTTCATGACTTATGTTAATAATTAATGTTCATTCATTATGGCAATGAATAATGTGTATTATTAGGGAATAATTATAATTCAAGTTTGAAAATAAACCCCTAAGGCTTAAATTTTAAACCCTATAATAATGAAACCCTAATGGAGGTTTAGGGTTTGATATACTTAGATCCATGTTTAGGTTCACCAATATGTTTTACCCTAAAAAACATTTGGAAAATTATTAATTTAGAGACTAATAGAATAATTTAAAAATTAAGATATGTCATTAAAACATAAATAAAAATGTAAAATTTTAAATTGAATTATAATATTTTGATAAGTAACATATTTTAAATATAGTTATTAATAAAAGGGGATGAGTACCTAGATTTTTTTGTTGAATGTCTAACTCTAACTATAATCTATAATTGGAAATAATATTAAAGTATCCATGTGGCTAAGATAGTTCAAGAATTATATTTGTTTGTGTAGGGTCACTTTCATAAATTTGGGTCAATATCAACTATAAATACTAACTTATTTTTGTCAATTATAACATGTGTGAAAATGAGAGATTGTGACTACATGGTCACATTTTCTTATCTCTAAAATATTTTTATGTGCAATGTCAAATTCTTAAAATGTGTTCAACTCTTGATTCACCTAAAAACCCTACACATACTTATTAGGGATAAAAACATGTAAAATATAGGATAGTGTTATAGGCTTAAGTGACCCCAATCACCATCATTTGATAACTGACCTCTATATACACATAATATTTTTAAAACTTTATCAACTACTAATGTTTTCTATCTTTAAATAACCCACCAAGTCCTAATATCTCTAAGTGCATGCCCTAATGGGTACATCAAGAAAGGTGTGGGTAGACCATTGGTTCTTCATAGGATTATTTTCCCTTATTGCCACTTAATACCAATCCAACTAGCTCCTAAAAAAACATTCCCTAATATATTACTACTATTTTGAATATTCTTATAGTATTTTACCACCTTTAGTACCTCTTTTCCTAACCTAAAACCCCTTTTAATATTTTACATGAATAGGTTTATTGTGTGGACCTTACAATATTATCGATGAAACTCATTTAGGGTCTAAGTCAGCTCTTCATCAAATTAGCCTATGACCTAGTGATTTTTGTCAATAACAATAGTAGATCAACTAGGTTGACCTTGTCAATTGAAACTTTTGGAAGGGTTTAGGGTTATATCTACCTATATAAATACATCTATTTTTCCATTATTAGAGGGACATCAAGAGTTATTACTCATTTACACTTTTTTACAATCTTCTCTTCCACCATTCTTCATGAGGAGTCTTAGCTTAGGGTTTCTACTTGAAAAAGAATCTAGTCTTGTAAAGAAGTCTTGGATGCTTTGGAATTTCTTAGTGATCCTTACAAACCACAAAAACTTATTGATAATCACCTTGGCCAAGGGAGAGATTGAGTCTCGATGGGTTTATCTTTTAGGTAAGTATCTCTAACTTTGATCCACTCTTTAGTAGATAGAAGTAGCATAAGTAATGGATTTTAAATAATATTACTCTTCTTATCCATTCATTATGGTCTTATCTATTTACTAACCTCCATATTGTGCCACAAGTTTTGGTGAGAACTAGATTTTATTTCTTTTCTTTACTTGTTATTAGTATAGTGAATATGAAAACATAAGACTTAGATAGGGTTGTTGAGTGGTTTTGCTTGAATAGAGGCTTTGGAACCCTACCTAGTGATATTATTTATGATAAGAGATCCCATTATTGGCTCTAGTAGATCCACATATTTATCATGTTATTTATTATCTAATGTCTCCCCAATCAGAAGTGTAAGTAGGATCTATCTTCTCCAATATAGGATTGATTTATAGATCTAATGTATTTTTTATTGCATGTATTTTGGTGAACCTAACTTGGATTTAACCCTTGAAAGTTTTATTTCATGTTTTTCATTTTCTATCATTTTATTTATTAGTTTTTTATATTTACGATACTAAGTCGATAAGGCCAATATAGTTTTTAACTTATGTGCATAGGTTTAGCACACAGTCACATAAAAATGACTTTGTTTTTTTGTGTAAGTATTCATCAAATATAGGTTATTGGATTGAAAAAGTTGGAATAGTACTCTTATTTACTTATAGATAACAAACTACATCTAATAGGTCAACATAGTATTCCAAATAGATTCTAGATAACATACTAGGTCGACCAAGTTGGTATAGTCATCTTAACATGTTTCAACAAATAGGAAATTATAGAACTAGGTCAACCTAATCAACATAGTTGGAATAACTTAAAATCAACATTCAAGACACTTTAATAGAAATTTCATAATCTTCAATATATTCTAACCCACCAAAGTTCCTTTCTCTCTCTCTCTTTCAATTCAGTTCTTCCTTATAGTTTTATTTTTTAAAGTTTACAGTCTTTAAAAAAATAAGACTATAAAGAAGAACTAAATTATATAAAATAGAAACACGATCAAATCTATTATTATCATATGCAAAAATAGGACCCTTTATTCTATAGTACAATAGTGACACTATCAATTCTATTATGTAATGTTTGCATACACTATCATCAGAATTGATTCTATACTGTATTTCAAATTAGAAATTAATAATTATATGCTAGTAATTACTTCACACTTTCAATTTAATGTTATTTTCATACTTAGAGTAGATCACATATTATAATTAGGTAGTTTTTCAATATACCATTTAGTTGCACTATTTTTATCTTTCTTGAACACACTATCAAATCAGATAATTTTAAAATGCATTTAAACATTTCTCTACACAAGGACTACCTACTTGGTTTTCTAGCTAAGTATAAACATGTGGTTAATGGTATATATTGGCAAAGCAGCTGACACCCTTATCACTATAGGATTATGAAGTGAAGGGGTAGGCCCCAATACCAAGCTAGTACCATTTCCAACATAAATTCATTATCACTGTGGGTTTTCTATATTGATTTTTTGCTCGCTCATCTTTGTTTAAGGATTGTTACAAATTTTACATTAATGTTTAATTACCATCCTTTTTCAACATGTATCCTTGGTTTTATTTGGTGAGTTTGACTTTCTTACTTAAGGTTTACTTGTTTGAGTTTTTTGGTCTTTAATAGCCTTAGCTTTTTAGTTACCTAATTTACTCTAAAATTTAACTTGGTCATTTGGTCTAACGTAGCACTTGTCACCCCATCTTGACAAATTTGCATGTACATCCCATCCACATAGCACTATTTATCTTGGATTTCCTACATTTATTTGTTTTCTCTTTAGTTTTATATTCTTGGGTTTATTAAAAGTAGTCTTTGTGCCCTCCACAATCAAAACTAAAATCATAACAAACAACCATCCAATGATAAAGGTAAATCAAGTTATGAATCACATTTACTTTTTAGTTATCCCTTTTAGTAATTTAATTTTAGCTATTTTTTGATTTAAAATACTCATCTTTTGTTATCCTGTGTTATGTGTTACTATATGCTTTCTCGAAGCACCATCCCCTGTTGCACTTGAGTGACATGTGATGAGATTCAAGTGGGGTATATGTGTAAACATAATATTTTCAAAACTTTATCAAATACTAATAATTTATATCTTACCATAACCCACTAAGTCTTAATCTCTCTGAGTGTATGCCTTAAGGGGTGTATTGATAAAGGGGTAGGTAGAGCATTAGTGCTTTATAGGATTGGTATACCTTATTACCACTTATTACCAATCCAACTATCTCCTAAAAACCATTACCTAAGATATTACTCATCTTTTGAATAATTCTCTAGTTTTTTACCACCTTTAGTACCTCTTTATCTAATCTAAAACTGATTTTGATAGTTTACATGACTAGTTCGGTTGGGTCAACCTTGTGCTCTTACTGGTGAAACTCATTTAGGGTCTAGGTTAGCTCTTGAATGACCTAGCCTATGACCTAGTGATTTTTTGTTAATAATAATACTAGGTTTACTTGGTCGACCCTATTAGTTAAAACTTTTGGAAGGTTTTAGGGCTAGATCCAATTTTATAAACACATCCATTTTATCATTATTAGAGATACATCAAGAGTTAATGTTTATTTGTGCTTCTTTTCAATCTGCTCTTCCACCATTCTACTTGAGGAGTCTTATCTTAGGGTTTATACTTGGAGAATAATCTAATCTTGTGGATAAGTATTGGATGATTTGGACATTATTAGTGATCATTATAAACTAAAATAACCTCTTTTGAATCACCTTTTTCCAAGGGATATATTGAGTCTTGACGGGTTTGACTTTCAAGTAAGTATCTCTAACTTTTCTCCTCTCTTTAGTAGATATAAGTATTGTAAGTAATGGATTCTAAATAATATTACTTTTCTTATCTATGTATTAGGGTATTACCTATACATAGCTTAATTAGGAATTCCCTTATGCATGTTTACCAACCCCCATATTATGCCACAGGCTTTGGTGGGCACTAGATTAGATTTATTTGCTTTACTTATTATTAGTATAGTGAATATGAAAACATAGGTCTTAATTAGGGCTATTTCATGGTTTTTCCTGATTAGAGTCTTTATAACTCTCCCTAATGATATTAGTTATGGTATTATATCCCCTAATTCAGTCTAGTGGGTCCACATATTGGTCATGTTACCGATTATCTAATGTATCCCTAATCATAAGTGTAAGTAGGATCTATTTTCTCTGAACTAGGATTGAATTATAGATCTAATATATTTATGATTACATACAACCTATACCTATGTATTTGATAATCTAAAGAGGGAAATCAATCCACATACATTTATCCTACCTATTTTTACTTTGAAATTATGTTCCTTTGATATATGTATGTAGATAATGATTTGGATATGTAATTGGCAATGATTTTTTTAACTTTGATTTGGTATGATTCATATTTTGCTTATGCCTAATCATGGAGAATGATTTTCAATTTGTAAATAATATGAAATATTTGTTCAATGTGTAATAGTCATTTAGTGCATTATGAATTTGATTGTGTACTTTATTAAGTAACCAATAAGACATATATATGTAGACACTAATTATAAATTATATTGAACCTCAGTCTTGTACACTTGGACAATACATATAATTAATTTACATTCAACTTCTAGACCTCTCCCATTGCCAAATAGATCACATACACTATCTATCTATGCCTAATTTATTATCTCTTAGTCTAACTTATGAATTTTGATGGCATGTGATTTTTATCTCACCTAGAATGTTATAAACCTAATTTTCTTCCATTTTTTCAAGTTATGGACCTGTACCCAATTTTTAAAATATAGTCACCTACATCATAGTCAAACTCTTACATCAATGCAAATGTCATACCCTAATGCAAGTTTTTAGTGCCATAATTTCATCTAGTTTTTTAATGAAACATATCCTAAAGGTTAACCTAAGTGATTTTATGTAAGCTATCTTATAAGAGGATTGGTATAAATATAAGATAACCCCTAATTCATTTTAAACCTATAAAAAACATAAAGAGACCAAGACAACTTATCAAAAAAATCTATAAAGTACTTGTGTGATAAAAGACATCCCTATTTTATCTTATTTCCAAATCAATTATATGGACAACACATCTATAGGTCTAAATTACTGAAGGAACAACCTATGAGCCATATTTTTCAAGTTCTAATCTAGGTTAGTATTATACTTATTTATCACACTTTTATGATCCACACACAATCCAACACATAGGGGAGAACTATATAAGTCTGAGGCCCTCTTTATAGTATTGACTATGTAAGCATAACTTATTAATAGGGGTATTTGGGGTAGCTTCACACCATGTTCCCACTAACCCATTTTTACCACAACAAATATGAATATGAATAAATATGGTTTTATTATTTGACATAGAGCTATAGTCCTTGACCTAGACTAAAGTCACCAAAGCAAAAGTGATGAAAAAACCGAAAGCATCCTGATGTTCGCATCCAATTTTGGTAGGTATTCCTTACTAGACACTTGAATCTAATTTAGATAGTAATGTTGATACAATTGTACCAAGTTGACATAAGTCTTCACAACTATATAGGCAACATTTATAGAATTAGGTGATTGTTCTAAAATCTAGATCTAATCCACTTCCTACCTATTATAGATATAGATCTATATTATCATCAAAAGTAGATAGGTAGGCTATTTTCATTATTATTACAATATTTAACATAGTTGTAATATTTATCTTCAACATATCATGATGATAAATTTAGTATATGCTTATCTGAGTTTTGTGGATAATTTGCCTTCTTTAGAGATAGTCTACCATACTTATACCCTAGGTTATATATTCCCATTTAACCCTAGATTCACCATAATATATATTTTATGGTTAAACATTTCGTGAACCTAACCTATTGTCTCCAAAACCCTAGATTTTGATCTAGGGTTTCTTGATTCTCTATTTCTTATTTTTGTTTTTTATTTAACAAAAATTTTCAAGTTTAAAAAAAGATTTCCTTTTAAATACACATGTCGATATGGATCTATGTGTAGCCCATTTTATGCTATTAGATTAATAGTTTATATTATAATGAGCTAATCCAATGTACCATCCAAATAAACAAGTAGATATGTCAATATAATGAGAGTGTTCTAAATAAAAAACAACACCTAATATCCCTTCAAAATTCCTTTTACAATACTATCAATCCAATGTCTATATTCTAACATGCATCTTATCAATAATTTGTTTCACCTAGATTTTATTTGAGTGTTAGCTACCATCCCCCACCCATTATTCACCCATAACTTATAATAGATTCCATGGTCTATGATGTCACTACTCACAAAGGTAAAAGCATTCAAGCTAACCTACCACCTATTAATATACATTAGGTTCTTACTAAGCCAAACATTGTGATAAAATATAAAGGATATGACCTCATTGACCAATGTAGAAATGCACATTCTAATATTTACATGATTGAACTTCTTAATCAATCTACTATCTTTAAATATATCTTATATGAGGCATTGTATAAAAAATGAGTTCCAAGTGATATTAAACCAAATTAATTTGTAGGTATCATGTAGGATCCCAAAAATAATTCTAAATTAATTAGTTTAAATCTAATAGAGTTACCATCTAAATATTTTATTGACTAAGAGTTACCTTTATTCATATAATTAACTATGTATAACAAGGGTGCTTGTCGACAATGGATTGAGCTTAAACATTTGTAGCACAAATTTTGTAACCACCATAGATATTAACACCAATATTATAAAAAAATTCAATGATACATATCAAGGATTTTATAATTCAAATAGCCCTCTAATTGGTTAAATAATTATAGATGTCACATTGAGTCCAAAAATGATCTTAATCACTTTCCAGGTAATGTCAAAATCACTACATTATAATTTACATGAGGGTAGATATTGGAAATACATAATGGATACTATCCCATCTAATTTACATTGATGTGTAAAATTCATGCATGGTGGGAATGTATTGTTGATGAATACTGATGATGAACCCTTAAAATTATATAAAATGATATATTTTGATAAAGAGGGTATTCTTATGGTGGTACCACCTACACAATGTATTAATTTTGACAAAATCCAAAATTTTGTGGTGGGAAATTCAAGCACAATAGGTATATTATCTACAAATATTAAAAAATCACTAAACATTAAATTACACAAATATGCACCTCAAGAATAAGAAACAATACAAAAGGAACCAATGATATAAAAAACACAAACACCTCCAATATTTGAGCTTATTTTATTGGTC
Organism: Torreya grandis; assembly: GCA_037957365.1. Lineage (NCBI taxonomy): Eukaryota > Viridiplantae > Streptophyta > Pinopsida > Cupressales > Taxaceae > Torreya > Torreya grandis. Next base: position 276,915 of record JARHVA010002691.1, read on the forward strand.
AATATTAAGTAGTAAGATGGACATGCTTTAGATGATAGTGATGATAATATATCCCATGTTATGATAGTTGAGGCATTGTAGAAACTAAAATTTGATCCACTTGATCATATTTCACATAAACTATTCACACTTATAGTTCATGGTACATATGAGCTAAGCTCACCTATGGAGGATACATAACCAAATTAGGATAATGGAAAAGAAAAAATGGAAAATCAACATGTAACCACTTATCATTCTATACACCCATCTCAGGTTCACACATTAAGTCAACCATACAAGGGTCAAATGTAGATACATTATGTAAATAATGTGTAAGTCTCTCATAATATTCCACAATAGATTATAAAAATCACAACAAACTAAGATACTACAAATACAATATGTTCTATGTTAATTAAACATAACATGGTATATTCAACTTCTAACAGATAGAAATTAAGCAATAAAATTGTTCCTAAGTAAAGATTTCCATATTTTAACTATCATTAGATAAATGGACATCATATAAGTCATTATCAAACATTGTAAATCCAAATTTATAAATACAAGAATGAGGGTCATATATAAATTATGTAAAATAAGATTAAAATATAAACCACTTACAAAGATTCACATGAAAACCTTCTAGCAAAGTGACAAAGACATGACTATCTAACTATTACTACTAATAGTGATGGAGTTTATTTTCATCATCTCAAGTTAAATATGAAAAATTGGGATACAATGTGTACCACTACATTTCTTCAACATTTGAGACACAATACAAAATAACTAACATACTTTTTTTTTATGCTATAATCTCTTAAGTACATCATTTTACTAGTATCATATGGAGCACATGCGATCCTTGGATAATATGGATATTACATTATGATCCATGTTTGACATTAAAATTTTGAAAACACTGGTCTACTAATTAGAATGCAACACTAAGTAGTGTACATATGTGTATCAATTTCAATTTTAGGGGTAAGGATATTTTATTACACCATGTGTCATGTCCCCTGTACATATGTGTATCAATTTTAATTTTAGGGGTAAGGATATTTTATTACACCATGTGTCATGTGTACCACTACATTTCTTCAACATTTGAGACACAATACAAAATAACTAACATACTTTTTTTTATGCTATAATCTCTTAGGTACATCATTTTACTAGTATCATATGGAGCACATGCGATCCTTGGATAATATGGATATTACATTATGATCCATGTTTGACATTAAAAGTTTGAAAACACTGGTCTACTAATTAGAATGCAACACTAATTAGTGTACATATGTGTATCAATTTTAATTTTAGGTGTAAGGATATTTTTGACACAGCAGGCCGAGACGCATAGATTCAGGGTATTTTTTAGATTGTTGAAAGATAATCAGGGTTTTAAGACCGTATCTGAATATTCCTTTTTATGCATGACTGAAGACATCTATTGTAACTATCTAGACAATAATAAGATTAGTGATTTTCCAGTTAAGAGATTTACTGTGATTTATTTATTTATTCGAAATTATCTTGCAAAAATTGTATCATTGTTCAAAGCTATTTGTGTTTTTATATTCCCTATTTGAAGGGGATATTACAGTGGTATCAAAGCTTTTGCTTAGAAAAAGGAGCACCTTCTATAAAGTCCCTTACTTAGGGGCTTCTGTAATCGGATCCTGAGACTCTGCTACAATCTCTGCCATATCTGAGAGATCATCAACACTCAGTGTACTAACATCTAAGTACACCTCTACACTCTGAGTGAAAACATCAAACTCATCCTCATCTAACTCTGAAGACGCTGCTATTGAAACTATCTCATCATCACAATCTCCCACTCCCTCATCCTCTGCAACTAACTGAGAGTCCAAATACTCATGACTAAGCTTGACCACGTGTCTGTCAGAATCCTGCTGAGCCACCTTCATTGCCTCTATCTTAGGCTCTGAAGCCTCTGCCTCTAACTCCTCAGAACTATCCTACTGTTTGAAATCTTCTGATTTTGAATCCTCACAATATGCCCATATTATACGATGTGCCTTGCCCTTAGGCCTCAAATGACAATTATGATTGGCATCATATGGACATTTGCAGTATAAGCAAAGCTTTTGCTTGGACCCTTTAACAACGGATGCCATACGTAAAACTAATTTGGCTTCAAATGTAGGATCTAAGAGAATTTCATTCATCCTCCTCTGGGTTTCAACCAATTGGATCAAACTTTGTTTCAGCTTCTTCATATCATTTTCCCATTGTTTCTGAGTACTTGAAGTACCCATGATTTACTATATTGAATCACTTTTCTGTATTTTACACTTTTTGATATAATTTATAGACCCTCTTAAATCTAGAAAGTTAAATTATACAGAAACCCTGTACTATTTTTTCAACAAAATCTTCAAACTTTTCTTAGTAATCATTGCACTCTCTTACTCAGGCAGGTACAACAGCAAAGGTAGGGTATGGTAATATAGCAGCTGCCTCTTGGAATCCATGATTTATTGCCTGCTAATTGCACTTCCTTTAGCACCAAATAGCTACATCCAACCTGGTGCTTAACAATACCTTTTTCATAACTATTGGCCTTCGCACGGTCAGGTGAAAACCTTCGCGGGGTCCCCGATGTTTGGATTGTTAACAGTGATGACGAAGGAGAATTGTAGAATGTTGTTTTCAATATACCAAACAAAAAAAATCTACTTGAGAGGCTCAAAAGATGGAGGCAAGCAACATTAGCCTTGAATGCAACTCGTTGGTTCAGGTATAGTTTAAATCTTAAAACTAGAAGAAAAAGCAGCCCTTTGGGGATAAGTGTTTGCCCATATGCATTTAGGCGGCGTTGTAATTATTTAGGAATTTCATTAATACCCTTCTCAAGATCAGTGTCTAATAGCTTGGCTGCCCCATTAACCCCTCTTATCGACTATAGACTATCAAGGTCACGATCTAATTTTTTTCTGTATGGCCTGGTACAGATTTGTATGGAATTCATACAGCAATGAATCAGAATATAGTACACCTTGTAGGCTAAAATACCTGTATAAGATTGTCAAACCCTTAGGATGGTAGGGTAAGGCTCTGATGTGCCCAACAAGATGGCAGGAATTTGGGTGATGAGAAAGTGGCTAGTGATCTGCAGAGATGTGGATTATCCACACTCGACATAGTTCCATTCAGCAATTGTGATTTTGGAGATTGGTTGAGTTGTATTCACCAGTTTGACTATGGATTACTCTTGGTTATATTTTTGAGGATATTGCATGAGCTTGCATTGATTGTCATTAGTATAGATCATGACTACATTTGGGATCTAGGTGGATTGAGTGGTTCATTGTTCCAACATTGCTTGGGGATAAGCAATTTCAAGAGGGGCAGATTGTCATGTCCCTTTTTTTAGTGGACATCATCAGACTTGATGATCAGCCTATTATGTGACCCTTGTAGACTAAGAGGATGGATAGAGGGTCTTGATGGAGCTTGGCATGGCTTCGATTAGCATAATCTCTACAGTTGGCTTTCATTCAGGCTCTTTCAGACATATTTGCCTGAGCTCCTATTATTTAGGGATATTTGACATGCAGTGGAGCACCCTTGTTTTGATATGATCATCTGCAAAATAACTCCTTGGTTCACCAGCTTCAGACGGTTTGAGGATCTGACATGTATTGAGGGAGATATTAATATTTGATTGATTTAATCAAATATTAATTATTTGGTCTAATTTTAAATTAGATATTAATTAATTATTAATTATTAATTATTTGGTCTAATTTTAAGACCCTAATTCTAATTTAAGAAGCCCAAGTTCTAATTTGAGGAATTCTAATTTAAGAACCCCAAGTTCTAATTTGAGGAAATCTAATTTTAGCAAGCACACCTTTGGAGGGTATAAGGGGCTCTCATGGGAGAGAGTTTGTATGAGCCATTGATTATTGATTATTGATTTTGAAGAATTCTTCTATGAAGACTGAGCCAAGGGTTCTAGGATTCCATTTGCATTTGAGAACGTCAACTCTTCAGTGTGTGTGATTCAGAGGCTGCGAAATATCAACTGATCTATTGCCAAATGGAGAGATAGCTTCACACAGAAGTTATCACAGAGGTTTACAGATTTGAGAGGTAACTTCATCCAGAAGTTGTCACAGAGCTTTCTAGGTGTTTTCTTTATTTAGTTTTTATTCAATAAATTATACAAATAGAGATCTTCTGTATTAGAACCAAATATCTTGGGATCAGGTGTTTAGTAATTAGGGTGTGCTATATTTTATTGGTGGCCATACAAAGTATGTATAGATCCATACAGATTCACACAGAGACCAATATCAGTAGACAGAGATCCTCAGTGACCGACATTAGCTGGCCTATCACCGACGTTGGCAGGTTAGCAACCCCAATCGATCGATGACGACAGTATAACCAACGTCGATGACTGTGTTTTTGACACAGCAGGCCGAGACGCACAGATTCAGGGTGTTTTTTAGATTGTTGGAAGATGATCAGGGTTTTAAGACTGTATTTGAATATTCATTTTTATGCATGACTGAAGACATCTATTGTAACTATCTGGACAATAATAAGATTAGTGATTTTCTAGTTAAGAGATTTACTGTGATTTATTTATTTATTCAAAATTATTTTACAAAAATTGTATCATTATTCAGAGCTGTTTGTGTTTTTATATTCCCTATTTGAAGGGGATATTACGGTGGTGTTAGAGCTTTTGCTTAGAAAAAGGAGCCCCTAAGTAAGGGACATTACAGTGGTATTAGAGCTTTTTCTTAGAAAAAGGAGCCCCTAAGTAAGGGACTTTACAGTGGTATCAAAGCCTAAGATAGAGGCAATGAAGGTGGCTCACTAGGATTCTGAAAGACACATGGTCGAGCTTAGTCATGAGTATTTAGACTCTCAGTTAGTTGCAGAGGATGAGGGAGCGAGAGATTGTGATGATGAGATAGTTTCAGCAGCAGCCTCTTTAGAGTTAGATGAGGATGAGTCTGATGTTTGCACTCAGAGTGTAGAGGTGTACTCAGATGTTAGTACACTGAGTATTGATGATCTCTCAGATATGGTAGAGATTGTAGTAGAGTCTTAGGATCCGATTATTGCAGATGACACCCTAGAGAATGCAGTGGATAGTTTTGAGGACTTAGTTTCACCGACAGTTTCTTTCGATACAGAGGAGTTAGACAGTGATGCTATAGTTTTTGATGCTTTGTATGTTGATATGAGCTTTGGAGTTGATTCGCAGAGTATGGATGGTAGTACTCCAGAGATCAGTGATTTTGAGTCTACTATTTTGGACTGTGCATCAGAGGAGGATTGTAAGAGACAATCTAGCCAGTGCCATCATGTGACCAGCCAGTTGAGAGTAGGCGAGAGAGATATCACTACTGCTTGTGAGCATTTTGATGCTGCTCATCAGTTGTTAGCAGTTTATGGATGGGGTTCTCCTACTAACATTAAGCAGGGAGGTAGTTATTTGTCCTTGATAGAGATCTACTCATTATGGGAGGCTATCTAGATTCTGAGACAGGATTATATGCAGTTGGTAGCCGACAGAGTTTATCTCATGGAGTGGGGCAGCACAACATATGATGCATTATTGGTCAAGGAAGATAAGGTGAGTGAGCTTACTCAGTAGCTAGAGGTGACTTCTAAGATTATTGAGAGTATGTAGTTGGCTTATGAGGAGTCACAGTTTCATTTGGCTAAGGTGACCATGGAGCTAGAGTATTTGCGGTCTTCACCAACTCTAGACCCAGATCATTCATAAATTGAGGTGGTTGGTGGTGAGTACATTCTTGCAGTTGTTGTTGAGGAACATGTTGTTGAGGCTGACACACATGTTTAAGAATTAGGAGTACCTAATTTTGATGAGTTTGAGATACCAGTGGAGTCAAGTCTCCAGATTGATTATTATCACACAGATGATAGTGTGGTACAGTTGGTTGTGCCACCTTTATAGAGGGATCAGTTGTGGTATACGGGGGAGTATGTTGATGCTTTTGCATATAATTTTTATTGCACTAAATCATTCATGGAGTATTTGCTAGATAGTACAGGTGTTCGTCTAGACTCACATAAGGTGTCAGAAGGTGTTCTCGTTTGAGGTACTAGTGCTATTAGCAGATTGGGTGGGGAGATTATAGGGATCCTATCTACTATGCTACCTCACAAGGATTTTGAGGTGGGGTATGCTCATTATTATTCTTTTGACCCATAGAGAGAAGATTTGATTTCACATAGGTGTAGATCGGCTCTAGTTTCTTACCATCCAATATGGGATGGATTGGCATCATCTTTTGCAGGTGGAGTTGACAGTTTATTGGTATATGACTTAGAGCAAGAGTTGATGGCAAGCATATTTGGGTTGTGTTATTACTATCTAGCATATGATGTCTCTTCATTATCAGTGATGCACAAGAGTTTGGGTGATGAGACAGTGGCTAGTGATCTGCAGAGATATGGATTATCTACAGTCGACATAGTTTCATTCAGTAGTTGTGATTTTGGAGATTGGTTGAGTTGTATTCGCCAGTTTGACTGTGGATTCCTCTTGGTTATATTTTTGAGGATATTGCATGAGCTTACATTGATTGTCATCAGTATAGATCATGACTACATTTGGGATCCAGGTGGATCGAGTGGTTCATTGTTCCGACATTGCTTGGGGACAAGCAATTTTAGGCAGGGTGGATTGTCATGTCCCCTTTTTTAGTGGACATCGTCAGACTTGATGATCAGCCTATTGTGTAACCGTCGTAGGCTAAGAGGATGGATAGAGGGTCTTGATGGAGCTTGGCATGGCTTCGATTAGTAGAATCTCTACAGTTGGCTTTCATTCATGCTCTTTCAAACATATTTGCCTGAGCTCCTATTATTTAGGGATATTTGACATGCAGTGGAGCACCCTTGTTTTGATATGGTCATGTGTAGAATAACTCCCTAGTTCACTAGCTTTAGATGGTTTGAGGATTGACATGTATTGAGGGAGATATTAATATTTGATTGATTTAATCAAATATTAATTATTTGGTCTAATTTTAAATTAGATATTAACTAATTAATTATTTGGTCTAATTTTAAATTAGATATTAATTAATTATTAATTATTAATTATTTGGTCTAATTTTAAGACCCTAATTCTAATTTAAGAAGCCCAAGTTCTAATTTGAGGAATTCTAATTTAAGAACCCCAAGTTCTAATTTGAGGAAATCTAATTTTAGCAAGCACACCTTTGGAGGGTATAAGGGGTTCTCATGGGAGAGAGTTTGTATGAGCCATTGATTATTGATTATTGATTTTGAAGAATTCTTCTGTGAAGACTGAGCCAAGGGTTCTAGGATTCCATTTGCATTGGAGAACATCAACTCTTCAATGTGTGCGATTCAGAGGCTGTGAAATATCAACTAATCTATTGCCAAATTGAGAGATAGCTTCACACAGAAGTTATCACAGAGGTTTACAGATTTGAGAGGTAACTTCATCCAGAAGTTGTCACAGAGCTTTCTAAGTATTTTCTTTATTTAGTTTTTATTCAATAAATTATACAGATAGAGATCTTTTGTATTAAAACAAGATATCTTGGGATCAGGTGTTTAGCAATCAGGGTGTGCTATATTTTATTCGCAGCCATACAAAGTCTGTACAGATCCATATAGATTTACATAGAGACTGACATCGGTAGACAGAGATCCTCAATGACCAACATTAGCTGACCTATCACTGACGTCGGTAGGTTAGCGACCCTAGTCGACTGACGACGGCAGTATAACCAATGTCGATGACTGTGTTTTTGACACAACAGGCCGAGATGCATAGATTCAGGGTATTTTTTAGATTGTTGGAAGTTAATCAGGATTTTAAGACCGTATCTAAATATTCCTTTTTATGCATGACTGAAGACATCTATTGTAACTATCTGGACAATAATAAGATTAGTGATTTTCTAGTTAAGAGATTTACTGTGATTTATTTATTTATTCAAAATTATCTTGCAAAAATTGTATCATTGTTCAGAGTTGTTTGTGTTTTTATATTCCCTATTTGAAGGGGATATTATAGTGGTATCAGAGCTTTTGCTTAGAAAAAGGAGCCCCTAAGTAAGGGACATTACAGTGGTATTAGAGATTTTGCTTAGAAAAAGGAACCCCTAAGGGACTTTACACCATGATAGATATGGCCACCATTACCCACTGATGGATATCAAAATACCATTACATAGAAACATTGAAGAGGTGGTAATGCATCAATGCAAACCAAAAATTAAATTTTCCTCAAGTGATCTTGTACCTTTCATTGCTAAGGACCACCTCGATTAGTCCTCTTACATATTCAAAAAATATTAAAAAAATAAAAAAATGCAAAAATCCAAAAATAATTTAAGTATTTACATAACCTATTAGATTCTTGGCATATAAGTTATTTATGTATGAAATGAGAAATGCATCAAATATACAAATCAATCCTATCTTGGAGAAGATATATCCTACTTACACCTTTGGTTGGGGATACATTAGATAATTGGGGTCATGACCAATATGGATCTGCTAGATCTAATCAAGGGATCTCTTACCACAATAATATCACTAGGGAGGGTTTCAAATCCTTTAGTCAAGCAAACCTATGCAATAACCCTAACTAGGTCCTATGTTTTCATATTCACTAAACTAATAACAGGTAAATAAAAAATCTAATTTAGTTCTCACCAAAGCTTGTGGAAAAAAGTGGGGTTTAGTAAAAAAATGAAAGTGAATATGCATAAGAGAATCATAATTAAGCTATGTATAGGCAAAACCCTAATGCATAGAGAGAGACTATTATTCAAAAGCCATTACTTATGCTACTTCTATCTATTAAAGAGAGGAGGTTAAAGATACTTACCTAGAAGATAAACCCATCCATACTCAATCTCTCCCTTGGCTAAAAGTGCTTCACAAGAGGTTGGTGTGGTTTTTAAGGATCACTAAGAGAAACCAAAGCATCCAAGACTTCTCCACAAGGCTAGATTATTCTCCAAGTAGAAATCCTAAGCTAAGACTCCTTGAGTAAAATGGTGGAAGAGTATATTGTAAGGAAGCACAAATGAATAATAAATCTTGTCTAATATCTAAGAATGGTTAAATGGATGTGTTTATATAGGTGTATCTAAACATAAACCTTTCCCAAAAAATTTCCTAACAAGGTCAACTCGATAATGTAATTGACAAAAAAACATACTAAGTCATGGACTAGGTTGACCCCTTAGACCCTAATAAGTATTGTCAATCAGGATACAAGGTTAATGCAACTAATAGTCATGTAAACTATAAAAAAGGTATTTAGGTTAGGGAAAGGGTTAATGAAGGTGGTAAAAAACTAGAGGAGTGTGAAAAATATGAGGAAAAGTTTAGGGGAATGATTTTTAAGAGATAGTTAGATTGGTAATAAGTGGAAATAAGGGACAACAATCCTACAAAGCATTAATGGTTTTCCCACCCCTTTCCTAGTGCACCCCTTAGGTCATCCACTTAGATAGATTAATAATTTATGGGTTGCTACAAGATATAAAACATCAATAATTGATAACATTTAAAAATACTATGTGTATGCATATTTCCCACTTGAAGTTAATCACATGTCACATAGGTTCAACAAGGGATGGTGCTTCGAGAAAGAACATAGTAACATATAATTTTGAGGCTAAAAAAAAGTTTCATTATTTTAAATCATAAAATAATTGAAATTAAATGACTAAAATGGAAATAATTGAAAAGGTAAATGTATACGTACCTTAACTTACCTTTATTGTTGTATGGTTATCTATTGTGTTTGTAATTTTGATTGTCCAGGACATTGAGACAATTTTTGACAAATACAAGAATACAAAACTAAAGAGAAAAAATAAATAAATATAGGAAATCCAAGATAACAGGTGCTATGTGGATGGGACATACTTGGAAATTTGGCAAGCTAGGGTGATAAGTGTTATGTTAGACCAAATTCCCAACTCAAAACTTAGAGTAAATTGGGTAACTTAAAGACCAAAAAACTCAAACAAGTAAACCTTAAGTAAGAAAGGATAATTAAACAAGTCAAACCAAGGATACATGTGAAAAAGGATGGTAATCAAACAATAATGTGAAAGTAGTAACGATCCTTAAACAACTATAGACAAGAAAAAAATGGTAAAACAACATTGATGAGTGAGCAATAATGAGCCAATCTCACTCATCAATGGAAAAAGATGTATTAAAGTGAAAACAAAATTTATGAGTGATAAGGACCAATCCAAGCTCATTCAACAATGGAAAATGTACATGAAAGTAGAAATAGACATAGGTGTCCACAAAAAGGGTGGTACAATAATGATAAATGATTAAAAAAATCAAATCAAGTTTAGAAATGTAGAGCCATGGTGTAAATAAAGTAATCCATAATTGTTCAAGCATATTATTTTTCTCTAAGGATAGATAAAATTGAACAAAGTAGTGTTAGCATGTTTTTGAGATGTGAATAATAAGGAAGTATATAAGATGGAAAATATATTTAGAATCAAACATTCTTGTCAAGGGGGGAATGAAATGGGTGAAGGGGAAAATGAAGGAAAAACCAAGGTAGAGGAACTCTTTATCAAAGTCAAGACACTCAAATTAGGTTTTTCAAAATAAGAGAAATTTTGACCTTAAGGACTTTGAAGAAATTCTCTTAGCCACACAAATCTTAGATGAAGAAATGAAGTATGTAGATCATCCCTTGAAGGATATATGCATGAAAATTAAAATGGACCTACCTTCCCACAACATGTTCCCCATTCTTTAGGACCCCTTACAGAGTCATCAATTTACTGCAAAGATTAGGTACTTTTGTGAGAAATTAGGTAGAGTTTTTTTAATGATCCTATCAATGGTCTTACAATGCAACTCAAAAAATATAAACCCAAGAGTTGTCAAAAAGTGTGTAAAAAGTTTCAAATCAAAGAGGATAAAAGTACATGAAGAAAACCTAGTCATATCCATAGTTTTATAATGAAACTCGTGAGAAAAATGAAAACCAAAAGACTAAAAGGATGGACTAAGGGTTGTGAAAATAGAGAACTACTATATAGGGTAAGACCTATGTAAGTATATTGAAAAAAGTGTTAGATAGATATCATATAGAAATCATGAAAAGAAGGGAAGGATTTAGGAAAAATACATCATGAGGAATTGTGAATTGGTGGGTTCTTTAAAGATATTGCCTTCAATGGTTTTAATGTGATAGGTACTTAGACCAAGAATATATTTGACTAAATAAGGGCCCCACCATTTTTGGATGTATTTACATTCTTTTTCATGAGTGTAGTCTAATTTAAGGATAAGATAACCAACATTAAATGTGTGAACCTTAACTTGTTCATTATGTTGTTTGTAAATATGGGACTTGTATTGGTGATTATGTTGTAAAGTAGAGAGATGGTGTTCATCAAGGAGATCAAGATCATGAAGGTGAACTTAAGATAATTCTTCATTAGGTATGATACCATGAAGATATATATATATATATATATCTATATATATATATATATATATATATAGAGAGAGAGAGAGAGAGAGAGAGAAAGAAAGAGAGAAAGAGGGAAGCTTAAATTATAATGGAAGGACTAATTCAAAACCATAGGCTAGATAGAATGGTGTTGCCTTAGTGGTAGTGCATATGCTAGTGCAATAGGCCCAAATATCAAGATAGAAATGAAGATGCTAATTTGTGTAGGTTTTAATAATTAGGTTTTGAAGACTTTAATTAAGAATTTTGTTGGTGGCCTTATATTTCCCATTACATTGTGGATGATAGGGTGTGGAAAATTTGTGATTGATTTTAAATTTAGCACATAGTTATTTGACATCTTTATTTTTGAAATTACCACCATTATCTAAAATGATAGTCTGAGGGACACCAAATTAGTAAATTATTTGATTAAGGATAAATTTTGATTTGGTGGTATCGATGATAGTAATAAATAACATAACCTCAACCCACTTGGTGAAATATTATATTGTTGTGATTATAAAGACATGCCCATTTTGAGATCAAGCTAATTTACCTATGAGATATAATCCTCACATAGAGAATGGCTAAGGAGATTCTACATTCTGAATCTTGGTTGGAAATGAATGAATTAAATCATCATGAAACTGAAAAAGAGAATCTATCCAATCATAAATGCATAATGCTTATAAATCAATCCTAGCTCAGAGAAGATAGATCATAGCATACACTTCTAATTGGGGACACATTTGTTAAGTGGGATCATGACCAATATGGGGATTTTCTAGACCTGATTAGGAGATCTTTTATCATAATTCACCATCCTAGGAGGGTTAAAAATCCTCTAATATAACACAATCATGAAAATAGCCAAAGGGGTTATGATTTTTGATATTTCACCTATACTCATAATAAGTAAAGTAAATCTAATCTAATGCTTACCAAATATTTTAGATTAAAATGGGGTTTAATAACAATAAAACTAAACATGCATAAAAGACATATACTCACATCAATGTATACATAATTCTAATACATGAAAGAAAACAACAAATGCATATGTATCTACTCTTATTAAAGATAAATAAAGTTAGGAATACTTACCTTTGAAGATGAACCCATTGAGCCTCAATCTCTCCCTTGGCTTAGGTGATTTGCATGAGGTTGTTATGGTATGTAGATGATAAAGAAAAATCATCTCTGGGCTACATAATTGATCAATGCATCTAAAAGACTTATCCATAAGGCAAGATCTATATATCAATAGAAAGTATGGAACCCTAAGATTTACTTCTCAAGTAGAATGGTCAATAAGAATATTTTCATTCACAATTACTTATTTCACTTCTCCTTAATAAATTATAGAGATGAACTTGTATATATAGGTGGATTTGACCCTTGACCCTTTCAACAATCCCAGCCAGTAGATTCAAGCCAATCAACCTAACACAATTTTGGATAATTATTCACTAAGTCCAAAGGTAGGTCAGCCAAAGGCTAACCTAATTCCTAAGTGAAATTATATCCAGATTATATAGGGTCAACCCAGTCAACCTAGAATAATTGACTGACAAAAAGGGATGTAAGTGAGGAATAGGAGGATAAAATGTAGCAAATTCCTAAAATGGGTACAATAGAGAAGAAAAAATTTAGGGATAATGGTTTCAAAAGATAAGTGTGTAGGTAAAATGTGGTAAAAGTGACAAAAATCATATGAAGCACCAATGGTCTATCCACCCCATTCTTGATGCACCCCTTAAGGCATACACTTAGAAAGATTGAGACTCGATGGGTTCCTGCAAGATATAAAGTGTTAGTAAGTGATAAAAGTTTGAAAATATTATGTATATACATATGTCCCACTTAAATCTCATCACATGTCACTAAGGTGCAATAGGAGATGGTGCTTCAAGAAGGACCATGATAACACATAACATTGATTCTAAGTAAAGTGTAGTAATCAGCAAAATAAGATAAATAAAAGGATAGAATTGAAAAACACATACCTTTTCTTCCCTTAGTGTTGTAGATAATTAGCTAGACTGTAAGATAAGTGAAGGCATCCAATGTGAATAATATTAAGTTCAACATTAAGGATCCCAAACTTATCTTATTGAAGAGAAATATTTTGGTGTTAGGTAGATGCATAATGGATCCCAAACTTATTAAAGTGCCTATTAATAGAGCATAGATCTAGATTGATTTATTTAGGCCTAGTTAGCATAGTAGATATGTGTAGGATACCCCTTAGATTAGATTTGTTAGTCATGTTCCTAAAATGATTTGAATGGTTAACTAAAACCTTTAATTGGGAGGTGGAGGGGGATATTGTAGAGGTGGTTATCACCTTAGAGGACGTGCATGTCATCCTAGGATTGCCCATAGTAGGGACACCCATAGTCATAGGAGTACCTGATAGTAAGGAGGAGAGGAGAAAATTAACCAAATGGGCAATGACACAGAGAAGATACACCTTGGATTAAGGATGAGTATGTCTGATGTATATATATCATAGATTCTAGACATCCAAAAGGCTATGATATGACTTATGATAGTATGAGTGTTGTGCCTCAAGTTAGATGCTAAGGTACCACTCTTTGTGATAGCCTTGAGTTAGATGATATTAGAGGAAAGGGTGATATATGACCTGGGATCTATCATATGGGTACAACTCATGCATGACATGGATGGAGTGATGTCTAAAGGGTAGAAGTTAGTGGGATTAATCATATTATTGATGGCATGGATATATGAGAGGTTCCCCATGTATTATCCAATTGGGTTACCCCATGAGGTTGATGATACATTACCTCAAGTTTAGAGATGGAGAGAGGACCAGGTAACATGGGTCACACCACACATACTAGTGTTATAGATAGTGATATGAATAAATATAGGGCTTCCATTTTCTATGATATAGCCTATCTAGGACATAGTGGCACTAACTTTAGCATAGATAGAGGTGATAGGGCACTATACCTAGTGGATGGAGCCACATCTAGTGGTATAAGTAATAGAGTAGATAGGCTTTCTCACCCAATAGTATTGATAGTGATGCCCACATTTCAAGCCCAGTATGTCAAAGAGCCATATGAGAGATGAGGACTAGGGCCACCAGTGGTGAGGCTGATGCTTAGGCCATGTCATGAGAGATCATGACTAGTTGGGCATGATTGGTAGTGGAATGAGATGAGATGGGTATAAAGGAAGGAGTACAAGAGGTACCACCACCAATTCTATATCAAGAGGAGTAACAACTACCATAAACACATCATTGATGGAGGAAGCAAGAATAACAGAGATAAGAGATATTAGACATCTTAGATGACCAAACAAGAAAGCTAAAGCAAAGTTGGACTACAAAGTTACCACTCAAGTGTAGCCTAAGATGGGTATGAATGACATCTCTAGGATTTAATTTTAGGAGGCAACTGATAGAGGAGGTGTTGACCAAATTTGACCTTTGGTAAAATTGGGTAAAACCATACGTTTATAAACTTTTTATAAGTTTATGCATGTACTATAGGGGTCTCATAGTGGTCTAGACATTTTACATATCCTTCCTCTAGCCTTGATCTAAGCCCATTCTCCTTGTACTGGTCTAGTCAAATAAAGTCAACCAAATTTAGCCCTGGTAAAACTTGTTCAAAGGTTCAAATTATGTTATAATTATTTAAATATGTTCATTTGTGTGTCATAAAGTGTTTCTAAGTCATATATTTATCCTTCACCATGCTTTATATGCAAAAAGTGTCATTTGGCCACATTTTTAGCATAATAAATGACTTGTACAAACTTTTAAAGAGGAAAATTTGTCATTAAGATAAATTTAAAAGTGGAGGAGGTTAGGATATATCAATAATAGTTAGATTTAAATCTAAGAGGTAGTTATGTGGAGAAAGGGGTAATTTCTCCTTATTTTTAGGCCCTTTTGGGCACTTGTACAGACTTCTTGAGTTCACCATCAGCTAAAACTATGGATAAGATGTAAATTCATCTCCATAAACTCAGTTTTATGATTGGTGTGCTGAGATAATTACAAAAAGTTCATTTTTAACTTCTTTTTCTTACATCTTCTCTTTACAAGCCAAGAAAGGTCATTTTCAAACACTTGGTGTGGGTTATATAGCTAGATCTAAGAAGAGTGATTTTGGGGAATGAACAAGATCTGAGTGTACTTAAAATTCATATAAATAATTTTTTTTGGGCTTCTCCTTTATGAATAATCACTTTGACTCCAAGTAGTTTTTTATGCATTTACGTCTAAGAGGGGTATACTTTTGAGCCAATTTCAAAAATGTTTGTTTTGGTTTGATGATTTTTATGATTACATATGTTTATAATGCATATTCATAGGTTTTACCATCGTATTATTGGTTTTGGAGCTTCATAAACTTTTTAATCCTCTTATAGGTTTATTGTTCTTTCAAACTAGTATTTTCACACTTTTAGTTGTTTTAAGGGATGAAAAGGGTTTTACAAAATGAGATGAGAGAATGTTGTATCATTGAAGATGATTTAATGAATTATGATGCATTTATATGTGTTTTAACAAGTTTTGGATTCATGAAATGCCAAAATCATACTCACATGACTATGTTTCCCATCACTGTCAAGCCCTCACAGTGGTGTTTACACCTACAAGTGGCTTGAATAGATGATACGGGGGTCTCATGAAGTTTTTTAAACATTGGAAAAGAATTTTGAACCTTGGATTTATATTTTATCATGTTTAATTCCCCTTGGTATCTCAATTGGTGTTGGAGAAACATCCTAGCAAGGATTTCTAAGTTTGAGATCTTCTTTCCCTAAAATGGTGAAATAGAGCTCCTAGTTTTTTTAGCTTGAATTTGTAGACATGTCATATTGATATTTGGCCAATCCTTATTAAATATATTTATGGATCTTGGCATATATAGTGAAAATTAAAATTTTGGAGGGATAGTGACCAATGGAAGGTGGTCTTTTAAAGGTCTAAAGGTGCTTCGCAAGACACTAAATTCTTATAGTAATGTCTCTAGGGTTGTGACTAAAAATACCATTTTTCAAATAATGATTCAATTCTAAACCATGCCTTCATGTTGTGGTGGTTTTGATGATGAATTAATAATTCTTGAGATCTCAAATGATTACCATAGGATAATCCATGAGATCTTGTAACCCCTCATACTCATCCTCTGTACATACACAGGGTAGAATGTGCACCTATAGCTAAGACATGGATGATAGTATTTAATCATGATGGTTTTGTGAGGTTTTAGAACCAATAAAGGTGAAAATTTGGCCTAAAACATGAATAATTAATATAAAGAGGATGTAATAGGTCTTTGAATATTCTAGGAGATCTTGTATGTTGTTTCTAAGGCCTAAAAACATAAATCATCACCTACAACCAACCTTGTAGACTATCAATAGGTAGTGAGTGAAAGGTTGGAGTCTTGGTGTGGTAATAACATGAGTGAAAAATTTCATACTTATAATGATATAAGGTTTTTCAATAAAACCAATATAATGTTTCATGGTTCCCCTAAACCATGATCACCTACAGGCAGGCCTAAGTTTCATATAACACAACCATGTTGGAAATACAGTCAATATGTTAGAAGTAAACTTTATTTTATATTAGAAGAGATTGTATTGGTGGATTTTTGATTATATAGGTGAAAAGTGACCTCATGTATGAATTAATAATCTTATGGACACCTTGATCAATGAGAAAAACCCCATCTTGACACCTATAGGTTAGGAATGAGGAGTACCTTGTCTCAGTCCAACATAGTAGAGGATGGGATTGTCTTGATGCTTTTCATTTTTAAAGAACAAAGAAGAATGAATGATAATAAATTAATGGTATAAAAATAATTGAGTAATGATACATTAAACATCTCTAAACCTAGAAAAAAATCATAAAAGCTTACAAATATGGTTAGGGAAGGTTATTGAGATCACAGTCATGAGACCAAAAAATGTAAATTGAGAGTATGAAGGATCCTAGAGTGATAAATGTGATGAATGGGAGTTAGAGAAACCAAAAAATATACATTACAATGTGTAAATATTTTTTACATTGAAATTCATGAAAGAAATGGAGTTCAAGAAATCAAATATAGTCTCATACCATACTTACCTACATAGTTTTCCATTATTCAGAATCTACTTGAGAGATTGCAAAGGTTGGAGGCCCTGAAGTTGGAGTTAGATGCCCAAAATTGGTAAAAAGTACACTTAGGAGTTCAATAATCTCTTAAAATGTACAAATTATTAATAATAATAGGGTAACATCTCCTTATTTTGTCTTAAAGGTAGAGTACCCCTTTTCCTTGCTTAAACCCTTCAACTATTGGGAAATGGATCAAACATGAACCATAAGGATTGATGATTTATCAACAGGGTTTGAGAAGTTTAAACACATATGGAGAAACATTTTAAACCTTTCTAGAAGATCTAAAAATAAATAGGGTGGTCCAAACAAGGAGGTATACAAGTAGACCTAATGAGATAACATGCAAGTCCAGCTCCAAACAGGTCACTTTAAATTCAAACCCTTTCCAAGAATTATATTTAGTTTTGAATAATTTCTATAGTGTGAAAATTATGTGTTCAAGATATTTAATTATAAATAGGATTCATTTAGCTCAAAAGTGCAAGTAGAGCCATTGGTGAGGTCTAGGCCTAGTCTCAAAATTGGAGTCATTTTCATTTTTAGCTCTTAGTGAGATATTAAAATGATTGAGACATGTCCTTGGGTTATGTTTTTAGATTTTTAAACCTTTAATTTGTATAATATTTCATCATAAATCCATTATGTTGGCTTAGAAGCTCTTAGACCTTATAGAATGCAATCAAGGAGCTTGAATGTCAACTTGGAGATGCTTGTATCTTTTATGAGATTTTTCATGGGACCCTAAGATGTTTGGGGATGTTATTAAAATTCCTTGAGGATCCTCTAGTATCATTTAGACAAAGGTTTAACATGTCAACTTTATGAACAAACGTTAAGACCAGAACCACCTTAAAACCCTTACAAATCATCCTTAAGGACCCAATGGAAAATATGAGGAAAATGAGGCATCCAGAGTGGGTGGAAACGCCATAAAGTGAATTAAATATGTATATCACTCCCTATATACCTATAAAATGCCAATTTGTTGTACTATACATGTATGGATGTCACAAAATAGAGATTATTTTGACAAAATTGTGTGTTTTGTAAGTTTGGAATACTTTCAAGAAACTAAATAACTTTTGGGAGATATTTTAGGACTTTTTATATGTCCTCATGTCAATTTTAAGAGGTATTTAAACTCTTAAGCTTGTTTTCTACCTCTCTCATTTTAGCTAGTCTAGCGGGTAGATAGTGAACACTTATGCAAAAGTGGTGAAACTCAATTTAGAAATCCTTTTAAGGATATTTTAATGAAACTAATGATATGAAAACTATATAAAAATTTCATCCCTCATTTTTCATGGATTATATTTCCAAATTGGGAAGGTTTTAGGTGTTTAATGTGAGGAGTGCATGGAAAGGAGTCATTTTGAGACTTTCATGGATGATTGTATATGGCCAAAATGATAGGAATTATAAAAATATAATATAATTCTTTTGAAATATTTTTATTAACCCCTCCCACTCATACCCATAATCATACATTATCATTTATAGTGATAAGAAAATTTTGGAAGACAAATCATGGGGGGCAGTTATCTGTGCAAGGAAAGGAGTTTTTAGACCACTTTGTAAGAGTTGGATGTTTTGAGATGACACTTGTAGCTCCTAAAATTTAATGGATCACCCCATATCTCTCTTACATGCACAAATAAATGATATCTTCAGTTGTGATAAGTGTCTCTATGACTCTTTAACTCCCCTTCTCTTCTCACATCTTCTATAAATTTAGCTTTTTATGTTATTATATGGATCTCTCCACATTGGTATGGTGAACCCATGATCATTTTTTTAATTGAGATAATAAAGATATATTTTTTACCTCATTAAATATTTAACTAAGTGTAAACAATGGTTTTTGATCTTGTGGAAGTGTAGCTTTATTTACCTTCACATTTTACTCTTCCTAGTACCTTGTGTTTTGTAATCTCTCTTTTACAAGTCAGCAAAAAGTTTTTGATGTTGATGTTATAGGTGTAGTGAGTATTATATTGAATAGAGTGTATTATAATGCCTATTTTATAAGTCCTCTTAGCATAAGTTATCTCCAAAACCCCTTGTTGAAACATTGATGTGAGAGAGAAGGTTGTCATTGGATGAAGCATATGTTCTACTTCTTCTTGGTTATAAGTACATGTCAAAGGGTGTGAGTAGAGCATATGTTTACTATATCACCCCCAAAATTTTAGTATTAGGATTGATATTTAGTGATGCATCAAGGGGAACTAGCCCCTAATCTAGAGATCCACCTCCAACTAGGGATACCCATAGCCCTGAGGTAGTTCCATTATGCCACTTGAATGAGGAGTGACTTGTCATCTCCTCATTGGGTGAAAGTTTAAGTGATAATTTTTTTTGGCACACCCAATGGGACCCTTGTTCCAAGAGATTAATTATTTTTGGTGTTCTCCTTAAGATACCAGCCTTTGGAGGCAATTCCACAAAGCACCAATGGTGATTCTAAGCATAAATCTAATGGTTAAGTAGTCCAGGTATTCTTATTAAAGTTATTTTCTTGCTCTAAAACTTCTCAAAAGTCTCATGGATTTTTTTATGTTGAGTTTGTCCTAACACAAGTTGAGGATATATGTATTGTTTTGCCTATTCCCCATCAATATGAACAAGTACTTGTCAAAACTTGTCATGATCCCTATCAATCTTATGTTGCCTATAGTCAGCCCTATCAAGCTTATGCTCCACCTAGTCCCCCTAGTTCCTCTTTAATTCATCCCATTTCAAGTTTAAAAAATACTCTCATTGGTTATAAAGACTACATGTTAGACCTTGATACTAGATATGGTTACGGTCAGGTCATCCCTAGTGTTTGTATCAAGAGTGTAAGGGATGCTTTGGAACAAGTTAAGAAAGAATGGATGCTTATTAACAGAGCTAATTGGTAAGGTATTTCTAATGAGATGATTTGTGTTTGTGGATTAATTTTCCATATAAAATAGAGGTTGAGAAATTAGGAACCAACTCAGTCTTGGAAGCTCTAATATACCCCACATCAACCTTTGAGTTTGTTAACCTTGTCCACTCAAGATGTTAATCCAAACATGTTCCAAAATGCCCTAAGTTCTTCATTCATTCCCCAAAGTTTCCCTTCTTAGAATTCCATCCAAGAGAGCATCCAAAGGAAGGAGGACATCATGGTTGATCAGGTTGATGTATTTAGATAAGATTATGAGAAAAAAACCTATGTTTTTAGGCTCAACTTGAAAATAAGATTGAATTAGCCAATCATATTTTAAGGCAGTCTATCATGGAAATAGAAAATGAACTATCTAAGACTAATTTTCTAGTTTGAAATAAAGATGACAAGCCCAAGGAAACTTCAAGTTTCCTAAATATATCATTCACCCTTTCATTAGCATCTTAGCCTCATGAAAAAATCTTTGAGCCTACCTTCCCAAGATGGAAAGAAGTGGTGGCATCTTATGAAGAAAAGAATAAAGCATGTTTAGGTAGAGAATTTTAAAAGGGAGAGAAAATTGAAACCCATCAAATACCTCCCACCCATCCTCAAGAAGATATTGAACCCATTTTTACACCTCCTCTAACCAATCAATGTTTAACTTCTAATGTTGAGGATTGTATTGCTACTTGGTAATCTTATTTAGCTAAGCTTCCTATTTTTGAGATAACTAATATTGACATTACTAAGAGGGAAGAAGAGATATAGATTTAATTTTCTATCAATGATGAGAAGGAGATGACTCCTTATGAAGATGATGTTATTTATGTTATAAAATATGCCTTGGAAGGAGTTATTTTGGATTCTAAAGAAGAAGAGGAAGAATTTTCTCTTGTTGTTCCTCTTCATGATGTTGACAAGTCAAAGGATAATGACTTGTGGCATAAATTTGGGCACATATGAAATGAAGTTGAATCCCTCAAAGAATCTTACAAGTCCTTTGGAATTAACTACAATCAATGGCAAGCAAAAGGTTGTGTCTCAAAAGGAAGACATGTGGAAACCTACATGCAAATGTTCCAAGAGTATGAAGAATGTGAGAAGAATAAAATCCTAATGAAACAATTCCAAGATGTTGGAAATCATGCATATATTGAAGAGCATCATCATCAAGAGAGTCTAGCTCATGATGGAGCAATTTATGATAATGTTGAGCATTTTGAGGATGATTCAAAATTTGATCCTAAAGCCACCTATGAAGCTAATCCTATCAACATCAAGGAAAGGTGTGAGAAAAAAACACTTCCAAATTATCATGATACAATACTTCTTGAAGACTTTGAAGAGGTTGTAACAATTGAGAAGAATGATGAGATCCTTTAAGAAGACATAAATTTACAAGTTGTCCCATACATGGATTTGAAAATTTTTCATGAAGAGATAAAAGGATAACAATATGAGGCATGTTTCCAAGTTTAAGAGGACTTCTTTTACTTTGGAGACCTATTTTAGATGACATCATCAAATGACATGTCAAGTCAAGGAGAAAAAAGAAAACATGAGTCATTTAACACCACATAAGAAAATAAGCATGCTTGGAATCCTCATTCATCTATTAAGGAGGGAGATTAAAGATAATTACCTTTTGATCTAGGAAGGGAGGTATGATCAAGTTGAATGTACATAATTAGTTGATTTTAGTTGTGCCTTGTGTTCCCTAAGTGCTTAGTAACATAAGTGTGTTTTATTTTATGTGTTTGCTTTTATCCTTTTGAGTGTTGTTTTTTCCTTCATGTGTTTTGAGGTAAAAAAAATATCTTTTTGGTCATTTTAAGGTCTATCCCTACTATTTACAAGTGCATTTGACCCCCTTTGCCCAATAGATAGGATAAAACTACTAGTCCTTGACATAAGTAAATATATTACCCCTAAGAATTACCAAAAGTGTTGACAAAATTTGACATTTGGTCAAATTGGGTAAACCCCTACATTTATAAACTTTTTATATGTTTATACATGTCCTATATGGGTCTCATAGTGGTCTAGACATTTTACTTATCTTCCTCTAGTCTTGATCTAAACCCATTCTCCTTATACTAGTCTAGTCAAACAGAGTCAACCAAAGTCAGCCTTGGTCAAACTTGGTAAAATGTTAAAATTATGTTATAAATATTTTTATATGGTAATTTATGTTTCCTAAAGTGTTTTTAAGTCACATATTTGTCCTTCACCATGCTTTATATGCAAAAAGTGTCATTTGGCCAAATTTTTAGCATAATAAATGACTTATACAGACTTTTAAGGAGGAAAATTTGTCACCAAGATATATTTAAATGTTTATTAGGTCAATATATATTAATAATATTTATATTTCAGTCTAAGAGGTATTTATGTGGAGATAGGGGTAGTTTCTCCTTGTTTTTAGGCCCTTTTAGGCACTTGTACAGATTTATTGAGTTTACTATCACATAAAAACATGCGTAAGATATCTCTTAATCTACATAAAATCCTTTCCATGATTTTTTTATTTATAAAATTCCAAAAATTTCATCTACAACTTATTTCTCTTATATCTTCTCTTTGCAAGCCAAGAAAGCGCATTTTCAAACACTTGGTGTGGTGCATAAAACTAGATTTGGGAAGAGTGATTTTGTGGAATGAAATGGATATAAGTGTACTTAAAATCAATATAATTAAATTCAATTTTTTTGTATTATCCTTTATGAAAAATCACTTAGACTCCAAGTAGCTTTTTATGCACTTGCATCAAAGAGGGGTTTCCTTTTGAGCTAGTTTCAAAAATGTTTGTATTAGTTTAATGATTTTGATGATTCCATATGTTTTATAATACCTCTTCATAGGTTTTAATATCATATTATTGGTTTTGGATCTTCATAAACTTGTTAAGCCTCTTCTAGGTTTGTTATGCTTTTAAACTAGTCCTTTCACACTTTCAACTATTTTAGGGGATGAAGAGGGTTTTACACATTAAGATGAGAGCATGGGAAACTATTTCAAGTTATTGAATGAATGAGGATGAATTTAAAGGTGTTTGAAAAAGTTATGGATTCATGAAATGCCAAAATAATGCTTAAGTGACTATGTTTCCCATCACTGTCAAGCCCTCATAATGGTATGTACACCTATAAGTGGCCTAAATAGTTGATACAGGGCTCTCATGAAGGTTTTTTAACATTAGAAAATCATATTAAACCTTAAAATTTTATTTTATCATGGTTTAAGGCCCCTTGTTACCTCACTTGGTGTTGGGGAAACATCTCAACAAGCATTTATGAGTTTGAGATCTTCTTTCCCTAAAATGGTGAAACAGAGCTCTGAGTTTTTTTAGTTTGAATTTGTAGTCATGTCATATTGATCTTTGGCCACTCTTTATTCACCAAACTTGTATCCTTTGGAATAGATATTGAGTGTGAAAATTTTAGAGGGATAGTGACCAATGGAAGGTGGTGTTTGAAAGGTATAAATGTGCTCCTTAAGCCACTGAATTCCTATAGTAATGTCTATATGGTTGTAACTAGAAAGATCATTTTCAACTGATCATTCAATTCCAAACCATGCCTTTAAATTTTTTTAGTTGTGATGATGAATTTAGAATTTTTTATTTTTTAAATTATTAGCATAGGATAATCCATGAGATCTTTTAATCCTTCATACTCATCCTTTGTCCATACACAGAGTAGAATATGCACCTACAACTGAGACAAGGATGATAGTGTTTAAGCATGATGGTTTTGTGAGGTTTTAGAACCACCAAGGGTAAAAAATTGGCTTAAAACATGAATCATTACTATAAATAATATGGAATAGGTCTTGGAATATTTTAGGATACCTTTTATAGTATTTCTAAGGCCTAAAAACATAAATCATCACCTATAACCAAACTTGTGGATTGTCAATAGGCAATGAGTGAAAGGTTAGAGTCTTGGTATGGTAATATCATGAGTTGAAAATTTAATACTTATAATTATATAAGGTTTTTAAATATAACTAATACAATGTTTCAGGGTTCCCCTAAACTATGATCACCTATAGGCAGACCTAAGTTTCATAAAACATAGTCATGTTGTAAATACAATCAGTAAGCTAGAAGTAAGCTTTATTTTTTATTAAAAGAGAATATATTTGTGTATTTTGGATTATATAGGTGAAAATTAACCTTATTAATTAATTAATAAACTGATGGATACCTTGATTAATGAGCAAACCCCCCATTTTGACTCTTATAGGTAAGGAATGAGGAGTACTTTGTCTCAGTCTAGTAGAGTAGATGTTGGGATTATCTTGATGCCTTTCATGTTTCAAGAACAAATAAGAATGAATGAGAATAAATTAATGGTATTAAAATAATCAATTAAGGATACATTCACCATCTCTAAACCTAGAACAAAATCATAAACACTTACAAACAGGGTTAGGGAAGGTTATTGAGATCACAGTCATGAGACCAAAAAATGCAAATTGAGAGCATGAAGGATCCTAGAGTGATAAATGTGATGTATGGGAGTTAGAGAAACTATAAAATATCCATTAAAATTTTAAAATCCTTTTTACATTTAAATTCATGAAAGAAATGGAGTTCAAGAAAGCAAATATAGTCACATACCCTACCTATCTACATAGTCTACCATTGTTCAAAATTTGCCTAAGAGATTGGGAAGGTTAGAGGCCTTGAGATTGGATTTATATGACTAAAATTAGTATATATTACCATTAGGAGTTTATTAATATCCTAAAATGTTAAAATTATTAATAATAATAGGGTAACATCTCCCTATTTTGTCTCAGAGGTAGATTGCCCCTTTTCCTTACTTAAACCCTATAAGTGTTGGGAAATGGATAAAACATGAACCAAAAGGATTTATGGTTTATAAATAGGGTTTTATAAGTTAAAAAACATATGGAGAAACATTTTAAACCTTTCTTTAAGATCTGAAAACAAATAGGGTGGTCCAGACAAGGAGGTTTGCAGGCAGACCTAATGAGACAACATGCAAATCTAGCTCCAATTGGAAGGTCACTTCAAAGTACATCCATTGAAAATAATTATAATGTTTTTAATAATTTCCATAGGGTTAAAATTATGTGTTAAATATATGTAAGTACACAGTAAGTGTAAATAGGATTCATTTATCTCAAAAGTGTAGGTAGACCCATTGGCAATGTCTAGGCCTAGTCTCAAAATGGGAATCATTTTCATTTATAGCTCTCAGTGAGATATTAAAATGACTGAGGAATATCCTTGGGTTATGTTTGGAGATTTATAAACCTTCAATTTTTATAATATTACATCATAAATCCATTTTTTTGGCTTGGAAGCTCCCAAACTTCATAGAATGCAGTCAAGAAGCTTGAATGTTAACTTGGAGATGCTTGTATCCTCTATGAGCCTTTACATGGGACCCTGAGGTGTTTGGGGATGTTATTAAATGTGTTTTAGGATAGTTCAATATCATTTGGACAAAGTTTCAATATGTCAAATTTATGAACAAATGTTAAGACCAGAACCACCTTAAAACCCTTACAAACCCTCCTTAATGACATAATGGAAAAGATGATGAAAATGAGGCATCCAAAGGGGGTGTAAAGGCCATGAAAGTGACTTGAAGATGTAGAGGAATACCTAGATACCTATCCTATCCCATGTTTTTGTACTATACCTATATAGATGGTGTAAAATAGAGATTATTTTGTCAAAAATATGTGTTTTGTAGGTTTGGAAGACTTTCCAAAAACCAATTCACTTTTTGGAGAAAATTTAGGACTTTTATAAGTCCTCATGTCCAATTTAATAAATATATAAACTCCTAAGCCTATCTGATACCTCTCTCATTTCATCTAGTCTAGTGGGTAGATAGTGAACACTTAGGCAAAATTGGTGAAACTCAATTTGGAAATCCTTTTAAAGATATTTTGATGAAAATGATTATATGTACACTCTATAAACATGTCATTAATCCTTGTGTATGGATCATATTGAAAATTTTGGAAGTTTTTGGGTGCAAAGTGTGAGGATTTCATGGAAAGGAGTCATTTTGAGACTATCATGGATGATTGAGCATGACCATAATGATAGGAATGATCAAAGGCTAATGCAATGAATTTTGGGGCTTATTATTAACCCCTCCCACTTATACCCATCATCAAACATGATCATTTGTAGTGATAAGTCAAGTTTGGAAGAAAAATCATGAGGGGTAGTTTTTTGTACAAGGAAAGGAGTTTAAACCATTTTACAAGAGTTGAATGTTTTGAGATGACACTTTTAGATCCTAAAATTACATGTCTCATCCCATATATGTCTTACATACACAAATTACTGATCTCTTTAGTTGTGACAAGTTCCTTTATGACTCTTGAAGTCCCCTTATCTTTCTCTTGTCACATCTTCTATAAATGAAGCTTTTTTGGCTATTGTATGGATCTCTCCACCTTGGTATGGTGAAGCCCTACAAAAATTTTACCTTGAGATAATAAATATAGTTGTTTTTACCTCATTTAACATCTCACTAAGTGTACACAATGGTTTTTGGTCTTGTTTAAGTGTATCTTTTTTTACCTTCACATGATACTCTTCTTAGTACCTTGTGTTTTGTAATCTCTCTTTTGTAGGTCATCAAGAAGTGTTTGATGTTGATGTTGTAGGTGTAGTGATTAGTATATTAAATATAGTGTCTTAGAATGCCTATTGTATAAGCCTTCCTAGCTGAAGCTATCTTTAAGACCCCATGTTGAAACTTGATATGAGAGAAAAGGTTATCATTGGATGAAGTGTATATGCTACTTATTCTTGGTATTAAGTGCATGTCAAAGGGTGTGAATAGAGCATATGTTTGGTGTATCACCCCTAATATATTAGTTTTGATTTAAAATGTATTTTTCACTTTTAATCCCCCCTAAATGCTAGTATTAGGATTGATCTTGGGTGATGCATCAAGAGGAACTAGCCCCTAATATAGAGATCCACCTCTAACTAGGGATACCCATAGCCCTGAGTTGGTTCCATTATGCCACTCAAATGAGGAATGACTTGTCATCTCATCATTGGGTTCAAGTTTGAGTTATAATAGGAGGTTCATAGAGCCCACATAGATTGGGAGAATGTACTTATTAGCCACATATATGGTGAGATAGTAGTGGTTGACACACATATAGGTAATAAAATGTGATTAAATTTTTCTTGAATTTAATTGAAATAATCTAGAGATGGATAGATTTTAGGATATATCAATGATATAGTATATATTTGGTTTACTTTTTATAAGTATGGAAAAGGTTGAGAAGATAAAATGGGGTTCCTTAGTGAGGGGAACATTCCATGATGTCCTATATGGGGCACTGATGCCTTATGACCCCACTATACTGGAAGATCCTAGTGTACCATCTACCCCAAATTAGGTGAGCTAGTTTAGATTAATTAGAGAGGTCATGAAGTAGTTGTAATTGCATATAAATGGGATATAGCCACTATCAAATATGGGTTCAAGATATACATGGACATTGTAGGCTCTAGCTAAAGATAGAGCTACACATATGGGTATGATGACACATATGACATAGGCACATGCCCAGTAGAGTGTGACACATGTAGCAATCCTAACCCATACGACATAAGTACATGAGTAGTAAAGAGTGACACATCAAGAAACCCTAACCTAATTGATATATTTGTAGGCTCAGGTAGCTCATGTATAAGGGTACATGTCAACATTGAGATTTTAGACAGCCTCTTTATAATATTCTATTTAAAGGGGTCAGACTAAGGCATCTATAGCCAATGTGGTTAGGCCATAAGATAGGTAGGATGAGGCCCAACCATAGATTTGGAGCACTGTATATGGCTATATATTTATATAAAAACTCATTGTGTGTGTGTGTGTGTGTGTGTGTGTGTGTGTGTGTGTGTGTGTGTGTGTGTGTGTGTGTGTGTGTGTGTGTGTGTGTGTGTGTGTGTGTGTGTGTGTGTGTGTGTGTGTCTATGTATATGTATGTATGTATGTATGGTTCATTTTGGTAGTTTGGATATTGATTGTATGTTTTGTCATTATGGTTTTGGTTGTTGATGCTTGGATATATTTATTTATATCACATGTTTGTATCTATTATTTGTATATGTTATGGGAAATATATGAGTTGTGGTTTATTTTCTATCATTATGTAAGACACATGCATGGTTAGAAAGAAACAAGAAAAAAGGATTTGTTAATAATATAATCAATAAAAAATGTACTACACACTATTTCAAGTTGGTAAATGTGAAATAAAAAGAAAATGACTAAGTATAAATAACCAAAAGGAATGGTAAACAAGATGGTGAAAATTTTATTTTTAAACCAAGAGAAAGATTGGCATCAAATTAAAACAAGTAAAATCACACTAAATCATGTTGAGAAGTATGAAAATAATGTAATAAAGTAGAAAGCACATGAAATAATAAATGGTATAAAAATAAAATAATTTAATTCAATAAATCATAATAAATCATGTTGGGAAGTATAAGAAAAATAAAATTAGTAAAAATTGGTCTTAAATTTATACACTAATTCAAGTTGCGAAGTATGAAAATTTTGAGAAATGGTTGGATTCTTACATGCAATTAGAAAATAAGAAGATAAAAGAAGCAAAAGAAAAATGAAGCATGAAACATATTAAATCAAGTTGGAAAGTATGTCAATGATGTGTAACTTCATAATCAATCACATCTTATTTCATATTTGACACATTTAATTTTGATTGTGACTTGGATTAGTAAAAAATTTTGTGAGGAAGGCCAAGTCCTATCCATGGTATTACACTACAACTCATAATGGGAACACCAATGAGGTAGAATTTTAATGTGAATATATGGTAACAGAGGATGTTGGTAATACTAATGTGAAATTATTGTAATTTGTGACTAATGAGAGGTCCTATCCATGGTCTTAAAATGCAACTCACAAATGGAATCCCAAGGGGAGTGATCAATAAAAAAAAAATTCTCAAGAGGAAATATGAGGAATATAGGGAGTGAAAAATAGAATGTAAAAATTAAATTAGGTGTATTATGAGAATATCTTAGGAGATATGAGGTATAATAAGGACATGAGAAGACACTAAGTGACTAATGACCATCAATGTACAAAGGAAACCTCTTTGCTATATACATAAAGATTTATAGGTAAATAGGCATGATAATAAGATCAATTCATGAATGTAGATTGGTACAAGAAAAGTAAAATGGACCTACCTTATTATGACGTGATCCCCATTCCTCAAGAACAATTACAAATCCATCAATCTACTATGAAGATTGGGTACTTGAATGAGAAAGTAGGTAGCACTAAAAGATTTTTTTATTCTCCTTTTCTAATCTACTATCCTAGCATACCCCAATGGACCTTAGCTTCATTGTGAGGATAAATATCAAGTTTGAGATTTTACTAGAATAAAGAGATGTGCTTTGAATCATGTCTTTTAATGTAATTTAAATTTTAAATTTTTTTATTTTTTTGCCTTTTTTATCATTGCCTTTTATTATTTGATTTGGATTTTGATTTTTTTAAGGATTTTTAAGATTCTTCCTCTATACAAACTCAGAATGACTAAACATGAGAGATAATGTGAGACACATGAATGTGTTGTATACTTAGGCTAAAGGAAACTAAGTAACTAAAGACAAGATTTATTAGGACACTTAATCTTGATAATGAACCAACATGTTATATCAAGTCTCAACCATGTGTATGCTTATTTTGTGAGAAAAGAATAAAAGGAAGAAGGAGATCCAAAGTGGACTGGTGAAAGGATATTATAATAAGATTAATTATTTGTGAACTGATAACATGGTAAAGAAGGAATGAGTAAAGGGAACCAGGTTTGTATAACCAAGTCACAATGACAATTATCCATGTATATAGAGATAAGAAAGAAAATAATAATGAAAAGTAAATAAAGGAGTTTATAAGAAAGAGAAAGCAATGATAAAGAAGACATTCATAAGAAAACATAAATTAAATTATAAGAAATATATAAAGTGCAAAATCAAAGTCACTATGTAAGATAAATAATGTCAAATGATATAACAATATAGATAAAGATAATATTGGATCACTCATCCAATCTAAAATGAATGTAAGAACACCATGCATAAATTCATAAGTACTAATAGATTTTGCCACATAAATTATCCAAAACATCTAATAAGTCTCTATGAATTTGGATGTGAACTACATCTAATGTCTCATATATGTTTAGATAAAACTAGGAAAATACTTCTCATCCAATCTCCTCAATATAAAAGTAAGAATGCCTTATGGATCATGCTGAGGAGGGATATCATGCAAGGGATACTTAGAATAATGTATGGGAGTAAACTCTATGGGAGATTCAAGAATCACTTGTGCGGAAGGATACACAAATGAGGGAATCACAACTAAATAAGGATCCATAAGTGAGGGACTCATAGGTGGAGAAGGATCCATAGGTGAGGGAAGGTCCACAAGTGAAGGGTTCAGAGGTGGGAGGAATAGAAGGTGATGAAGAGACCATAGGAGAGGATGGAATCACTAGAGGTAGAACCATGAGAGAATAAAAGGGAGCCTTCTTGTAAGAATGACCTATGAGAGGAATGGTAGAATGTCCAAGAATATTTATAAGGTGATCTTTAAGGTGTTATTAAATGATGTCATAATGATCAGTGTAATGAGTGACATATTGGTGTCAAAGAGAATACACCTTTCCATACGTAAGAATATACTCAGGTAATATCTTTGAGGGAGGCATGGCCTTATCTAAGGACTGAGAGTTAGAAGGATCCAAAATCTCAAAATATTATTATAGTTTATGAAAATAAATGGAATAATGGTTATATGTACCATGAAAGCAATAAATATGCCTATGAGTAGGCTTATTTTAATTACTCATAGAAGGAGGTATAATAGGAATAGAAAGAGCTTAGGAAGACTCATTGGCCCATTTGGTGGGTAACGGAGCCATCTAAGGTCAAGAATCAAACCATCACTAAGAGAAGGTGATGGTGGGGAAGGAATGAGACTAGGATCAATATAAGGAGAAATAATATCAGAAGCATCGATAGACTGAGTGATAGTAGGAGCAAAAATTGGCTCAATTATGGTACGATCAAGAATGGGCTCAACTATATTAGGAACAAGAATGGGATCCAATGTGGGATCCACTGAGGGAGGGTTAAGGTCTATAGAAGGCCTAATAAGGGTCTAATGCATCTAATGTATAATCAAATTGTAGGGTTCAGTGTACCTAACAAAGTAGTAAGGCCCAATCATAGCATGATCTGTGAGCATACTCTTATGAGGTTCCTCAAAAATTGAAGGTGTCAATACCATACACCATCTCTACTCTATAATAAAGAGGAAAAATACCCAAATTAGGAACTATAAATGATGGAATATGGTAAGATACACATAAATATTGAAACAAAGGAGAATGGTAATGGATAATCTCAGCATCATAGGCCTGAACAAGACCACCTAAGAATGGATCATCTAAGGTGTAACCATCATCATAGTTAGGATTATGAATATCAATGACTCAAGTAAGGATGACCTTGTCATATGATTAACTGTGGTGAATAGAATGTTGAGTCTTGGTCAAGACAATGTGAATATCATTATAAAGAAGTTTACAAGAATGAAGAAGGAAGCTGAGAAATGAGATGAGGTGAGAGATCAAATTTTTTAATCTTTAATTTGATCTCATTAGGCTCATGATCATAAAAATCTAAGAGGTTATAGGGAATATTCCTAATGACCTTGGGATGCCTATTATAACCTCAGTTAGAATTGATGGGAAATTTGAATCATTGAGACTCATTAAATGGAACACTGGGCAAAGGTTATAGAGTAGGGATGTTGAAGACACCACAGTCTTAGAATTAT
The DNA here is from genome assembly GCA_037957365.1 of Torreya grandis. Taxonomy (NCBI): domain Eukaryota; kingdom Viridiplantae; phylum Streptophyta; class Pinopsida; order Cupressales; family Taxaceae; genus Torreya; species Torreya grandis. The sequence goes on from JARHVA010002691.1 coordinate 309,407, forward strand.
TCAAAATTCTAAGGGTTAGTGTCACCTTAAATCCTATATATGGCTCCATTTTAAGGGAATTTAATGCATTGGCAAGAAAAAGAAGCAATATATATCACTGACCACAACCTACCAAACAAGATGTTGTAAGAAATAGTAAAGTTAAATATCATCACCTTCACATAAATGGTGATAGGTGGTATGGTAATGGGAAGCCACACACAACTTAAAGGAGGAATTTCCCTTCAATCATATACTTAACATGTATTGTGTGTGTATTTGATATTTCATTCATAATATCTAAGGTCTTTGATAAAATCAAGAGATGTAACATAGGTGCCATAACCCTCATCAATCAAGGTACGTTTAACTTGGATATCACTAATTTAGACACTAATGAATAAAGGAGGATCATCTATATGAATTAGAATATCATCAAGAATAATATAAGTGATAAGAAATTTTAAGGAAAGAGAAGTGTACATTTTTTTATCAACATGGATGGACATATGTTCACATAATTGTAATATGTTATCCTTAGATCTAGATAATGTTGCTTCACATCCTACTAGGGGAGGACAAAGGATTTTTATTTCAAGCAAGATTTACATAAGATAGTTTTTTTGACATGGAGAGGTCTTCAGAAGCTCAATGAATGGAATTTTGGATGGGAGATTAGTGAGTTCCATGATGGGATCCCACTCATTATAACCCATGAGGAGATTAATATAAATAGGTGCATATTGTTTAATGAGGTCTTTGAAAGGAGGAGCTGAAGTGCATTGGAATTTGTTTTGACTAGAAGGAAGAAGTTTATAACAAGGTTATAAATTATGTTATGAATATGAAGTAGTTGGTTTAGGTGTAGGTTGAGAGTTGGTAAAGGAATTGTTGATAGAATCTTGATTATTAGTGTTAGCTAAATAAGTTGGAGTGATTGTAGAAATAGAATGGGAAGTGTTATCCAAAGTAGGAGTGGGAATTGGTTCATTAAAGGTTATAAGGTTATCTTTCCCCAACTCATTTAAATTATTTGGAGAAGAATCCTAGATAAAATGAAATGTTTGGGACAATAGAGGAGTGTAGATATGTTGAGGATCAATGAAAGCAACTACCCTTCATATATTAGTCAATTTAAACACATTATCTTCAGGAGTTGGGTTAATAATACTGTAAACATTTTTGGTGGAAGGGGTGGGATTCTCATGGGTCTCATGATTAGGTTAGTTATTAAGAAGAGGATCTTTATAGTTAACCAAATGAGCATTAGTTTAATTTAAGGCTTGAGATTTAGTATATGTTTCATGAGCCTTAAAATCAATATCATAGACTTGTTGATATTTTCAAATGACATAAACATGATCAAAATTAGGAACAAGAATAAAATCCATACTTAAATTATGAATTTACCTATAAGTCTCATGATAATGAACCCAACTAGCATGAAACCAATAAAACTTGTTAGGATCATACCAAGATTTCATAGGATGAGTGGGATCAAGTTCTCATGGTAGATGCCTAGGTAGATGTTTAATTAATTCAATTTAGTATAAAGGTTCATGAATTTTTTTGGTATTAGGTAAAGATAAATTAAGCCTAGTGTATTGTTGAGAAGATAGACTTGGTTCTAAAGATTAGTTAGGAATAATTCCTTGAATAGTGTGAATGGTGTCATAAGAGCCCATGACACCATAATTGGTAGCATTAAGATTCTTGTTCTTAAGTAAGAGATGAGGACTTATAAAAGGTGGGGGAGCCTTGAATTGATGCATAAGGAAATCTTGAAATTTAACTTGGTCAATAGCCTACTCTAAATTATGTGGAGAGAGATTGTGGACCCAATATTATAACTTGGGAAAAAGAGCATTGGTAAAGATATGGAAAAGGTTATCATCTACCATGTTATGTTTGCATTTATTGGAAATTTTTTTCCACCTTTTAAAAAAAGATTAGGCAGCTTTATTTTCAAGTTGTTTACAATTTATGAAGTGGCCCAACATGTTTTTGATAAGATCACTAGTTTAAAATTCTTGAACTAAAGAATTCACTAAATATTCCAAATTATTAATAGAATGAGTTTTAAGTTGGTTATACCAATATAAATAATCACCCATGAGGGTTTTGTCTAAGATATTGGTAGAAGAAAAGATATTCAATTTGACCCAATCTTAGAAATATTTCCAAATGTTTTAAGATGAAGAGCAGGATTAGTTTATCCATTATAATAAATGGTAGGGGTGATACCTCCTATATCAATATTAGAAATTTTAGTGGTAAGAGCCTCATTTTGAAGATGATTAAGGTTTTGTTGACCAAGGGAGGTTGAGGGATGAGATTTTTATGGGAATTTAAAAGAGGAGGTAGGGGAACAATTTGATTATGTGTGCCCCAAGACATTGGTTGAGTATGAGTTTAAAGATGAAGGTGATTTTGCATTCTCATAATTTGATTTTTATTATAATCTTTAAATGTATTCATTGGATAAGTGTTTGTAATAAGATTTTATGGGTTTGATTAGAATTGTTATCATTATTTAATGCATTAAAGTTGGTATTAGTGGCCTAGGTACCACTATTGGTGTTGATAGGATATTGAGAGGAACTATGAGAATGTGAGGCACTAATGGAAAAATATGGGCTAGTAAAGGGATGAGAAGAGGAATAAATAGAAGCATGATTATGTTGGGTAGAAAATGATGCACTAGTAGAAGGATTAGGAAAAGTAGATCTTGGGAAAGGCCCACTAGATGTAGAACCTACCATATTAGTGGAGATACTTATAATGGAGGTATAAAAAGTTAAAGAAGAAGAGTTCATGGTATGATAATGGGTCATAATCAAGGGAATATCTTGAGAATCAAATAAAGTGGTACCACTAAATCTATTTGAGAAAGTGGGAGTAGGTGAATGAAGATCTTCAGATTGACCACTAATCATGAGATGGTAGATGGTAGAGGTATCTTATCCTAAATGTTAAGGAAATATATAAATAAATAAAATAAATTTATGGGTATACTCTAATTTAGGTTGATCTTCTATGGAAAATAGATGATTATACTATGAAGAGGAATGAGGAGGGGTCCCATAGTTTATTATGTGAGTAGCTATGTGAACATTACTCTCATCCAAAAGAGGATTCCTACTTTACATATGGGACACCCTATGAGGTTTGGTAAAACTCATCATGTTTGTTGAATTCAACTCAATTTTGTCTTCAAATAAAAAATTCATGATGAAGGAGAAAGACTAAACTAGGCAAAAGAGATGAGAAACAAAGGAAATAAAAAGTGATAGAAACTATATAGAGTTGATTGGGTTGATCAAGCATAGTAAATATGGCCTACAAACTATAAAGGGTCAATTGGGTTGGCCTATCATAGTAGATAAAGGCTAAAAAGTGTATAGCGTTGACTAGGTTGACCTAGCATAGCAAACAAGGAAAAATAGATAGTATATAAGAGACTATGCCGATTGAAATGATTGTGCACTAAAACAAGAATATTTGTTTAAGTATTTTTGAAAATAAATATTTTAAGGGAAAAACACATTCAATTTTCTCAATGAGGTTGATCCAACTGAGGAACACAACACAAAAAATTACACTAATGTTGGATAATGTAAGTTTTTGTAATATAACACAAAATTAAGCAAAGATCAAATGATCAGCTTGGAATGTAAAAGCTAAATAAGTGGTCAACCTAAATGTTGTTAGATTATAAGAATATAAGTTTAAATGTGATAAGAAGTTATATTCAAGCAAAGAACTAGAAAGCAATCTGAGGATAGTTTTAAGACATTTGGGCTAAAAGGGATCTATATTGGTAATGGTATTGAGGCCTACCCCCTCACTTCACACACTATAGTGATAAGGATGTGGGTGCTTAGCCAAAATATACCATTAAGCATGTATAAAGGAACCTTGGTGGGTCAAAGGATATAGAGAAATGAGAATTTTGCTGATTAACTTTGATAAATGATTCTAAATCCTACTACTATGTCAACTAGGTTAACCTAGATTTGTAGAAGAATATTATTGAGTCCCTGAAATGTACAAGGCTGACTATGTTGACCTAGTAGCCTAGATATAAAATATAACCTACATAGATATAATAGAGTCATTTTGACATGATTTTGTGTTAAACCTATGTATATATATTAGTATTGTGTAGATACAGTCAACCCAACATCATAAATATATGATAATAAAAATGATAAAATAATTAAATAAGTGAAACAAATATTACAAGGGTTAGATTCATGTCACTTTCACCAAAATGTATGCAATAAAAAATCTATCATGTCTATAAATCAATCTTACCTTAGAGAAAATAGATCATAACATACACTTCCAATTAGGGACATATTTGTTAAGTGGGAGCATGACCAATATGGGGATCCACTAGAATAAATTATGAGATCTCTTGTCATAATAAACCATGTTAAGGAGGGTTCCAAACAATCTAGTCTAACACAATCATGCAATAACCCTAAGGGGGTCCTGAGTTTTCATATTTCACATATACTAATAACAAGTAAAGTAATTCTAATCTAGTGCTCACCAAATCTTATGGCATAAAGTGAGGTTTAGAAAAAATAAAACTAAACATGTATAGAATACATATACTCAAGTCAATGTATATAAAATTCTAATTCATGGAAGAGAATCACAAATGCATATCTATCTATTCTTACAAAGGAGAAATAAAGTTAGGAATACTTATCTTTGAAGATGAACCCATCAAGCCTCAATCTCTCCATTAGCCAAGGTTCTTTGTAATAGGTTGTTGTGGTATGTAAGGATGACAAAGATAAATCAGCTCTAGGCTACATAGCATATCATTTCATCTAAAATACTTCACAAAATAATATCTGTATCTCCAATGAAAGTATGGAACCTTAAGATTTAATTCTCAAGTATAATGGTCAATAAGTAGATGTTTGTACACTCTTACTTATTATTTCACTTCTCCTTAATAAATTATGGTAATTAACTTGTATATATAAACAAATTTGACCCTTGACCCTTCCAAAAATCTCAGTTGATAGGGTTGACCTAGTCAACCTAACATAATTTTGGATAATTATATACTAGGTCCCAATATAGGTTTGCCAAAGGCTAACCTAATTCCTAAGTTAAAATATTCCAAAACTATACAAGATCAACCTAGTTAACCTATCAAAATGAACTATAAAAAAGGGATTTAGATGAGGAATAGGAAGATAAAATGTAGAAATATATTAGAATGGGTATAATAGATAAGAAAAAGCTTAGGGTTAATGGTTTTAGGAGACAAGTGTGTAAATAAAAAGTGGAAAAATGGATAATAATCTTATGAAGCACCAATGGTCTACACACCCATTTATTGGTGCACCCATTAAGGTGTACACTTAGAGAGATTTAGACTTGATGGGTTCCTACAATATACAAAGTGTTAGTAAGTGATAAAAGTTTGAAAATACTATGTGTATATAGTGTACACTTTTGAGAAATTTGATGGCATATTATTCAAGAATGGGCTAAAAGTATCCCATTAATAACCATTTGTGATAATATAAGATGTGATATCAAAATACATAATTAAAATTTTATTTTCAAATGTGAGTCTTTCATGAGAATATAAGTTAGGTAGATAAGTTTAGTGTTCCATTAATTAAATGATGTCTTTGTACCATGGGCTTTGTCAAATGGTGGTAGCCTCAATGTGGAATATAAGTGAATCTTGTGGTTGAAGATAAGATGAAAATTTTATTATTTGGATAAGAAAATTGGGATAGGTAATAACCTAGTGTGTATGAAAAAGAGATACTAAATAAGTGACATAATTATCAATAGAATTTCGATCTCGAGGGATAGGCTCAATGGTAAAATAAATGAATATTTGGGGAGATTAGTTGTAATTTATTGATAATAAATTATATTCTCACTTTTTCATTTGTAATCACCATTTACTTGAAAATAAATTAGATGAGAATCGACTAGAACATGTAGGCATTGGATATCTAAATCAAGGGCAACTCTCATGCCTAATATTAAAGCTTCATACTCAACCATGTTGTTAGTAACGTCAAATATTAAGAAAAAAGTTAAAGGGGTGATTTTTACAAGAGGGATCATAAGAATAAAACCTTCCCCTACTCCTTTAAGGTATTTGGCACCATGAACATGAAAGGTCTAATTATCCTCATGTAAATTGACATTAAATTTATGAAGATCTTTGATAACTAATTTTTATTTAGTAGTATCAGGTAGGATAGTATTTTCATCGAGATTACTTGATTCAAGATAAATAGTGAAGTTATGGAAGTAATATTTGAGAGATATTTCTTGGTTAAGAATTTCAATACATAGAATATTATCATCAGGAAGACTATCTTGAAGGTGCTGACTATAAAGCATAGGAGCTACGACAAGTTGATCAAAAATAATTTGTCCTTTGACAACTTTTTGAGTAATAATTTGATGATCATATTACATGAGAAGGACCATCCACTTGCCAATTCTATCTCTATGAAGGATGGCTTTGGATAAGATGTGACAAAGGGGATCATAATGTATGATAACATAAGTGGTTTTATAAAGCATATAATGCCAAAGTTTTTTAAATGTAAAATATATGGTAAGTCAATCACTTTTGAATTTTGTATAACATTTATCATAATCAATGAGGCCTTGAATAATGTAATATATGGCATATTCTCTTCTAGTGTCATCTTATTGGCTAAGCATTGCCCCAAGTCATATGGGTGTGGAATAAGTATACATGATTAACGGTTGATTGTTTAAAGGGGGATGAAGTATAGGTGGATGAATAAATGATTTTTTCACATTATCAAATGCTTTTTGATAGGGATCCATCAGTTCTAGAGAATTACCTTTCTTAAGAGGAGAATTTATGGAGTGGATATAGTAATTCATTTTGGGGATGAATCATCTAATTGCCCCAACTTTACTAAGATAAGTATGAATGTTCAGAATGGATGGAGGGATGGACATGTTGATAATATCATTAATCTTGGTAGGGTCAACATCAATGCCATAAATAAAAACTAAGAGTCCTAATAGTTTACCATATGTAACACTGAAGACACATTTTTAAAGATTTAGTCTAACTTTTTATTCAAGAAGGTGGTCAAATATGATGGTAAGATTGTAAAGATGAGTTTGGTGATATTTAGTCTTAGAAATGAGGTCATACACATAGGTTTCTATAATTTTTTGATTAAGATCATGAAATATATGAGTCATTTCTTGCTGATAAGTAGCTCCAACATTCTTGATTTCAAAGGGAATTTTAACATACAAATAGGTGCCTCATTCTATGGTAAAAGTGGTCTTATGTTGATCTTTGGGAGTAATGTGAATTTGGTTATAGAATAAAAAAACATCCACAAGAGATAAAATTTCATAACCAACTATGAAATCAATAATGGCATCTATTAAAAGTAGAGGGAAATTGTCTTTAGGATATGCAAGATTGAGACTACAGAAATCAATGTAGATGTGAATGACCATGGTGAACTTTTTCTTAATAGGAACTATGTTAGAAACCCATTCAAAATATTCCATTGGTTTGATAAACTTAGCATCAAGAAGTTTGATAATTTATTTGTGATATAAGGTGGAAATATTAGGTGAAAATTTTGGTTAATTTTGATACACAGGTTTGGCATAAGGATAGGTGATGATATTATGCACCACAATGCTAGGGTCAATACTAGGCATGTCCCTATAGGACTAGGGAAATATCTCATGATATTTATCAAAAAATAAGATAAATTTATCATGTTTAATAGGTGTGAATTTTAAATAAATTGTAATTGGTCAAGGACATGATGGAGTAATATATTCAATGTGAGTAGTTTGTTTGATAAACATAGAATTTACATCTTGGATTGGGAAAGAATAAATTAGATTAACTTTAAGATAGATGCTAGTGATGAAGTTATTAAAAAAGGGTATTTGTTTTTGAAATTCACAAATTTTTGATGTTGCTAAAGTAGATGAGGTTCTTGGGCATGAAGTAATTCAAGGATAGATTCATCACTATGAAAACTGGGAAGAGGACCATAGTACTCAAAATCTACTTCAATATCAAGAATTTTATTACAATATGTATCACATTTATAATGTATCTGATGGACATTTGTGGTTTTGGCATCTAATCTTATCTCAAGAGTAAGAGGAGTAGATTTATTGGATGAGATTGGTATGTCATTAACTATTTTCATAGGGGAAGAATTGAATGTAATAATGGGATCTATAGTTGGTAGAGAAGATGCAATAATTTCCAGAGGTTTGAAAGGTAGGATTTATTCTACCACCCAAGGAGTATCAAGAAGTGGATAATTAATAAGAGGTATATGACCTTTAGGATCTAATTCAAAATTCATGGAAATGGTGTGAACATCCCAATTGAAATCATGTATTTGAGCTAAGGTTTTTTGATAATTTTGAACATCTAAGTCTTGAAATTGAGCTTGGTCCATGATTTATTTAGCATCATAGCTTGGATAGATGGTACATGCTTGAGATTCAGGGGGAGTTTTAGAAGGTGAAATTCTAAGGTCACTAAACTTATGTGGAGACATGATTATAGGAGTTTGGAATAATTTGGCCACTTCATAATCATTTCATGTGAATGCATATTCAAGTAAACAAGGTTCCTAAGCATTACATGGAGGGGAAAATTAGTTATTTGAGTAATGAGAGGAATAGTGCGATCATGAAGTAATAAATAAGGGGAAGCCACTCTGATATATAGGGAGGTAGTTTAGTAGTGTTGAAAGTATGTTATAATTCATTAGGTTCATCATCATTAGAATCATCAAGAGTGACTTATAAGTCTAGATTGATGTTGATGAACTCAAGTAGAGGAGCACTATAAATGATAAGAATGCAATACTGAGATTTTGAATGAGGAAGTTGAATACTCCAAGGGTTGGTATCAGCCTCATGCTTATACCATTTGCCTTTAGGTAGGAATTTGATACATTGTCTAATAAAATAGGCAATGACCCTCATTTTATGATTCCAAGGGTGATTAAGGTGTATGCTATAAGATAAGGGCAAATAAAGGACCATAATTTTAGTTTGAACAGTCTTGGGTCTAATTGTTAAGGGAAGACAAATGCAACCAAGTGGCTTTTGATTATATTTATCAAATACACAATAGGTAAGGTGAGTTTGATTGAGATAGTCATTATTATAACCAAGTTTCTAGATGAGACACAAAGATGTTACATTAATACCAGAACCTTCATTAGCTAAAACTTTATGAATAAGGGTAGTATTAATAGATATTTTAATGAACAGTGGTGGATCATCAACACAAAAAAGATATCATTTTTATTCATGTCTTCTTCAATAAATTCAATATAAGGCTTAGAATAAGGATAAATGGATTCAATGGTATGCATGTTGGTAGGTGTAGTCATATAAAATTCAAAAATTGGTAACTTGAGAATGGCTAATGACACCCAATACTTATGTCCATCTTACTTTCTCTCAAGACCCTCTTAGGATTACTTTCACTAATTCCTAGTCATCCATGGCCTTCTATACTTGAACTTAGTTGAGCCAATACCCTCTCTTCATGACCAATCCATCCCCCTAGGTCTTGTCTACTTAGGACAATAGTGCCAAAGTTGGACTATAGTATTGGACCCTAGGGTGTCCCATTTTTAATGTTCTTATCCAATCAAAATTCAAGCCCAAATTACTATTTTTACTAGATTTCTCTTGGTCATTATGTCAGCCTAGTCTAGTTTCATCTAATCCATGACCAATAGATCCCTATAAAATCCCATTAAAATATCATTAAAAAAGGGTTGGTAAATATCACTCAAACAAGTAAGAATACAAGCAAGACCACTAAAGCAATCTTCCCTATTCTTTGTATATAACTAGCCTATACAATGTCAAGCTAATTAAAGTCTTTACACCAGTCCCTAGTCATCTCAAGCATACCCAATTTTAGAATTTATTTCATTTCATTCACTATTTTACTAAGCACTCTTAAAGGTATAACTACACGTCTTTATCCCTCTTCATAGTATTTTCATGTAGGTAGTGTGCCCACACATAGGGTGTGAAACATGTCTAGTGCATCTAACACACACTAACTCCTTTTCCCCATTTTCCAAAGTTTATTTCAATTGAATATAAGATAAAAGTACATTAATAATAAACTCTACAAGGAGATTTATTGATAGTGAGGACCTAAAAATTAGTACATAGGCTCACATTGAACAGGCAAACAAACCTAGAAAGCTTAAATCCTCAAGACAATAGAATAAAAAAAGGACTAGGCATCGAAACTTAGGGTATCAAATTAGAAAATGAAGTCCAAGATCCTATTTTTGAAATTGTCCCATTCTTATACACAAATTTATAAACCTTGTCTCAGTTAGAATAGTCTAGAAAAAGATGAGTTTAATTTTCTCTCTCTCACTACTATTTTTAGAAAAGGTCTAATTGCAATTTAATTTCACAAATTAGTAGCTTTAATTAAGAATATTATTTACTAATTTATCCTAATTAGACCCATTTTTTAAATATTAATAAAACTCTATTATTCCCTAAAAAATATCAAATCATTTGGTGAACCTGACTTACTTCAAATTTTGCATTAAAACCCTGAAAACCATAGGGTAAATTTCTAGCTGATTTTTGCCATTAATATCAAAAAATTTCCTTGAATAGTTAAATCATAAATTCATCTCAAATTTTCTAATTTTGTAGTAAATTTTACAATAAATTTATTTCAAACCCTAGTTTCATACACTAGGTCCCAGTAATTTTTTACCATTAATCCAATAATTTCTTAATTTTTTGCTTGCACATATACATCAAAAATTTATCTCAAATTTTAAAATTTTGTAATAAATTTATTTCAAACCCTAGTTTCATGTAATAGGTCCCAATTATTTTCTATTAATTTTCCATTCATTTTTTGAATTTTTAGTTTCATATTAAAATTAGAAAACCACTTCAAATTTCAAAAATTCATAGCAATTTCAAAAAAAAATCATCAAAACCCTAATTTAATCTACTAGGTACCATTAAATCAAACACTTTTCCATAATTTTTTGATTTTTTTCTTCAATACTTAACTCAAAAATTTAATTTCAATTTAAAAAAATCATAATATTTCACAAAAATTCTTTTTGAAAAATCCCTAGTTGCATATACTAGCTCTTATTTTGCTTCTTGAGGTATCACCTTACAATTTTGACAGTTCAGTATCCTTTTTCACAAATTATAATTCACTATTGTAGGGACCTTACATTTATTATATTTATTACTTTCCCTTTCTATCGCATTACCTATTAAAACTTATTGTAAAACATTCAAACACATTTCAAATTGTTTTCCTACTTTAAAAATGGATAAATATACCAATTTTGATGAAACTGATAAAAGAGAACTTCAGGAACTCTTAACCATAGATATGCAAGATGACATGCTTAGAATTCTACAAGAGGAAAAAAAGTGAACAATGGTCAATCTTCTCAAACTATAGAGCCACCAATTGCAAATGACACTATAGGGGATACTCTATCTCAACAACCCCCTATAGTAGCCCAACCTACCACTGTGCCACCAATTACAGCTAGTACATCCCTATCTCTTGATGTGACTACCCTTCTACAAGAGATAAGATCTCTTCAATCCAAGGTTCTACATCTTGAACAAGGTACCACTAGGCCTACGTAGGCTTTGGATTATTTTGTTTTACTACATACACCATTATTACGTGACATTACCTCTACACCCTTTCCATAAGGTTTTGTTCAACCTAAGCTTACTCTATATGATAGAAATGGTGATCAAGAGACACATTTGAGAGATTTTTGTGTAGCATGATTGGATTGTGTACCAAATGACTAGCTACTTACCAAGTTATTTCCATAGAGCCTACATGATTATGCTTTATAATGGTTATATAATATACCAAATCAGTCAGTCAATACACTCAATCCTTTAACTAACATGTTCCTAGCACACTTTAGTATCAACATTGGTGATAAGATTTCATGTTCTCAAATTTCTCAGCAAAAGCAATGACCAAATGAGCATCTCACAGACTATGTCTTTGGTATAAGACCATCTTGGCTAAGATGCCTAGCCCCATTGTAGATCAGGAGTTATAGGATATTATCAAACAAAGTCTTCTACCAACACTTCATGAATCAATCATGTTTAAAATGTTCTCTTCCTTCACTGAATTGTCTTACACATTAAAGTAAAGAGAATTCAAACTAATTTCAATGGGCAAACTAAAGTATACTAATACATCAAACACAACAAATAATAGTAACAATAAAGTCCCATATAAGGTCAAGTTAAATGATACTAAAGAGAAGAATCAACCTATAGTTAATGTGGTTTAATGCCTTCCTAGTGAATAGTTTTGTCAACACCCCCTCGATGTAGTTTTTCACATCTTCTAGTTCCTCCAGCCAGGTGTTACAATAGCTTTTGGATTGTAATATCATATCTCTCCCTGTTATTTGGGAAGTTGATCCAATAAAGAATCTTCTAAAGGTATATGATCAACATGCATTTTATGACTACCATAGGGAACTAGACCATACAACAAATAGATACATCAATTTAAAGCACAAGATATAAGACCTAATAGATTTAAATGTTATTCATCTTGGCACTTTAATTGAGCATACACTAGCAAATAAAACATAGGATAAAGAATTGAAAATATTCTTAAATCCATTTACACAACATTAAAAATAGAATATAGTGGACACATCAGTGGTTCATCATGAATATCATGCACATCCACCACTAGATACATACAAGGCACCTTTAGATGAGTTACATCTTTTGAGAAACATGATCAATGTATACAATTTCAGAGTTCCAACTAGACATTATATCTCTTTATCAGAGTAAGAGATCATCAAAGATGATTCAGATTATCATGCACTCTTTATCATAGCTCACATTCATAATCAACCTATTCATAGTGTGTTTATTGAGAATGGTTATAGTCTTAACATGTGCACCTTGACACTACTACAACATTTGGGTTATTCAAAGCAAGATATCACTCCAACAAACATATTTATTAGTGGTTTTAGTGGGAATATACAAATTTTATTGGGTGAGATAGTAATTCCACTACAGGTTGGTCCTACACATTTGGTCACACTATTCACTATAGTTCCCAGCATAGGAGTTTTTGATATATTACTTGGTTAATGATGGATTCAAAAACTCAAAGTAGTACCTTTTACAATTCTTAGATGCATGAAATTCACTCATGATAATTAGGTTTTTATAGTCAATAGAGTTCTATATGAGTTACCACTCCCCACTTTAGATCCATCTACCAATTTATAATCACCAATTTTAGTTTTGCCACTAGTTTTAGTTTTACCACTAGTTTTAGCTTCTCTTCTAGTTTCAAGTCCTCTTCCACTTCAAATTTAGACATAGTTGAGGCATCCATCACTAGTATATAGGGTTCAAACACCTCCATAGCTTTGATATTATAGATAGCTTGCAATTACAATATTCACATGTAGTTTAGTTTTACTAAGATCTCATGCATATACACATAGAGCACATGTTTAGAGTGCTTATCCTACTTCTAGATGGGTCCCTTAGAGACCTAAAATTTCATCCACTTATCAAATTTATAGAGGGAACCCATAGTTAGTTTCTACTTCAAATATTTTAAAACATTTATAACATATATAGCTCTCAGAGACATGGCCCTAGCATTTCCATCATGCTTCATGATCACACACAATTTAACTCCTTGATATAAGACACCATGATTAGGAGTCTTTCATAAGACTCATCAATTAGTATCATATATTTCCATATTTACTTGTACAAAAATATCTCCTACTTAATTTTACATAGTTAAAATATTCTAAAAATATAAAAATAATATAACATTTAAAAAATACAAAAACATTCAAATATAACAAAACACCAAAAAACATTTTGATTATATGCATCATCCATGTTTTAAATTTTAGTATCATGCTATGACTTACATTTTTTATTTCATGATATTTTATGTCAATTTATCTACATTAACATGCTTCACTTGATCTCCATTGAGTGTGCACAGTGACATCCAACTACTTGATTGCTTTACTCTACCCATTAAGGGGACATCTTACTTCTACATTCAAGACACACTTTGATATACATACCCACTAGGGGAATCTTCTACATGGATACACCATTTAGTTTATGTCATTCCTACACTACACACTCTAAGTTATCATGTTGATATACATTACTTACTAGATTACACAAATTTCTATGCTAACATTTCACTAATATCTATCACTTGTGTATCTCTTAGTATATACCTAGTCTTATACTAAAGTTAGATGTGATTGTATCTTTCTAGTCTTTACATGATTTATCTTCTTTCTTAGTGTACCTTATTGGATTGTATTTCCATTTCCTACTTATCTCTTGTATGTGATTTATGATATTTTATAATGTCCTTTACTTATATTCATGTGTGTACCTTTGGACATTTGACAATGTCCTTTACCTATACTCTTATATGTGATTATGGCTTTCATACCAACTTATTTATTTTAAACATGTGTATGTGGCATTTAAACATGCCTAATATGCTTATTTTCTATTTTGAGTGATGTGTGACCATGTCCCTTATTGTGTGGCCCCTTATCCACCCTTGTATGCTTCTTACTTCTTCATTTGAGTGCTTGTTTGATTGATTACATCTTCAATTTTTGCAATGCCATGATATTTATCATGCATTTTTCCTATTATCTTGGATGCATGATGGACATCCTACTCCATCCCTCTAACTAACAACTGATAAATTGACAACTAACTCTTTTAGTTCTAGTTTAGTACATTGTACAATGATTACATTGTTACATCTATCTAGGCATACCTCTAGTTATCTATCAATATCTCAAATCAAACCATGATATAACTTGAGATATCTTATTGATTATCATTGCTATATCATGTGTATTTACAATTTAACACACTAATAAGGCTTCTTCTGAGGGTAGTCATTACAAGGTACCTAATCCTACCATCAAAAGAGGGGGAACCAAATAGGGGTTTTGCTAAAGAGATTAGAGCTCTTATCAATCAAAAACTCAATTTTCAAAACAACCAAAATAACCAGTCATTAAACCACTTAGAATAGACTAGGTAGATAGTCAAGATGCTAGAATAGTGATTAGTTTTAGCCTAAGACAATAACACTAAGGCTAGACTATAGTGATAGACACTAGGGTGTCCATTTTTTTCTCTTGTCTAAACAATATAAAAACTAGGTTTTCTAGAAGTAGGTAAAAAGGTAGGTTCAACTATAGTTTTACACAATTAGACCAATTAAGATCAATAATTTTTAGTACAATTTTCTCAAAGAAGCCAAACATAAGGGGCATCATGTGCAACATGATTGGTTCTCACTTCTATTTTTAGATACGTCAATTGGTATAACTTATACATAAAAATCCATGTTTCAAACACTAATGATTAGGGGTAAATTACACAACACCTTTTTCTTCTTTTCTTTTAATTTTCATCATTACCTAGGCATTCTTACTAGTTACATGCCTTATTCCATCTATAACTGGTTGGCATCATTTTGGAGTGGATTTCATACAAGCCTAATCTCCACATTCTTGAGCACCTAAGTTCTCAAGTGTCTTCCATGTAAGAAAATTTTTTAGTTTTGGATTGGCTTTCATACAATCCTAGTTTCCAGCATGCATTCAACTATCCAAATTACATTATCAACTTTTTAGAGCATTCAAAGTCTTCAACATTCATCTCATATGACATACTTCTTCATATTGATATCATTTTATATCTTCACTTCATGTGGAAACAATGAAACTAAAGGGCCACCCTTTTTATTCTTGAGCCACCTATTCAAAGGGATTAGACACATAGTCCAAACTCTAATTAACACATATATGACCACCTAGATTCACTCAATGGGAAATGATGGAGCCAAAGGGACAAATTTTTTATTCTTGAGCCACCTATTTAGAGGGATTAGATACATAGTATAGACATCAATTAACACATGCAAGATAATCTAGCTTCACTTAATAGGAAATGATGGATCCAAAGGACTAGCTAGCCTTTATATTCTTGAGCCACCTATTTAGAAGGATTACACACATAATCTAGACATTGATTATAAAAATATATGATCATATAACTTCACTTAATAGGTGATAATAGATCCAAAGGGCCAACCATTGCATTCTTGAGCCACTCTCAGAGAATTCAGCACTCAACTTCATTCATGGTATTAATCTTGGTACAACACCTTCCATCATTACTCATCATAATCCAACATCACTCATAATCATAATAGGTTTTGTACTAGTTTGTTTACCCAATGAGATGTATTCATTCTTTTCTCTTCCTCTCTCTCTCTCTTACTCAAACTTGTACAATCTTATTTTAGATATAGTGTATCTAGTAAGAACTGATCTACTCTTTATTTTTATTGTAGATTCATACTTCATAGTGTGCCATTTCTATAAACACCTAGCATAAAAATAGCTTCATGAGCTTCACATTTGTAGATGTGTTAAGGTACACTTTCTATTTTCCTTTATCCTAGTATTTTTCTTTGTTACATCACTAGAATAAAATGGGAACAAATATAGTCATACAAAATGCAAAAATTGGTAACTTAAACATAGATAATGACACCCAATCCTTATGTCCCTCTTGTTTACTCTCATGACCCTCTTAGGCTTACTTTCACTAATTCCTAATCACCCATGGCCTTTCAGACTTGACCCCAGCTAAGTTAGGATCCTCTCTTCATGACTAATCCATCCCCCTAGGTCTTGTCTACTCAAGACAATAGCACAAAATTTTGAATATGGCACTAGACCCTAAGATGTCCCCCTTTCAACACTCATATCCAATCATAATTTGAGCCTAAATTACTATATTTCCCTAATTCGTCTTGTTCATTCTGTTAGCCTAGTCCAATTTCATCTAACCCATGAGAAAAAAATCCCTATAAAATCCCATTCAAAGATAATTTGGAAAGGGTTCGAAAATATCACTCAAGAAAGTAAGAATACAAGAAAGACCACTCAAGTAATCTTCCTTGTTCTCTACATACAACTATCATATATACTTTCAATCCAATTCAAGTCTTTACAATTGTCCTTAGTCATCTCAAGCATACCCAATTTTATAATTTATTGCATTTTATTCACTATTTCACCAAGCACTCTTAAAGGCATAACTACATATGGCTTGATCCCTCTTTAGAGTATTTATATATAAGCAACATGCCCACACACAGGGTGTGAAGCACATGTAGTGCATCATACACACACTAACAACTTTTCCTCAATTGTGAAAGTTTATTTTAATTTAATAAAATATACAATTAAAAAAAGAATCAACTTTATACATAGCTTTATTAATATCGAGGACCTAAAAATTGGTACATAGGTTCACACTAATCAGGTGAACAAAATCCATAAAGCTTAAATCCTCAAGACAATATCACTAGAGAAGGACTATAGCACCAAAACCTATGGTGTCTAGTTCTAGTGCTCCTATCTAATAAAAAAATGAAGTTTAAGATCCTATTTATGATAGTGTCCCAGTCCTATACACAAATTTTTAAGCCCTATCTCAGTTGAAATAGTCTAGAATAATCTAAGTTTGATTTTTTCTCTCTCACTACTATTTTTAGTAAAGGTCTAATTGTAATTTAATTTCAAAAAATTATTAGTTTTAATTAAGAATATTATTTACTAATTTCTCCTACTCATACTCATTTGTTAAATAGGAATAAAACTCCATTATTCCCCAAAAAATAATAAATCAGTAGGTTGAGGATCAATAAAGGGTGGTTCTTCATCTATAGAAAATGGATCTTAAATTTAATATATTTGTTGAATAAGGAACTTATGATGATAATGGGAACTATTAACTAATTCTATAAGTGGGATATTACAAGGCATGGAGTTAAGTTCTTCGAGAAAGTTCCAATGGGATTTAGAAGAAAAACTAGTGTAAGGTTTAAAAAGTAATGTAGATTTTGAAGGAATAAAAGTTGTTGGGGGTTCAAAATAAGGAGTTGGTTCCTCAAGGGATGTGAAATTTAAATTAGTGGATGTAGTATCTTTAATATTTTTTCTTTCTAAAGATGGATTTTTAGGTTTTTTGACATGATCTTTTTGAGCTTTCTTGTGATGATAATTGACCTTAACTACGCTAACATATTGAGAATTGTTGTAATATTGGTGATAGTCAGTATCAATAGCACAAACATCCTTGGTATTTTTTTGATTATTAGATGTGGAAAATATTTTTTTTATTAGAAAAAGAATCTTTGGAAACTTGTCATTTTTGAGAAGTGGTGTTGTAGTCTTGATAGTGAACATGGATCATGGCTTCGTGATTGAAAGAAAAACCAAGCATGTAGGAGACAACAAATTTAGTGAGCCCTCAACAAGTCTCATGGGAATGACTAATGTATACATGGAACCAACATAATTTATTAGGTTCATAAAACTTAGGAGGATTATTAGGATAAGTAAAGGGTTTAGAGGGTGGTAAGAATTATTTCATTTGATGCACGGTTAGTGGTATATGAAAAGATGGGGGATTATTGGATTTGGAAACTCCTAGTTTGGTTTGTGGAGTTTTTTCAATGATGGGATTGGTATAAGTTTGAAAATATCCTTTAAGTAATTTGTTATTAGGTTCAAATTATTTCATGAGGAAGTCTTAATGTTTGGCTTGGTCAAGATCTTTGTTAACCATTTGAGGAGAAAAAGTTTGAACCTTATATTGAAGTGAAGGAGTTAAAGTTGTTATAAAGAGCTTAAATAAAGTATCATCAATCATGTTATGGTTGGCCTTATGGGATAGATATTTCCATCATTTGATAAAATTATTATCTAATTTTGTGGGAGATTACTTAGCATTGATAAAATGGCTAAGACAATTTTTATGAAGATCATTATGCTAAAACTCTTTAACTAGAGGATTGACTAAATTCTCAATTTTCTAAATGGAATGTTGGGTAAGTTGGTTATAACATTATAATACACCACCAATAAAGGTTTTAATTATAATTTTGGTTGTGGAAAAATTATTAGTTTGGATCCACCCTTTGTAAATATTTCCAAAGGCTTTGATAAAGGATGTAGGGTCTTTAATCCAATCATACTTGATAGTTGGATATATATTAAAAATATCAATAGACATAATGAATAGATATAAAGGTTAATTTAAGATGTTTTGAATTTTTTTTTATTCATTACAAGTTGAGGAATAAAATTTCCTAAGGCATCTCTAAGATGTGGAGGAATAAAATTTTGATTGGATTGAGGATTTAGAACTGGATGTTGATTAGCCATATTGATCAAATGACATTGTAATTACATCATTTGAGAGGTATTGTAAGTTTTAATTATGTTCATTTGTTATATGACTTGTGTAATAAGTTGAGTCATATCAATTGGCAAGTTGGTTTTTATAGGAGAACTCCTAGGATTGGTATTAGGGGAGGGTTATTGGAAGGTGGATTACTAGTGGGAATGTTAGATATACTTGTGTCAATTGTTCCCACATTATGTTGAAAATTTTGAAGATGAGAATTATATTGATAGTTAAAAAAAGGATCAGATCCACCTACTTCATATGCAAATGTGATTTGAACCATGTTACAATACACAAATGAAAGAGGGGAAGAGGTGCTCCAAGATTAAGGGTTCATTTGGGAGGAAAATAAAGGAAGAAATGAATATCCCATATAGTGTCTAAATGGATTCAAGTTGTCCAAGAAGATTCAAATAGGGGACTTTATGATGATTTGTGTAAATAAACATAATGCTAAGGAAAGAGAAATAAAGGACTAAGTTAGATAAATAAGAGATCTAAGAAAAGTAAAGGCAATAATAAGAGTATTGAGTTGACCAGGTTGACCTAGTACTATGGGAATAGGCTTGAGAAGAGTATAGAGTTGACTAGGTCAACTTATTACTATAAATAGAGAAAAAAACAATCTAATTAAAATATAGGTTCTATCAATTCAACTTAGAACTATAACCTAATTGGTAAAAAGGAGTACAAATTCAACTAGGTTAACTTAATACTACAACAAGGAGAAAGATAGTCTATAAGAGACTATGTCGAATAGAATAATATTGTGTTAAAAATAGGGAAATGTTTTTTAGTGTAATTGAAGAAATAAGTGAAATCAAATGAATAAACAAATTCATCAATGAGAATGATCTAATTGAGGCACAAAACACAAAACCTTAAACCAACATTTATCAATATAAGCTTTTACAATACAACATACAATGAGTAAAGAGAATGTAGTCAACTAAAAAGTAAATGCTAACTAAGTGATCATATTAAATGTTCTTAGATTATATAAAGTGTTATTATAAGTGTGATAGGGAAGTTGGATAAAATTAGGGAACTAAAAAGTAATTCATGGATGGTTTTAGGATGTTTAGGCTAAAAGGGATCTTTGTTGGTAGTGGTACTAGCTTGGTAATGGGGTCTACCTCCTCATTGCACAATATTACAATGATAAGTGTGTCGGGTGATTTTACAATATAAATAATTAATCATGTGTTTATACATGGCCAAAAAACCAAGTCAGCTTCCCCTTTGGTGATGAAATACAAGTAGGTAGGCCTTGGATAGACAAATTTTTAAATTCATTTTGAAATTATGTGATTTGGTAGTGTGTGCAGAAAGAGAAAAATAGTGAAACTAAATGGTATATTAAAAAACCACCTAATTAGACTATGTGAGATAATCTAAGCATGAAAATAAATAAAAATGAAAGTGTGAACTAATTACTAGCATATAGTTGTTAATTCCTAAATTAAGAATGGTATAGAGTTAGTTAAGATGACATTATATGAAAACATTACAAAATAGAGTCAACAAGGTCGTTATTGTATTATAGAAGTAAGATTCGTTAAGAACTAAGTTAACAAGGTCAACTTAATCTTTTTGAAAAAAGATAGAGTACATAACTAAGTTGACTAGGTCTACCTAGTTTATTGTAGGATTACAGTTTTGAAGATGACAAAATTGTGCAAAAACAATTGTAATGAAGAAAAAAAATTAAAGGGAAAGAAATAAAAGAGCCTTGGTGGGTTGGAAGATGCTAAGGATTTAAATATTTTTTTGAAGTACCTTGAATTCTACTTGTAATTTCTACCAACTATGTTGATTGGGTTGAGTTAGTTCTATAAATCCCTTTTTGTTAATGCCTATTAAGATGACTGAGTCAACCTAGTCGACTTGGTTTTTTATTTGAATGTTGACTAGAATAATAAGTCAACCTATATGAATTAGTTTGTTGTTTTAAATTTTTTATATAAGATGAAGTTAACCTATTTGACATAGTTTTTTATCTATAACTTAATAAGATAATTATGTTGACTTGCTCAATCTAGTAACCTGTATCTAATATAAACCTGCATAGAAAGAATATGATTATTTTTATGCAACTGTGTGTTAAACCTATGAATAAAAATTAAAATTATACCATCCTATTCAACATAATATCACAAATATAGAAAAATAGTAAAATTATAGAAATGAAAAATGTAAAATAAAATATGCAAGGGTTAGATTCGCATTAGGGTCACTAGAATGTATGCAATGAGAAATACATCAAATTTACAAATCAATCCTAGCTTAGATAAGATAGATCCTACTTACACTTTCAATTTAGTATATATTAGATAATCAAGGTCATAGCTAATATGGATCTGTTAGACCTAATCAAAGGATATCTTACCATAATAATATCACTAAGAAGAGTTCCAAAGCCTCTAGTCAAGAAAAACTACATAATAATTGTAACTAGGTCCTATGTTTTCATATTCACTAAACTAATAATAAGTAAAGTAAAAATTCTAATCTATTGCTCACCAAATTTTGTCTCACAAAGTGGGGGTTAGCAAAAAAACTAAAGTAAATATGCATAAGATAATTCTAATTAAGTTATGTATAGGTAAAACCCTAATGCATGGAAAGAGAATATTATTCAAAAGTTATTACTTATGTTAATTCTATCTCCTAAAGGGAAGAGCAAAGTTAGAGATACTTACCTAGAAGATGAACACATCGATAATAAATATCTCCCTTGGATAAATTTTATTAGAAAGAGGTTGTTATGGTTTATTAGGATCACTAAGAAATGCTAAAGCATCTAAGACATCTCCATAAGAATAGATTATTCTCTAAGTAGAAACCCTAAGCTAAGACTCCTCAAGTAGAATGGTGGAAGAGTATATTGTAAATAAGTATAAATTAATAATAACTCTTATATACTATTTAATAATGGTAAAATAGATGTGTTTATATAGGTGGATCTAACCCTAAACCCTTCTGAAATTTTTAATCAACAAGGTCGACCATATCAACCCTTTATCTTAATTGACAAAAGACATACTAGGTCATGGACTAGGTTAGATAGGGACTGACCTAGACTCTAATATGTTTTGTCAATAAGTATACAAGGTTGATGGATCTGATATATTCATGTAAAATATAAAAAAAGGATATATATTATAGAAAGGGCTAATGAAGGTGGTAAAAGACTAGAGGAGTGTGCAAAATAGAAGGCAAAGCTTAGTGGAATGGTTTTTAGGAGCTACTTGGATTGGTAATAAGTGGAGAAATGGACAAAAATCCTAACACGCACCAATGTTCTACCCACCCCTTTCCTAGTGCACCCCTTAGGGTGTGCACTCAGAGAGATTGATACTTGATGGGTTTATACAAGATAGAAAGCATCAATAATTAATAAAGTTTAAAAATATTGTGTATATAGTTTATTCCATGTTGGTTGATGTCATATTAATATTTATTTTATAAATGGTTTTCATTCAAATTTTATGTGTGATTCAAACATACATAGATACATGATCTATGTACTTTTGGATGTTGGTAATTTTGTCTACTCATATAACTAGGGCATTGGGGGCATCCACCTCTGTGATCATGATACATCTAAGCTATATCATTCTATGGTCATTTTAAATTATCATGTTTGATCTCATATATGTACTTACATATACCTTTATTCATTCTTATATATTTCATAGTGTACTTGATATGTTATGTACTTAAATTTTTTGCTAACACATATATACAAGGACTAGTATGCTATGTTTATGCTAGTTACTTTTGATTTCTTGTGTGCACTTCCTTGAGTTTCTTTCCCATATATTTCCTTTCTTGTTTGATAATTTTAATATGCTCCATTATTTTTAGTACCCATACCTTTGTTTTCCTCTTTGAAATTTGAATATGTCATTATTTTTTGTATGCTGACATTTGAATATGTCATTTCTTGATTTTTAGACATTTGACTAAGTCATATCCATTATATTGTCAAACATTTGAACATTCCCCTTGTTTGAATTCTCATTGGACCATTATTTTTTTATTTTATTTTGAGTGCTCTTGTGTGTGTGCTTGATTGTTTATTGATCTTGTACTATTACTATCTAGACATGGCCATGATTCATATCATGCATCTTAAGACTTGGTGTGATCACATTATTCACACTTCAATGATATATATACTAGACATGTTCCTTCTATATGCCACATGTTACATTAATATATTGCATGGTTATCTTATCCTTTTAGGTAAGGTACATACTAGTTATTATCTTGCTTCACCTCAAAAATGTTAGAGGTACAATCACTAAGAGGGTAAATCAATGAGCTTAGAAAATATAACTTCAATTTCAATCCTTTTAAATTATTAATAAAATACCATAATCATTGATGAAGCATACACAAAATTCATAGCAATGAGAAAGATAGATAATGAAAAATAAAAAAAATAAGACATGACATATGTGGGAAACCCTCTTGGAAGAGAAAAACCACTAGAACCTATAATTGGACTACTGTCCTATATTAACAAAAACTGTTGAAGTTGTGGAGCTAAAAGCTTCAACTCTTTGCAAACAGGAGGAACAAGAAGGTTGTTGAGATCCAGGAGCACCGGCATCGGTAGCAGGACCGACGTCAGTTGTGACCAGTGCAGAAGGCCACTAACGACGGCAGGGAGTCGGCCGACGTCAGCAGAACCAGACTAGCAGGGACCGGCATCGGTCACCTATGTGTTTCAGAACTGCTCATTACACAGATAGTTAGTTAAGTGAATGAAGAGTTTGCATGTAAAGGCCAGTTAGAGTCTTTGGCTGTGAGGATAATTGTCTAAATTAAGAGTCTAAGTTATTGTTTAAGTTAGGGATCTATTTATAGACCCATTGGCATGTATTGTATAAGAATAAGATAAGGAAGGCAAGGAAGTTCCTTCAAAGTGTAAGATCATTGAGTTGTAAGTTGTTGCAAGCTCATAGGAGATCTACATGTGTGAGTATGGTCTATTGAATTGCAGGTTGCAGGTTCATGGGAGATCAACTTGAAGTACTTTTGAGTGCTTGGTGAACTGGCAGGGTTATTACTGACTAGTTGGAGAGGTGAACACCAATTCTGTTTGTGAGTTGGTTGTTGGGACCATTTTTGTGTAGGAGAGTGTTGTATAAGAATTACTATACACTTGAGGTGTGGGAAGCCTCTGTAAGGTGGAAGAGTGTGGCGGCTCTTTATTGTATTCTCTTCTATAAAGTGTTAATACAAGATAGTGTATTATCTCTCATATTCTATGCTATTGGTGAATTCTAGTTACTTGTGTTTTTGGTTATTTCCACATTTATAATTGCTTATATTTGGTAATCATACTGTGCTCTTTCTGAGGAGCAAGATCCTAACAAAGTGGGATCAGAACAGGTGTTGTTCTTGTGATCCCCCAACAAAGTGGTATCAGAGCTGTTGGTTGAGATACTAATAGATCAGATTATATCTGGTTAGTGTGTTTTGATTACAGGTTACTCACAGGGTTTTTGTTTGAGTGGGAGTTGAGCAATGGCAAAAGATAGTAAGCTACAAATGGAAAAGTTTAATGGTAAGAACTACCAACTGTGGAGGATGCAG
This sequence comes from Torreya grandis, assembly GCA_037957365.1. NCBI lineage: Eukaryota > Viridiplantae > Streptophyta > Pinopsida > Cupressales > Taxaceae > Torreya > Torreya grandis. The sequence goes on from JARHVA010002691.1 coordinate 334,412, forward strand.
ATTGAGGATTATTTGTATCAAAAAGATTTGTACTTACCGTTGGGAGGGGTTAACTGCAAACCCTCAGATATGAAAGATGAAGAATGGGAGGTTCTTGATCGGAAGGCTCTGGGATCTATTAGATTGAGTCTTGCATCCTCTGTGATTTCCAGCTTATCATAGTGTAAGACAATGGTGGAGTTGATGGAATCTTTGGCAAATTTATATGAAAAACCCTCAGCTTCTAATAAGGTATTTCTTATGAAGCGTTTATTTAATTTGTAAATGTTGGAAGGTGGATATGTTCATAACCATCTTAGTGATTTCCATGGTTTGGTAAACTAGTTAAGTTCAATTAATATTGTATTTGATGATGAAATTAGAGCTCTCTTAATCTTGTGTTCATTACCTGAAAGTTGGGAAGGTTTGGTAATGGCAGTTTCTAATACTGTGTCTCCTTCAAAAGTCTTAAAAGTGGATGATGTTGTGAGTGTGATCTTGAATGAAGAGATACGCAGGAATAGCACAGGTGAATCATCAGGAAATGCTTTGAGTGTTGAAAGAAGAGGAAGGCAAAGAGAAAAGATAGAGCATGGGAGATCAAGGTCCAAGATAGGCAGAAAATCCAAGTCTATGTATGGCAGAATAACTTGCTAGAAGTGTGGAAAGCAAGGGCACTTAAAGAGAGATTACAGATCAGGCAAAGATCAACATGAAGAACATGAAAAAGAAGTAGATGTTGCAGATTACATTGCATGGGATGCTCTGGCATGTTCTTTGGATAAAGTAGAATCTTGGGTTTTAGATTCTAGTGCCTCTTGTCATGCATCCCCACATAGGGAATTTTTTCATGAGTATGTCCAGGGAGACTTTGGAGAAATTTGTGTAGGGGATGGTAAGCCTTGTCAGATTGTTGGCAAAGGGAAAGTGAAGCTAAAACTGCAGACAGGTAACAAATGGGTGTTAAAGGAAGTCATGCATGTCCCAGTTCTGGAGCAGAATTTGATTTCTGTTAGAAGTTTGGGTGATGAGGGTTGCATAGTAACTCTCACAGCGGACTCTTGGAAGGTTACCAAGGGGACACTTGTTGTAGCTAGAGGTAAGAAAGTAGGTACGCTTTATCTATCTACTTGTATTACTGACTCTCTTTCTGGGTTATCTACTTCAGCCGTAGATTCAGAGATGTGGCTTGATAGGCTTGGTCACATAGATAAGAAGGAGATGCTTGTTCTTGAGTCAAAGGATATGCTTTCAGATTTGGAAGGTATGGATCATGGTTTCTGTATGTAGAAGAAGAAGGTAACGTTTCTTGAGGAATTCGATGTTAGTGAAAAGAATAGGAAAGCCTTGGTTTTCAAGGAGAAGGTGACGGACAGAGTTTAGCATAAGATGCAGAAGAATTTTGAGCAAAGCAAGGGTGATTTGGACAAGGATTTGATCCAAAAGGAGCTCACAAGAAAAAGTCAGGTCTCAAAAGAAAAACATAGAGACTGATGTCGGCAGGAAAATCAGCATCGAGGTCCAGACAAGGACCGATGTCAGCTATGTGCAGACTGATGTCAGTGACTCAGGGCAGATAATGACTGGCATCAGCCAGGGGAGAACGACATCAACAAGGAGGCAGTCACAGGGAACTGACATCGATCAGCTGCAGACTAAGATGTGACCGGCATCAGTTACTGAGACAAATTTTGGGTGGACAACAAGCTGTCATGGTGTCTCAAGCACCCATATGGAGGACTGAAGGTGTAAGTAAGTTCTTAAATTCATCATTTCCCTTCTTTACACTACTTGTTGCTCACTTATGGCATAGGACTAGGAAGTTATTGAAGAAGCAGAACAGGTAGATCCAGGAAACAGTGGGAGCTAGGCATGGATGAGGATGTGATTCCTTGGAGGAGTACCAAACAGGTGTTTTGGGTAGAGTGCCCAGCTGGAAGTAAGCACTGAGAGATGAATGGATGTTCAGGATGAAGAAGAGTGGAAATGGATACATGAGATGGAAGATCAGGGTATATGGTCTTGTATTAGCTGCAGGGCAATTGAGGTTTGATCATTGTGTTTCTCTTTACCAGGTTGGATAATATTAGCTACATTATCCTATTATTGTATGATGTGCTTATTGCAGGGTTACATATACAGGTATTGCTGAACTAAAGGTAAAGCTAGTTCAGGGGTGTGTCATGGAGAATCTAGGAGAAGCAAGATTCTTTGGCATGAGTCTGTTCTAGAGACATGGGAGGTCACATGTTGACTATGTTTCAGGATGATTGTGTGATACCGGTTAGCACGCCGATGGTTGGACAGTTCACAAAACAGGGTCTTGATTCACATAATGAGGTTGAGTGCATGGTATGTACTAAACCTGAGTTTTCCCAAGTAGTGGGAGTCGTCACAAGTTGGAGCCAATTTGGGAGAGAACCATTGGAGGGCAGTTCAGTGGATTCTTACAAGGACTAGCAGCAGGTGCACATGCTATGCAGGTTCAGGTTATTTTCTACATGGTTTGTAGATGTGGATGTGGCAGGTGATTTGAATGATAGGTTTTGCACTACAGGTTTGTGGTGGTTGGTCTTCAAGAGTGATCTTGAGGAGGGATACAAAGCCAAGGGAATAAACTAGATGGAGTACAGGTACAGGTATAGGTTGCAACTGTTTATCTCCAAGTGGGAGATTATTGAAGTTGTGGAGCTAAAAACTTCAACTCTTTACAAACAGGATTAACAAGAAGGTTGCTGAGATCCAGGAGCACTGGCATTGGCAGTAGGACCAACGTCGGTCATGACCAGTGTAGAAGGCCACCGACGATGGTAGGGAGTCGGCTGACGTCGGCAGAACCAGACTAGTAGGGACCAGCGTCAGTTGCCTGTGTGTTCTAAAACTGCTCATTACATGGACAGTTAGTTAAGTGAATGAAGAGTTTGGATGTAAAGGCTAGTTAGAGTCTTTGGCTACAAGGATAATTGTCTAAATTAAGAGTCTAAGTTATTGTTTAAGTTAGGGATCTATTTATAGACCCATTGGCATGTATTGTATAAGAATAAGATAAGGAAGGTAAGGAAGTTCCTTCAAAGTGTAAGATCATTGAGTTACAGGTTGTTGTAAGCTCATAGGAGATCTACATGTGTGAGTATGGTCTATTGAATTTCAGGTTGCAGGTTCGTGGGAGATCAACTTGAAGTACTTTTGAGTGCTTGGTGAATTGGCAGGGTTATTACTGACTAGTTGGAGAGGTGAACACCAATTCTGTTTGTGAGTTGGTTGTTGGGACCGTTTTTGTGTAGGAGAGTGTTTTTGAAGAATTACTGTACACTTGAGGTGTGGGAAGCCTCTATAAGGTGGAAGAGTGTGGCAGCTCTTTATTATATTCTCTTCTGTAAAGTGTTAATACAAGATAGTGTATTGTCTCTCATATTCTGTGCTATTAGTGAATTCTAGTTACTTGTGTTTTTGGTTATTTCCGCATTTATAATTGCTTATATTTGGTAATCATACTGTGCTCTTTCTGAGGAGCAAGATCCTAACAAAGTGGGATCAGAACAGGTGTTGTTCTTGTGATCCCCCAACAAAAACCAATTTAGACTAACTACAACTGATCAAGGAACTAAAATCCTTATTTATTAATACTATAATCCTACAAGGTGCTACAACACATGTATAGTTGAGATGTAATAATAAACAAACTTTTATCAATTTTCACCTTGAAAGGAGGCTATAACCACCTTAGATGTTGAGCTACCACAATAAAACCTATGACCACATCCACCTATGAACTGATGCCTCCAACACCTAATGATGGACCTTTTCTTATTACTCTTTACCTTCACTCAAAATAAATATATAAGATCATTATTCTTCCAATATAATTATGATCTATAGGTAATACAAAAAGTCCTCAATCTATTCTCCTCTTAGAATTATCTATGGGTCACTTTATCCCCACACACAAGCCTCTCTTAAATCTCTCCCAAGTCTCTCACACAAAGTCTAAAAATCACCATCTTTGATTTCACTATTTATACAACAATTATGATCAACACCATCTTAGTCAGCTATTAGGCATGCCTTAACCATTAAGGCTTATATCTCATTGAGATATAGCTCAAAAAATCTTCATATGTCAGCCATAACATTTATGGGTCACCCTTCAGTAGCTACACCTTTTAATAAGGCCCTTGTAGCTCTTATAGGTCTCATTGAGACCTATTAACCCATTTAACACATCATCAATAAAAATAAGAACATAGGACCACTTTAAATTGTGTAGGTACACATTACATGACCCCTTAGTCATCCTCGAATGCTTACAATCATCATTGTACTCTTCTATGCAAGATCAATTAACATTTTATACCCACAGTCACCATGAACAAATACATAGTCAACTTATAAACCTTTTTTCATACTAAATATGACTGGTAAAACCTTTAAAATACACATATATCATCTTCATGGAGTATAAAACACTCCACAATATCCAAATCATCAGGAGATATCAAAATAATATCAAAACAAGATCTAACAATTTTCTAAGGTCACTTACAATTTATGCATGAACATATAGCCATATTTGAACCTTAATATCTTTGACTTTACACACTTATAGTTCTTCAAATTAGGTTCATTACATGTGTCATGGAGTCCTCTTAATATTTTATTTAAATATCATTATCAAATTCATTCTAGATCAGAATTTATGGGCAAAATACCCTAGACTAGTTTTTCCCTTTACAAAATTCAAATATTCAAATACAAATGGTCATAATTAAACTTTGACCACTTTTCATGCATCTCATGTCCTCACTACTTAGATCAATAATAAACCATTGATCTTGTCTTCACTTTAATTCATATATCATTGATTCCTAATGTTAAACCTTGAACATGTTGACCTCATCTCATGTAATCTACCAACTTTGACCTCATGCACTCCATTGATCCCCCATACATAGCTTAGTATTTAACAATGATAAATAAATATAACTTTTAAATATTAAATTTAATATGTACCATTGATAACTATCTATATGATCACCCACTCATCATTTATTTTTGGAAGAAGCTCAATATTTATCTTTGCACAATGTTAAACATCTAACACATGGAACCATCTTGCTACTTCTTGAATTCTTAGAACAATATGATTTTTTGATGTTTCTCGAAATTTAAATTGTGAAAAAATGACTAAGTATGCGAACCTTGCATATCTACCTAGAAGACCAACTTTACATAGTCATATCTTTCGTCTCGCTCACTTGCATATTCTAAAATTTGGAACATATGATCTCCTCACATAAGAGAATTCAATCATGTGACAAATTGCTCCTAGAACCCTCACATGAAAAAAAATATAATGACATTAAAATATATTCCAAAAAAATTCCATTATAGAAACAACTATGCTTAGAACTTGTTTGGGATGATAATTTTGAACATGCATATATGATATTGTTCTTTATGTTTAACCTGAAAAGTATCACAAACTAACTAGGTACAAAAATGAAGAAGCCAATATGATCACCTTCTCTTGAAACATTCACATGTATAGGGTATGACACCATCAAACTACTTAAATGGCTCTTTTTTGCATCATGCAAATTTTTCTAAGTATGGGAAAACACTCTCAAACTACTTGGAAGGTTAACTTTTCCCTTGCATATCTTTTGACATGCTTCAGTGAATGATCTAAAATTTAGCACAAAATAACTATTGTCACTCTAGAGAGCACCCTGATTGAAGATGTGTAAGGCACACCTTCTCTATAGATGATACAATTGAAACTTCTCAGAGTGTGGGTGACTCTTTACTAAGAAGAACCTCTAGAGAGGGCTGGTTCCCTTAATATTTATCTCTAAAACTAATATACTTTTAATTTTTTGGGATGAAAAGGGAGAAGGAAACTAAAATGAGAAATACTATTTAATGGAATGATGCATCTGTATGATTGGTATTCTCTAAAAGCTTTCTAAAACTAGGTAAGACACACATATGAATATGATATAACACTTTTCATTAAACACTAAATATTATTGTTTCAAAAGAAGGCCTAAAAGACTTTTGCATAACAAATTCAAATCCTAGCTATCCAATGACCTGTAGAAGATGATGTTTTCATAGTGGGTGTGGAAAAGACCTACAAAAAGGTAATTAGATGCCAATTTTATTTAGTACATAGTTGAATTAAACTCTATTCTGATCCAAAAACATATGTAAAAAATCTTTTATATTTGATAAAAAATGGTGTAAATTATAGTTTCTTCTCTACTTTAGGAATTGAATAAAATTGGCTTGAAAAAGATAATATATTTATCTAAAACCTAAATTAAAGCCAACTTTTCATGGAGAAAAGAAGTATTATTCTTATTTGAGTTAAATTAAGACTAAAATCTTTTTACAATATTAATAAGGCTTTAAAATCTTCCAAGTTTTCAAAAAATGCATGTTCTTCATTTTTGGCATAAAATTGAGAAGTGGTGGGCCCATGTTGACTTCCCAACCTTCCTTGCATGAATTTCATGCCATAGTTTGGAATATAACTCCATATTTAAAGTTATTTTAATTTATCCAATGTCCTTATCTTGCATGAAAAGCATGCGAGACGCATGAAACTAGTCAAACTAGTCAACTTAAGAGATGTGGACTCAAAGACTAGTCAACTTCCACTTAGACTCAACATGCATGAATTAAAACTTGTGTATTGACTTGAGAATGATATATTCACTTAAAAAATAGATATGGCACTTGGTAATTTCAAAATTAATTCATTTGATAAATTTTCAATCCCATTCTTTCAATTGACCAATTGACCAACTAGGCCTATTAGACCAAATACGCCTAAAAGCCATTTTATGCATTTGACCTCCATTAAACCTAAAAAAAGATGAAATTTAACCTTAAAAAAATTAAATAGGCCTACAAAAACTTTCCTCATCATAATATATTTTATTTTGATGAGAAAACACTCATCATTCAGTCAATAAGGTTGACTAAGCCTATTTTGCTCCATTTTCCTATAGACTGGCCATTTTGAACAAGATACTTGGGACACTTTTGGAATGATTTATTTAAAAAATGAATATTTTATGATGAATAAAAAGTATTGATATTTTATATTCATTGATTAAATTTCATTGAACTATCTTGTACTTCATTTTACATGCTTTTTTCCACAAAAAACATGATTTCTTCCCTCATCTGTACATCTCAATGCATAAAATTGACATTTAAGTAATAATATATAACTTTAATTGAAATTTTAAATTTTTTTAGGTTTATACATGATTATTTTATGAAAATAAAATCAACTTTTTTCAAAACTAGATTTTTGAGGGTTTAAGAGGGTTTTGAAGCTGAATCTTCAAAATGATGGTTCATGAAGTAGAAACCTCCAAATACCAAAATATTTCCATTTATATATATACAATTTACCCCCATAACATCCTTTAAAATATTTTTTCCCATGAAAAATATATGAAAATTTTTCACATGGAGAAATTTGCCTATGGGGTTTTGACTACATTCTAGGTTGCCTATGCTCTTATTGATTGTTCATAAATAAAATAACCTAAAATGGTTTCAATTGTTCATGAATTATAATTACATATGGGTACTCAAAATTTCATAATATCATTCAGATAAAATCCACATGTGGTGAAAGATATGAACATCTAAACAAGAGGCTTGGGAGGGTGCCTAAAACTACAAAAAGTGAAAAATTCACCAAAATAAAAAGAAATCTTCACCTGATTCTCAATGCATATATAAAACATCATTAATTATCTACCATGCTATCAAAACACTTTGAAATCATATTTTTCTTGAAAATTCAAAAAACCTCATTTTGGCCTATATGTCTATTTGCTTGCAAAAGCTTGTATGAGCATCATTTTATTAAAATTTGGAGTTTTTACACTCTTTAAAGGTTTTAACATGATTTAAAAACATCATACTATGATTTTAAAACTTTAACATAGACTTAAAAATTTCTATGACACTCTAGAACGATGCTTGCTCCAATGGTGATCTCCAATAGACATACTAAGGACTATTACAAAACAAAAAGTATCTCCACTAATCCAATGGAAACTAAACATTTTCATAAATTTATTCAAGTCATGATGGAACTATGTAAAAAATTTGAGGTCCTAAAACTAATTGTAGCTCCCAAAAACCTCAATTTTCTCCCAAAAATAACCCTTGTGCATGGATTGTCTACATATTTGAACTTGAAAATGCTCTTTTGAAAATAAAATGACCCAGTTACAATCCATTTTTGACATTTTTTTACCAAAATGAGTTCTTTTAGGCTATAATTCCTAGGTTTGACCCATTTTTAAGGGTTAATGACCAGTTTTAGGAAAATTTTGTATGATAGGGGTAGTAATTTGACCTTAACAGGTCAAATTAATAATAATTTTGGTGAATTTTTGGGGTTAAATAGCCTAATGGTCAAATAAATCATAAACTCTAGTAAAATTAACTTGGATAAACACTAATTTTTGGAAGATATTTTGTAGACAAAGGCACAACAAGACAACTGACACAAACACCAACAAACATGTGCATGTGTGCACTTAGAGGAAAGGACAACAACAAATAGAAAGGGAAAAAAAACACTAAAATCATTTGAGGATATGCACTTATATATATATATTAAACACAAGGTAGTCTATTATGTACAAACTAACCTCAACCTTGTTGGTCCTCCTAGATCAAAAAGAATTTTCTTTAATACACTTCCATATTGAGATGGAAAATGGTACATCACATGTTCCCTTACAAGCTCAGTGGTTGAGAAATCAAGTATCTTCTTTTCTAAATACTTTAGCATGATCATATGTGGAATAGTAGGATAAAATTAACCTCTAATGGAAACATACTCACTTGGTGGCTCTTCCTCTTTATCAAGCTTCATTTCTTCACAATTTGGTTGATTAGGCTGAACACAAAATATACTTGTGTTACCTTTTGGAATCATATCCATGTCTATAGGCTCATTAAGGAGATGATAACCCAATATAAAGATATAAAACAAGTTCCTATCAATAATGAACTCTTGAGGTGGTATAATTAAAGGGTTGTGCACTCCTTTCTATTCTTTTGGCTTGCCAAAGCTACTCTCTTTGGCTAAAACTAGATCATAATCCCCTTGGAGAAGAGCATATCCTACTCCCAAAACTTCAAACAAGTTCTCCAATGAGCCTTCTAGTTGATTGGTAATCTCTGGCTACTCCATAAATTGATCAAGTTGATTAACTATTACATCAATTTCTTCATTATCTTCATAAGATGGAAGTTATGCTTCCTCAACCTCTTCATGAACACTTACATCCTCCTCAACACACTCTTCTTGAAACTCATTTGAATCTAAAATTTTATACTCTAATTCCCATTTGACATACTCCTCTTCCTTCTTTTTCATGTTGATTTGGATGGATTTCCAAGATGGAAATGAGTTAAATTCTTGAGGAGGGAGGGATAGTACCTGAGTAGATTTAGATTGGCTTGATTGCATGATTTGGTTTCAAGATGGAAAGGATAGAGGATTTTTTTTGATATTTTGATTCTAATTCTCTTCCTCTCTCCTTGTCTTAAGCTCCAACTCTCTGATTTGGTTATCAATATTCTCTTGGAATATCTTCTCTTTAAAGTCATTAGTGGTCTTAACAGTAGGCTATGCCATAACAACCTCCTTCTTTCTTTGATAGTTCTCTTAGATTGATCTCTAAAAAGGGAAGGTCAGAGAAACATATGAATACTTTGGAAAACTCAAAGGGTCTCTTGGAATGGTATGTTGAGGAGGAATGGATGGCATATAAGAAGGTTGTGTTTAAACATGTTCTTTAAGGCCTTTTAGTTTATCCTTAATAATTTAAATGTAACCACCTACATCCATCATCTCAGTAGTAATATTTACCTAATTTTCCCTCTCAATAGGTTCCCATTCTTATTTTATTTTTTGTAATAACTGTCTCACATAATAGATCTAGTGAGTAGGAGTATCTTTTCCATAATTGCTCTGTGAGTGCAACTCTATTGCATGCTTGACGTATGTTTAAGTGTTGGTATGGATTGGATAGTTGAAAAATGGCCATGATTAGGTTGGCTAGATGGGTAGGATGGCTCATGATAAGATTGTTAAGGGGCATTATTTTGATGTAATGTCTATTCATAGGGAGGATCACGGCATTACTCTTTCATATATGCTTGATATACGTCCTCATACTACTAGTGAGGATCATAGTGTAGTTCGTCATACTGATCATAGTGAAGATAATATGGATCCATACTAAGATAATCCATTTAAGACCATTAGTAAGATAGATAATAAAATTAATCACTAATTAAAAGATACCTGATGTTCATAACTAGCTTTGAATGTCTAAAATTGCACTGATCTACTGGATGCCTCTAAAGGCTAGTGTATAGAATGAGAGTCCCATCCAACATACCAAAATCTATTATCACTCTAGATATCAACCTGCTTGATGATGTACAAGTCACACATTCTCTCCAACTGATACAATTGGAACTTATTAGAGTGTGGGTGACTCTATACTAAGAATAACCTCTAGAGAGGGCTAGTTCCATTAAGATTTATCTCTAAAACTAATATACTTTTGATTTTTTTGGATTAAAAGGGAGAAGAAAACTGAAATGGGAAATATTATTTAATGGAGTGATGCACTTGAATGACTGGTATTCTTTGAAAGCTTTCTAAAAATGAGTAATACACACATATGAATCTAAAAGAAAACTCTACATTCAACCCTGAACATTACTGTTTCAAAATAAGGTTTGAAAGAATTTTGTAAAGCAAATTTAAATCCTAACTCTCTAATGACCTATAGAGTATGATATTTTCACAGTAGGTATGGAAAGTATCTATAAAAAGGTAAGTAGATGCCACTTTTATGTTGGTACATATTCTAATTACACTTTATTCTAATCCAAAACCATATGTAAAAAATCTTATTTATTTGATAAAAATGGTGTCAATTACAATTTCTTCTCTACTTTAGGAATCAAATGAAAAATGGCTTGAAAAAGACAATATATATGTCTAAAACTTAACTTAAATCCAAAGTGTACTATAAAATATAAGTATTAGTCTTCTTTGAGTTACATTAAGACTAAAATCCTTTTACAATATTAATTAAAGGCTTTAAAATCTTCCAAGTCTTCAAAAGATGCATGTTCTTCATTTTTGCCATAGAATGGAGAAGTGGTGGGCCCATGTTGACTTCCCAACCTTCATTTCATGAAAATAATTCCATAATTTGGAAAATAAATTCATATTTAAAATGATTTTAAGTTATTTAATGTCCTTATCTTTCATGAAAAGAATGGGAAATGCATGAAACTAGTGAAACTAGTCAATCGAAGAGATGTAGACTCAAAGATTGGTCAACTTCCAATTGAACTCAAATTACATGAATTGTAAGTTATGGATTGAATTTAGAATGATATATTCACTTAAACAATAGATATGTCATGTGGTAGTTCTAAAATTAATTTATTTGATATATTTTCAATGCCATTCTTCAAGTTGACCATTTGACCAACTAGGCCTATGAGACCAAATAAGCCTAAAAGCTAATTTGTGCATTTTAACTCCATTAAAATTTCAAAAATATGCCATGAAACCTAGAAAAAATTAAATGGACCTAGAATTTTTTTTTTGTATCACAAGATATTTTATTTTGATGAGAAAACACTCACCATTTAGTCAACAAGGTTGACTAGGCCTATTTTGCTCTATTTTCCTATAGACTGGCCATTTTGATCAAGCTCATTGGGACACTTTAAATATTATTTATAACCAAATGATTATTTTGGGATGAATAAAAATTATTAATCTTTGATCTCCATTTATTATATTTCATTGAACTATCATGTACTACAATTTACATGCTTTTTTACACAAAAAACATGATTTATACCCTCATCCATATAGCTCCATGCATAAAATTGAAATTTATGGAATCCTATATAAGTTTACTTTACATTTGAAATTTTTTTAGGTTGATCCTTGATGATTTTATGGAAATCAAATCATTTTTTTCAAAACTAATTTTTTGAGGGTTTAAGAAGGTTTTGAAGGTAAATATTAAAAATAATGGTTCATAAAGTACAAATCTAAAAATATAAAACTATTTAAATTTATATATATATATATATATATATATAACTTTCTCCCATAACATCCCTAAAAATATTTTATTATCATGTAAAATATATGAAAATTTATCACGTGGAGAAATTTCCCTGTGGGGTTTTGACTGCACTCTAGTCTACCTATGCTCTTAATGATTATTCATAAATAAAATACCATAAAATAGTCTAAATTTTTCATTAATTATAATTACATATTTATCTTAAAAACACACTAATATCATTCATCCAAACTCCACATGTGGTGAAATATATGAGCATCTGAACAGGAGACTTGGAAGGGTACCTAGAACTACAAAAAGAGAAAAATTCACAGAAATTAAAATAATTCTTCAGCTAATTATCAATGCCTAAAAAAATTATCAAGGATTCTCTACGATTCTATCAAAACACTTTTAAATCACGTTTTTCTTGAAAATTAAAAAAACTCCTTTTTGGCCTATATGCCTATTTTCTTGCAAAAAGCCTATATGAGCATGGTTTTCTTAAAATTTAGAATTTTTACAATATTTAAAGGTATTATTATGATTTAAAAACATCATCCCATGATTTAAAAACTTTTACCTATACTTATAAACTTTTTTGGCACTCTAGAACGATACCTGCTCTAATGGTGATCTCCAACAGTCATGCTAAGGACTGTTACAAAACAATGAGTATCTCCACTCATCTAATGACCATGAAATTTTTTAATAAGTTTTATAAATTAATTATGACATTTTTAAAAAAATTTTAGGTCTTTAAACCACCTATATCTCTCAAAAACTTCAATTTTATCTAAAAATTAACCCTTGTACATGGATTGTCTACATATTTAAACTTGACAATGCTCTTTTGCAAAGAAAATAACCCATTTACAATCCATTTATGATGTTTTTTTTACCAAAATTAATTATTTTAAACATAAATTCCTTGTTTTTACTAGATTCAAAGGGTTAATGATTAGTTTTAAGAAATTTTTGTATGATAGGGGTAGTAATATGACCTTGATAGGTCAAATTACTAACCTTAACTAGGGAATAATGTGATCATTACCATATGACCAAATCTCCCTAACTCATTCACATGTAGAAATGGTGATGTTATAAAACTTCTTGTTTTCACTTTATTTCACCCAATGAGGAGATGGGACAACCTTATCCTCACTCAAGTGGCACAATGGAACCACCCCAAGCTTTGGGTATCCCTAATTAGGGTTGGATCTATAGATTAGGGGCTAACTCCCCTTGATACATCATTTAAGATCATGAAATTTAACCTATTATACTCGAGGTTATTCACCAAAAGATTTTCTCTACTCATACCTTTAACATACACTTGAAACTAAAGACAAATAGCACATACACTTAATTCAACATCAATCTTCCCTATCACATTAGTGTTTCAATGTGAGGTCTTAGAGATGACATAAGATAGGAGAAACTAAAAAATATGAATTCTAAGACACTCTATTGAGTATCCTACTCACTTAAACTTTCATTCTCTTTAGACACTTCTTGTTGACTTATAAGAATGAAATCACAATACACTAGGTACCAATGGAATCAACATGTGAAGGTAAAGGAAATTACACTTACACAAGACTAATACCAATCATGTACACTTAATGAGATCTAAAAATGAGGTAAAACACTTGTATTTATTAACTCAAGGTAAAATTTTGGTAGGGATTCACCATACCCAAGTAGAGAGATCCATTACAATGCCAAAAGGCTAGAATTTATAGAAGAAATGGGAAGATAGAGAGAATGGAAGTCAAAGGGTCACTTGGACATGTATCCATCTGAGAAAATAAATTAAAATTGAATTTTGAAGAGATGTGGGGAAATATGTTCCATCTTATAGAGGTATACTTGGCCAAAACAAGTCATAAGGATAGCGAAAAGTGGCACAAAACCTATAATTTTGGCATAGGAAATTACCCTCATGATTTTCATTCCAAAACTACCTTTATCCATACATATGGTTAGGTATTATGGTTTTTATAAGAAATATAGGTTACAAAAAATTCCTTACATGCATTGGATTGATCCTTGACTATCCGTAGTCTTTTATACATGCAAAATCATTCTTAGCAGTCTCAAAAAGGCTCTTTTCCATGCACCTTTTCCACTTGGCATTCAAAACTCCTAAAAAATGAAAAATAATCCATTAAAAATAGTTAATGACACATTTAAAAGGTTACCATATCATTAGTTTCAAGAAAAAACATATAAAAGGCCTCCCTAATTACTTTTCACCATTTTCTCCAAGTGTTCACTAGCTGGCTCACTAGACTGGTTGAAAGTGAGGACCTGGTTGGTATAATTATAAGATAATTCATGAGATTAGGTGAATTTTTGGAGTTATATCAAGTTTGATGATTCCTCCCAAATTTTTTTCATCTCTTAACTCTTCTTGTAGCTTGAACACCACTCAAAATAGTCAAAATAATCCCTTTTTTCCTATGATATGTATAGTTTTGTATAAACAAATCACATTTATGTGATACTAATGAAGTTGGAAATATCTTATATTTGACACTTAGGTTCAATAACATAAATTAGATGGCACTTTTAGGCTCATTTTCACCTCTATGTCTCAAAAAGGGTTTTGGAGGGTTTTAGAGTGACAAACCTTCTCAACTTTTGTTCATAAATATGGCTCATTGGAATTACTTAAAAATTCCTCTTGTGTCTTCTTAATTACCCTTTACATAATCCCTAATCAGCTCCAATTCTCATGCAAATCTTGGTGGAATTTCTAAACAGTTGAAGTTGACCCTTTATGCCATTTTGGGCTTTTTGTGTGAGGGTTTGGGAGCCTCAAAGCCAATAATTAATCTTATGGTGAATTTATTTTCAAAAAAATGGCTCAAAAACCTATATATTAACCCCACAAACATGTTCCCATCATTATATTATATCTTTAAAATCTAAAAATGAAAACTTACACTTGTTTGACACTAGGCCTAAACCTTGCCAATAGGCTTGCTTTCTATTTGAGACTCAACCTCACACTTAAATGGATTTATTTGACATTTTATGATACAAAAACATATTTTATACCTATAAAATCATTTTTAAACCAATTTATATGCATGGAAAATGCCAAAAATGTAAATGACCCTTAGTTGGGCTTTTACGCCTAAGGATTCCAACTAGGTATGCATGCAAACCTCCTAGGTTGGAACAAATTGGACGATTTTATACATTATATTAAGTTTTAATAGGTTTAATTAGGTCCCCTAAATCTTATTCAATCATAAATTTTCCCTTGATATCCTTTTGGCTCAACATTTCATCACTTTTCCCAAAATTAGTACCTTCATGCACACTAAAAGTGACCCTACTATGAGATAAAATAGAGGTTGTTTTCACTATTTAAGTTGGAAACTTAATTATTTTATAGTGTTATATAGGTAATAAGGGTACTCTATACCAAAATTTAGATCCCAACTCATCCATTTGGTCCTCTAACATTGCATTTTTCTAAGGCAAACTTTTGACTAGGTAGGGTTTGAGGGTAGGTAGGGTATAGGATTGTGTTTGAAGGTTTGAGGTTTTGAATTTATATTTATAATGGAATTTATTATTATAAAAACTTATTAAAACTACTTTTATTTCCTATTTTCCTCTCACACACCTTCCATTTCTTAGGAACCTAGAATTAGGTCTTGAATGCCCATAAGGAGGAATCTTATTTTAACTTGGCTATAGATTATCATGAGATTTTTTTGGATTTAAAGACAAAAAAACCTATTTTTAATTATAAAAATCTAATTTATGTGTTTCCTACAATTTTTTAGGTTAATCTCACTCCTTTTGCACTAAGCTTACCCCCAAACTCAAAACTAAGCCTTTGCCCCTTAAGGACTGAGACATTCCCTTGTTTTGCATTTTTGATCATGTTTTGATTGTTTTGGATCATTAATTAAAATTTTAATAGTTAAAACTACCATATTAATATATTTTATTCACATAAAATCCCTCTAACTACTCAACTCCATACTTTGGTCCATTGACTAGCATACCCTATATGCTTGGACTAGTCACAGTCATCACCCCTATTTGGTATATTTGATAAGTATTTAGGGCTAGTTCAAGTTTTGTTTAGGTTACCTTGATTTAATTTAATATTATATATTTCTCCTTGCACTTTTATCACTTTGAATGACTCTAAATGAGTTATA
The DNA here is from genome assembly GCA_037957365.1 of Torreya grandis. Lineage (NCBI taxonomy): Eukaryota > Viridiplantae > Streptophyta > Pinopsida > Cupressales > Taxaceae > Torreya > Torreya grandis. The sequence goes on from JARHVA010002691.1 coordinate 350,736, forward strand.
AACTTCAAAATCTATCATTGACTACTAATATACCCTATCTTAACTATGTTTCCATTTCAAGCCTATTGCAGGTGAATTATTGAAAAGGGTTTAGGATTTGTCCATGTTTTTCTCAAGATAAATTGAGTCCTTAAGATAACCTATTCCTCCTATCTTGTCACAAGTCTTCAAGCATATCTCATGACATGATTGTGGTTACATTCCATGCAGGACTGAGACACACACCTACAGGTCTATAGGTTGTCAAGGTATGTTTTTGACCTCAAAATGTAAATATAAACATTTATTTTCATCCCTATCATAAATTCACATAATTTTACCTAATTACATGCTCCACTTAATCTAAAAAACCATCATACTCTAAACTGAGTTCAACCTTACATATCTCTGATTTTATGTGTATGCTCATAGGCCTATAGGTCAGTGGAGGTAGATATCTAGATTGAAACATTATGTAATCCATTTTTTTATTCTTATAATTAATTTATCATCATTTCATCTTATTATATGCCTTATTTAAGCTTCAAAAACCTCCCTTACCCTTGACCAAGACCAACTTCCAACACCCCTAGCTGTAGGTGGATAAAATAGGCTTGTAGGTCGTGTAAGAGTCATTTGGAGCATGTTCAGTGTGTACAAAGATTGTTAAGATTGAATTTATTTTAATGGAACTTATAATAGGACATATTTAATTTCAAAGAAACCTCAACACCATCTCCTTATGCCAATCATCAAACATTGTTTCCAATGCATGCTCTACCCTATGTACAGACAAGGGATAGGTCCAAAAGGTCTTTCCATGAAACATAAATATTTTTCATGAGTAAGTAATCAAGACTAGTTTTTGAGTTATTTTTAATTGTTACCTCTTTCAATAATTTGTCTAAGACTAGTCAATTATCTTCTTGGGTAAGAACTTATTAAGAATCCTGTAGATATCACTGTTAACTTTCAATGATTTCTTGGCAACTTCGAGGGGATCAAAATCCACCTTCCACTTAGGATTTAACTCCCAAATTTAGCATAGTTTCACTAAGTGTATATGGATACAAGTAAAAATCAAGAATAGTGATTAAATATTCTTCCACCATGTCATAAATTAATCCACAAAAGCTATAAGATATTTATTTTCTACATTTAGGGAATGAGAGCCCAAAATGGAGATAACTTTCCTTGAAGTGAAAGCATGATTATATTGACACTTGTGTATTAATTACATTAAAACCATGACTATTGGGGATTTTATAGCTCAAAATTAATACCACCATGTTCTCAAAATTCTCTCACATCTATACAACATCCATGAAGCAAGCACAACTTGACTGAAAGTGATAAGGTAGAAGACAAGGTAAAGATGGGAAATTTGGATTTATAAAGGTGTTATTTGGACTTCCCACAAGATGAAAACATGAAATATATCTTCATTAATTAAAATCAATCACATTATCACCACCATGAAGCTCCTTAGATGTTGGAAAAACTCAAGACCTGTACTCAACTTTGCAAACTTCATGAAACTAGCACCCTTTGAAAACTCTTTCAAAGACAACGAGATGTGAAGTTTTATATATTTAAAAAATAATGAAGAGATACTTATTACATTATAAAAACACCTCATTAACATCACTCAACTCTAAATATCTATGAAAATTAGAAATAGATGCATGATTCTACCCCTCTTGGATGCAATTCTATAACAGGTTGCTTAGATTTTTAATGATTGTTCATAAAGGAAGAGGAACCAAATTAAAACTTGTTATTATTTATGTGAATTATAATTATATTAATATCAAATTCTAAGATCATTTCCTCCAACTCAAACTATATGGCCTATAGTGGGCACTTAAAGTTGACCTTTAATTACATGCCAAAAGGAATAGGGAGAAAAGTGAGTTAAAGATGAAATTTTTTGTGAAAAAAATGAAAAAAAAATGTGGATATGACCTATTTGGAGGTTGATATTCACACCACCATATTTTCCAAGTGGCACACTACTCAAGGCAACTATACAAGTGCCCATTACTCTCTATTTGGCCAAAAAACCTACCTTTTATCTAAACAACGTACAATTTATTTAATTATTTCAGCTTTATAAGACTTTTAAGGACACATGTGGCCTAACATAAACTTTTTAAAATTACAAAAATCCCAAGAAACCCATACAAATCATTAAATACACTATTTAGACCCTTGAATTAATCCCTAATGACATGATAGACTAATGAAATGAGTGACCAAGGTTAATATAACATTGAGAGGCATAATATGACCATTAAAACACCTTATTACCATATATTAGACCCCCTAATATTACTAAAAATGATGTTTCTAATTAAGGGTGCCCTATTTTGTCCTAAAATTCAAAATTAGTCAACAAATTGGCGACTCATAGGGTAGTATGCCTACTATACTAACTAGACCAGTAGCCTTATTAGTCCATTGAGATTATGGAGTATTCTAAGGACTGAAATAAAATATATATCTTGACCATTGACTCAAACCTTTATCAACAAGACAACCATTGATTACCTCAAACACACAAAGGAAAGAGACACACAATAAATACTAAAGCAAACACACATGTGCTACTTAGCACTTAGGAAAAACAAAACATATAAGAAAGGAAACAAATATGTAAATTTCTCTAGATTATACCTCCCTTCCTAGATCAAAGGGGAAGTATCTTAGATCTCCTTCCTCACTAGATGAGTGAGGATGCCGGGCATGTTTCTTTTTGGATGGGATACTAGATGACTCTTGCTTCCTCTTTTATCTTTGATTTTGTACACCATTCAATGGAGTCATATCCCTTGCATTCTCAAAGTATTCAAGGTCCTCTTTAACATCAAATCATGACTCAAACTGATGTCCCTTCATCTTGTCATGACAAATTTGGAAATCCATATATGGGACAACTTGTTACAAGTTCATCTCTCCTTGAAGGATCTAATCATCCTTTTCCATTCCCATAATATCTTCAAACTCTTTAAGGAGCATTGTATCAAAACAATTTGAAGGTATTTCTTTATTGTATTGTTTATGAATATTATTGGAGGTGGTTGCATAGGTGGATGTAGAGATAAGCTCCAAGTTATTTTCAAAAGGGATAAAATAATTATAGATTACTCTATTATGATCTCAGATCTCTCCATGATGTTTTTCTTCAATGTGTATTTGATTTTTCTCATCTTGAGATTTCTTTTCTAAAATATTGATCTCTTCCTCCTCCTCATACTCTTGGAACATTTTCATGTAAATCTACCACATCTCCTCCTTCTGAGCCACATCTTCTTGCTTGTCATGACTGGTCATCCCCAAGGAATTTATAGGTTATTTTAGATATTCAAATTAATTATATAGGCTCTCAAATATTTACCATAGGTCATCATCTTTTGGCTATCTTTCATCATGAAAAGGAGAGAATAAAAAGGCAATTTATTCTTCTTCTTTAAAGTCCAAGAGAACTTGTTCTAAGGCATCTTTTATAACACAAGAAGAATCTTCTTTCATGTCCTCACAACCTAAATTCTCCTAACCATCTATCATCCTTTCTTCATCTTCAATCTAATCTGATATTTCAATCTCATCCTCCCTCTTAGTGACATCAACATTAAGCACTTCAAAAATAGGGAGTTTGGCTAAAGGGGATTCCCAAGTAGCAAGACAATTTTCCACATTAGGAAGGAAACCTTGATTAGTTGAAGGGGGTGGTAGGATGGATTAAAAGGTAGCTTAAGGAGGGGTGAGAGGGTGATGAATGGCTCCAAATTTATCTTCCCTAAAAACTTCTCCATTTAAACATAACTTGTTATTTTCCTCATGAGCTACCATCACATCTTTCCATATAAGGAAGATGGGCTTAAGGATAGTTTCATGGGATTGAGAGGAAGATGAAGGGGTGAATGATATGTCTAGAAAGCTTGTATTTCCTTAGGATTGATAATTTGATTACATGTTTGAGAAGTGGGTTTAGATAGTTTACCTTCCTTTTCCATGATAGACTACCTCAAGGCCCGATTGGCCAATTTAAACTCCCTTTTAAGATGAAATTCAAATATCAAACTCTCCCTCTCAAAATCCTCTCCCAACAAATGAACCTGCTCAACCATGGTGTTCTCCTCACTTGGGCTACTTTCTTGGAAAGAAGGAAAACTTGGGGAAGTACATGAGGGGTTTTTGGTATTAGGAAACATGGTTGGAATAGAATTTTGAAGAGGTAAGGATGGTACAAATGAAGGTGAATATGGGGAATTTTTATTTTGACAAGATGAGATTTATTCATAAACTCTCAATCTCTCTTCTAGATTAAAGATAAAACCACACACATCAAGCATTTCATAGGTAATATCTAGAAAATTATCCCACTCTATACGTATCCACTCCTTGATGTTCTCCAAGGCATTACTTAAACTCTCAATACAAACATTAGGTATGATTTCACCACAACCATGTCTAGGGTTAAGGTCTATCATGTATTCTTGGTAACCAAGGAGAGTTATTTTGAAACTAGTAATGTAATGGCTTGGAAGAGAGATATGTGGGCTAGATGGAGTAAAAAATTGATAGGTTTGGTTATTGGTAGCATATGATTGATAAGGATCATGATAAGGCTAGATAAGAACTTACTCATAATCAAGAGGAAGAGGCAAAGCTAGACATAACCATTCAACTTCAATTAAAACAAGATCAAACTCACAAATCTCCATGAATAACTTCACAAAAGAGTATGGAACAAGAAACTAACTTTGATTGGTATATCTGGGATACTCAACTAGTAGATATGTATGTGGAATCACCATTGATGTTTATTAGAATTACCTCCATAGGTTGATGTCTTAAGGAGAACACCAAAAATCCTCAAGAAATGGACTCAATAGTCCCACTAGGCATGCCAAAAAAATTTGTCACTTGATTTCACCCAATGATGAGATTGTAAAATCTTCTCCTCGATAAAGTTACATAATGGAACCATCCTAGGTCTGTGGGTATCCCCATTGGAGGTTGTATCTCTAGATTAGGGGCTAGTTCCCCTTGATACATCATTTAAGCTCATATTCCTACTACTAAAAAATTTGGGGGAATAAAAAGGGTTATACAAACCTAAATTAAACCTATTATAATGGAGGTGATTCACAAAAATATTTACTCTACTCATACCTTTACATACACTTGAAACTAAGGAAAAATAGCATATACACTTCATTAAAAATCAATCTTTCATCTCACATCAGTGTTTCAACATGGGGTGTTGAATATGACATAGGATACAAGGAACTAAATAATAGGAATTCTAAGAAATTATATTGAGTATCCTACTCACTTACACTTACATTCTCTTCAGACACTTCTTGTTGACCTGCTAGAAAGACTAGGTATCGATGGAATCAACATGTGAAGGTAAATTAAATTACACCTGCACAAGACTAATACCATGTATGTACACTTAAATAAATATTTTAATGAGTTAAAACACTTTACATATTGATTCAAGGTAAAATTTTGGTAGGGCTTCACCATACTTAGGCAGAGAGATCCATTACAATGCCAAAAGGCCAGAATTTATAGAAGAAATGGGAAGATAGAGAGAAGGGAAGTCCAAGGGTCACTTGGGCATGTGTCCATTTGACAAAATTAGTTAAAATTTCATGTTTATAATAGTTTGGGTGATATATTCCATGTCATATAGGTATACTTGTCCAAAAAAAGTCATAATGATAGTGAAAAGTGGTACAAAACCTACCATTTTGGCATAGGAAACTACCCTCATGATTTGCCTTCCAAAACTCTCTTTATCCATATGTATGTTTAGGTTTTATGGTTGGTATAATCAAGATAGGTTTAAAAAAAGTACTTAAATGAATTTTATTTATCCCTAACCATCCATATTCTTCTGGACATGTAAAATCATTCTTAGTAATCTCAAAATGACTATTCTCCATGCACCTTTTCCACTTGGCATTAAAAACCCATAAAAATTGAAAAATGATACATGAAAAATAGGTAATGAAACCTATCAAAGGTTACCATATCATCACTTTTAAGAAAAACCTTTAAAATGCCTCGCTAATTGCTTTTCACCATTTTCCCCAAGTGTTCCCTAGCTAGCTCACTAGACTAGCTGAAAGTGAGGACCTAGTTGGTATACTTAGAATATTATTCATGATATTAGGTGAGTTTTCATCTCTTAACTCTTCTTGTAGCTTGAAAAACACTAAAAATCATCAAAAAATATATTTTTTGCTCTGATAAATATAGTTCCATATAAAAAAATCATATGGATGTGATCGTCATGGACATTTAAAAAACTTATCTTCTGAACCTAGGTTCAAAATTATCCATCTGGTGGCACTTTTAGGCTCATTTTCACCTCTAGGTCTCAAACAGGGGTTTGGAGGGTTTTGGAGTGACAAACCTTCTTAAAATTTGTTCATAAAGATGGATAATTGGAATTAATTACAAATTACACTTTTGGATTCTTAAGGCCCTCTCCATCATCCCCAATCAGCTTTACGTCCCATGCAAATCTTGGTAGAAGTTCTAAGTAGTTGAGGTTGACCCTTTATGCTATTTGGGGATTTTTGTGAGGGTTTGGGATCCTTAAATCCAAGAATTAATCTTTTGATGAATTTATTTCAAAAAAAATGGCTCAAAAAAATGTACATGAACCCTAAAAACATTTTCCCATCATTATATTAGCTCTTCAAAAGCCAAAAATGAAAACTTACCCTTGTTTGGCACTAGGCCTAGACCTTGCCAATAGGCCTACTTGCCATCTAAGACCCAACCTAACACATAAATGGATTTATTTTATCTTTTATGATTAAAAAACATATTTTATACCTACAAAAAAATGTTCCACAAAATTTAGGGGAATGTAAAATTCCAAAAATGTAAATGACCCTTAGTTGGGCTTTTAGGCCTAAGGATTCCCACTACGTATACATGCAAACCTCCTAGGTTAGAATAATTTTTATGCTTAAAAAATTATATTAAGTTTTAATATGTTTATTTAGGTCCCCTAAAACTTATACAATCATAAATTTTATGTTTATATCTTTTGGGTTCAACATTTCATCACTTTTCCCAAAATTAGCACCTTCATGCACACTAAAAGTGACCCTACTCTAAGACAAAATAGAGGGTGTTTTCACTATTTACGTTAGAAAATTGTTTGTTTTTTAATAGTTTTATAAATTTCCTAAGGATAATTTTTACCAAAATCTATCTCCCATCTCCTCCATTTGGTCCTCCAACTCTCCATTTTTCCAAGGCAAACTTTTGACTAGGCAGGGTTTGAGGGTAGGTAGGGTATAGGATTGTGTTTGAAGGTATTAGGTTTTTAATTTAGTTTTTTCATGGAATTTATGAATTATAAATTATTATAAAAACTCATTCCAACCACTTTTATGGCCCATTTTCCTCACACACACCTTATATTTCTTAGGAACCTAAAATTAGGTCTTGATTGCCCACAAGGAGAAATCTTGTTTTAACTTAGTTGTAGGTTCTCATGAGCTTGTTTTAGCTTTAAATAAATAAAAATATATATTTTTAATCCTCAAAATATAATTTTGGTGGTTCTTACCATTTTTTAGGTTAATCTCACTCTTTTTGCACCAAGCTCACCCTCAAACTCAAGACTAGGCCTCTATGCCTTAAGGATTAAGACAATACCCTATTTTACATCCTTTGAACATGTTTTGATAGTTTTTGATCCTCCATTACATTTTTAATATGTAAAAATACCATATTAATACCTTTTCTTCACATAAAATACCTCAAACTAGCTCAACTCTATACTTTGGTCGATTGACTAGCATACCTTGTCTGCTTGGAGCAGTCACAATCATCACCCCTATTTAGTGAATTTGATAAGGATTTAGGTCTATTTAAATTTTTTTAAGTTTAAATTGAGATAATTTAATATTACCTATTACTCCTTTCACTTGTATCACTTTGAAATACTCCAAAATAGGTGTAAACTTCAAAATTTCTCCTTTACTACTAATTTACCCTATCTTGATTGCGTTTCCATTTCAAGCCTGCTATAGGTGCATTATTGGAAAAGGTTTAGGATTTGTCCATTTTTTGTTCAAGATACCTTTAGTACTTAACATCACCTATTTCTCCTATCTCATCATAGGTCTTCAAGCATACTCTCATGACATGACTATTGTTACATTCTATGCAGGACTGAGATACACAACTACAGGTCTATAGGTTGTCAAGGTATGTTTTTAACCTAAAAATGTACATAAAAACCTTTTTTTTAATCCCTAATATCAATCCACATCATTTTAACTCATTGCATGCTCCACTTGAGCTAAAAAACCATCCTACTCCAAACTAAGTTTAACCTTTAATATCTATGACTGTATGTGCGTGCTCACATGCTTGTAGGTTAGTGGAGGTAGATATCTAGCCTCAAAATCTATGTTTTATTCTTATAATTCCATTATAATAATTCCATCTTCTTATATGCCTGACTTAAGCTTTAAAAACCTCACTTACCCTTAATTGAGACCAACTTTCAATACCCTTGGCTATAGGTGGATAATATAGGCCTGTAGGTTGTGTAAGAGTCATTTGGAGCATGTTAGGTGTGTAAAAGGCTTATTAATATTACATTTATATTTTTGGAATTCATACTATTACATATTTATTTCCATGTAACCCTCAACACCATCTACATATTCCAATCATCAAGCACTACTTCTAGTGCATGTTCTACCCTGTGTATGGATAGGGGATAGGCCCAAAAGGTCTTTCCATGCAACATAACTCTTCTTCATGGATTATGTTCTTAGGAATAGTTATTGAGTTGTTTTTAATTTATCCCTCTTGAAATAATAGGTCTAGGACTAGTCATGTTTATTGTAGTGAAAATACTTATTAAGAATCCTGTAGATATCACTGTTAACTTTCAATGATTTCTTGGTAACTTGGAGGGGCTCAAAATCCACCTTTCACTTAGAGTATAGCTCCCAAAATTTTCATAGTTACACTAGGTCTACCTAGATACAAGTCCAAATCAAGAAGAGTGATGAAATATTCTTCTACCATGTCACAAACTAATCCACAAAAGCTACAATATCTTTATTTTCTACATTTAGGGACTGAGAACCCAAAATGGAGATAACTTTCCTTGAAGTGAAAACATGATTATATTGACACTTGTGTATTCATGACATGAAAACCATGAATTTTGTGTATTTTATAGCTCAAAATTCATATCACTATGTTCTCCCAACTCTTTCACATCTATACAACCTCCATGAAACAAGCACAACTTGACTGAAAGTGATAAGGTAGTAGACAAGGTAAAGATGTACAATTTGGATTTGTAAAGGTTATAGTTAGACTTCCCACAATATTAAAACATTAAATATATATTAATTCATGAACCTAAAGCATATTATCACCATCATGAAGTTCCATAAATGTTGGAAAAACTCAAGACTTGCACTCAACTTTGCAAACTTCATGAAACTAGCACCCTTTGAAAACTCATTTAAAGACAATGAGAGGTGAATTTTTAGCTATTCAAAACATCCTGAATATATACTTATTAAAATATTAAAAAAACCTCATCAAGATCACTCAGCTTCAAGGATCTCTAAAAATTAGAAACAGGCATGATTCTACCCCTCTTAGATGCAATTCTATAACAGGCTACTTGGATTGTTAATGATTGTTCATAATAGAGGAAGAACCAAATTTTAAATTATTATTATGGATTTGAATTATACTTATATTAATTTCCACCCCCAAGATCATTTCCTCCAACTCAAATTGTAGGGCCCATAGTGGGCACTTGAAGTTGAGCTTTCATTGCATGCGAAGAGGAAAAGGGAGAAAAGTGAGTTGTATATGAATTTTTTTGTGAAAAAATGAAAAAAAAAACTGTATATGACGTATGGGAAGGTGAAGAGTCACAACTTTACATTTTACATGTGGCAAACTTCCCAAGGCAGTCATACAAGTGCCCATTCCTCTCTCTTTGGCTAAGAAAATTGCATTTTCTCTAAATAACCTATAATTTATTTAGTTATGTCAGCTTATTAATACTCATGAGGACACATGAGTCCTGAAATAAATTTTTTTAACTTTAAAAAATACCAAGAAACTCGTACAAGGCATTAAATTCTCTATTTAGACCCTTTAAATGATCGCTAATGACATGATAGGCTAATGAAATGAGTAACCAATGTTAATATAACATTTAGAGGCATGAAATGACCTATAAAAAACCTTATGAAAATATATTAGACCCCATCATATGCTTAAAAATGAATTTTTTAATTAGGGGTGATGTATTTTGACCTAAAAGTCAAAATTGGTCAACATTGCCTACATAGATTTTCTACCACTAGACCCAAAGTGTCTAGATGAAAACTATGGACAACTAGATGAATTACACTTATAAAAACAAGAACTCAAAGCTTAAAAAACATCTTAAGGATATTTTTCACATGCTCAATACCCCATACTCATCCTTGAACATCTCTAACCATGCCAAAATAGAATATCAACCAATCATACTTCAAGCATACTAGGACAAGCACATTGCACACTTTGTCATTATCACTTAGACTATTAAGGATCTTCATCCACTCACCAAGGCACCTTCATGAAATCATCATGACATCATTTAAAATTCTCTAATAATCTCCCCCTTTGTCATTGATGTAAAAAACTATCAAATAACAATATATAACTCATGTTCCTTTTCTCTCTTTAAACACTCTCACAATAAGAACTTTCTCCTCCTTTGACACAATGAAAATGTGGGCACAATCTGATCCTAAGGACCTGAAATACCACCAAAAGAAGAGGAATACTTTATTAAGATGATACAAACTCCCCATTACCTTGAGCCTACCTCTTCTTTCCTTGATAACTTCCTCTTTCTTCATGTCAACACTCTCTTCAACCAAGAATTGTAACTAATGAATAAAAAACACAAAAAACCACTAAAATCTAATGAAAATTACCAACAAACATATAAGAGTGACTCCCACTAATATTTATGAGTCATTGCCTCACATGAGCATGTTTAGATCTCCACACACCATTAAGAACCACTGCATAGCTTACTAGCCTTCTCTCTCAAGATACTATAAGGACCACCAACATAACTTCATGCCACTTAGTAAATAGGAAAAATTATCTCCAGAAACTTAATAAATTTCCATGAAACAAGCATACCTTGCTCTTTTGGATAAACTGAGCAAATAACACTCTTCTTCATACTAATCCTACCTATCTAGTCTCCTTATAGCCCTACCTTAAAATTAAAAAGCCCATAGTTTTTAGTAGACATATCATGAGGACCTAAAACATTATATTTAGAGAACTCTCATATGCCCCTTCAATCACATCAATTTCAATCACCTGGCTCATCCTCTCCAATATACTTCCTTTACAAACTTACTAGCTAATTAGGCCTCCATCTTGACAAAAATAAGAATAATTTGAAAAAACACAAACCTTCAATTCTATAAGAGTCTTAATTTTACAACCCATTTGGCCCATTCAACTTATTACTAAGCCTCATATCTCAACTCATAAGGCATACCACTTTTCTAGCATAGCCTAAAACCCTAAAATCTTTTAAAAAAAAAGTTAACATACCACCTTATGGTTAACACACACCTATAAAACTTATTTAAAACCTAGAGACACACATCACACACTTCTAGGCCAAAAAATTGATCCACTATACCTTTGAGAACATAGACTTCCTATAACCCTTCTTAGGCCTTCTTGCCCTTAAGCCAAAAATTGAGAAATTTGAGAACACTCAAAAATCTTCAATTGGCACAAACATACCTTCTAACCATAAATACACCTAGATCACATCAAAAAGAAGTGTATATATATTTTTATTAGAACCCAAATATTCTTTAAATTCAATCAATCTCATTAAGCCACATGGAACCATCCATTCTAATCCTATACTATAAATTTTTCATAAACCTCTGAAGAAAACTCATGAACTTGTTTTTCCCCCTTATCTAATGACCTTATAAGATCAACACAAGTCTTTTTTCATATTGGAAATATAATATTGAGAACACAAAATTACTTCTCCATAAGAAAATATGTCTCCTAAAAAGCATAGGCAGAGACACCCTATTTCACAACGTCTTAGAACAATATAAATTAGGAGTTGCTCATAAATCCTAATATTCCTTCTCCTCCTTCATCATCTGATACTTTAAGTTCTTATTATTCTTCTTAGGCTTAAGAGAAGCAACATGCACAACCACCAAAAAATTCTCCTTCTCTTCTATGGTTGAGTTGACGGTACATGGAGACAACAAAGATTCATGACATACCTTTTCATCTAAAGAATCCACCTTACAGTTTGGAACCTCAACACTAGGCACAAATAATTTATGTTTTTTTAATGATAAATGATTAGTAATATTATAATGTTCACTTGGATCCATACACACCTTAGAACTATCCTCAACTAGTATCTTGGTCTTCTCTTTGAGTTGGATCTCTTCATTCTCAGCATGAATAGTCAATGAGGGCCCTTGGCACTCTTCAACTTATGAAGCATTATCCACCATAGAAAACATAACTTAAACTTGTAGACTCATCATAACTCACACTTACCACCTTTGGCTTCTATGTGTTAACTTGCCTTCTTCCTTGAACTCTAAGAACCTAATCAGATCTATTCTATCTTGTAGGCCTTTGTTTGTAGAATCTAGCAATGTGACCTTTCTATTGACAATTGAAGCAAACTAAACCTTTTGTAAGAAATGTATATTTCCATACCTTATTTGGAAAATAAATTGAAATGTGTCCTGTGTCATGAAAAATTAAAAAACCTCCTCCTTTTGAAGAGGACTCACCTCTTGATTAAAGACCCCCATCATAGTTCTATGTAAACTCATTTCTAATAGGTCTCTTACATTCTCTAGCCCTATGACTAAATTGATTGAATGTGTAACAATAACCATTAAATATTGCATACATCATGGCATTTATCTATCTTAACTGATTTGTATTTAATCTACCATCACCTTCATTCTTTGTCTGTTAATTTATCTTCAAAGTATGATTATCTTGGTTCACATTAGTCTTCATCCTGTCTTGAGTTACATTCTTGTGTTCTTATTCATATACAAGACCAATTCTATTACTAGCATGATTTTGATCATTCAGAATATTATTTAGATCATATGATCTCTTTTCAAATCTCACAAATGCCTTCACCTTACTATATGTCTTTTCTAACTTAGATTTTAAAGACACATTTTTAGAAACATACCTTGAACAATAATCTTCTTTAGCTTTTAGGATTGTAGATAATATTTCCAATTGACAATTGAGATGATTGATGATATATTCATTATTCTTGGTGTCTTTATTCATTTTTTATTCAAACACATTGAATTTCTCCTCATAGTCTTTGAGTTAAGACTTTATCTTCTTATTGATCTTCTTCTCAATCTTCAGTTCTTCAAGAGCATTCATCATTATAGTCTCACAATCCACCTCATCTTCATCATCATATAAATCACTCCAAGTAGACTTCTTCTGATGTGAACAACTTTCTTCCTTATCTATAAATAGAGCTTCATCTTCAGTAGGACTATCATCTTCTTGATCATATTTTGAGTCACTTTTTTCACTCTCATTTGATGATCTGCAATCTTCTTTGGTGTAGAGACTCTTCTTATTTTTGAAGGGCTTCTTATTGTTAAAATTTATAAATCCTTTATTCTTATATATCTTCTTATCATCATCTTGTCCTTCACCATGCTCCTTATCATCTTTATTTTCATGTTTATGAGGGAAAATACAAGAAACATGTCCTATCTCTCCACAATTGAAACATTTGAAGGTTGGTTTACCCTTATACTTCCCTGAGCATGTGTTTAATTTCATAGTAATCAAAGCAATTAGTTCATCCTTATCAATGTTAGATATGTCATCCTCTTTGAGTTTCTTACTTTGGAATTTATTATTAGACTTCATCTCTATCTTGAATGAAAATTCCTTCTTTTGTGGTATATCATCATTTACTCTCATCTCATATGTAGTAAGGGTGTTATGCATTTAATCCATCTTAAACTAAGTAAGATCATGACTCTCTTATGTATCAGATAATTTTAGATAAAAATTGAGAGATATATACCTTAATACCTTTTAGACTATAGTAACCTATTTCAAATTCTCTCCAAGACCTCTAATGATGTTCATAGTCTCATTATATCTCTGCAGAATGGATGCCACTAAATCTTCTTCCTTCATCTTGAGACTTTCTAATTGCCTTCTATGAGTCTATAACTTATCAAGCTTAATCTTTGAATATACTTCATAAATGATCTATATTTTGTCCCATATCTCTTTAGTATATTTACAATGGATTACTTTGGTGAACTTAGTCTCTATAATCCCATAAGTGATAACATTCATTACCTTATAATTATTCTCAAACAAATTCTTATCTATAGCACTAGACAAAGGAGTAGTAGGAGTAACATGACCATCCAAAATAGATTTCCATACATCAAAACCTAGGGACATAATATATATCCTCATCCTTACACTCTAAAAAACATAATTGGATCCATTAAACATTGATGCATACTTAGTAGAGAAACTTCGTTGATGACTACCCATATTGTACCTTGGATCACCTTCAAGCTAACAAGCCTTTACCAAAGGACCTACTTTGATACCAAGTTTTATGGGTATAATCATTAAGAGGGGAGGGGGTAAATCAGTGAGCATGTAAATCCAACTTCAATTTTAATCCTTTCAATTTCTTAATCAAATACCATAAGCATTCATGAATCATACACAAAATTCATAAAAATGAGTAAGAGAATGCAAAATCAATCACATAACACATGGCATATGTGGGAAACCCTCTTGGGGAAGAAAATTTAATGGAACCTATAATTAGACTACTATCTTATAATAATAAAAACTAATTTAGACCAATTGAAACTGATCAAGGAACTATAATCCCTATTTAGTGAGACTAGAATCTTAGAAGGTACTACAACACCTATCTAGCTGAGCTACAACAACCAAAATTTTAGAAATTTTCACATTGAAAGGAGGATACAACCACCTTAGATGATAATATGACACAACAAAACCTATGAAAACATCCACCTATAAAATAATGTCTTCAACACCTGATGATGGACCTTTACTTATCACTCTTCACCTTCACTCACACTCAATCTATAAAAACACTATTATACCAACATAATTATGACCTATAGGTCATAAAAATAGTCTTTAATCTATTCTAATCTTCAAATCATCTACGAGGCACTCTACCCCTCTTTAATCCCATAATTCACACACATAAGGCTCTCTCAAATCTCTCCCAAGTCTATCACATAAAGTCTAAAAATCACCATCTTTGATTTCACTATTTATAAAGAATCTATGATCAACACCATCTTAGTCAGCCATTAGGCATGCCTTAACCCTGAATATATTTATTTCATCATGACACAACTCAAAATAATTTTCATAGGCTATCCATAACATCGGTGTGTCACCCTTAAGTAGTTACATGGTGTAATAAGTCCTTTATATCTCTTATAGGTCTCATAGAGACCTATTCACCCATTTAGCACATCATCAAGAAAAAAATAACATAGGACCACTTAAAAATGTATAGGTCCACACTACATAAACCCTTAGTCATCCTCAAATTCTTAAAGTCATCATTATACTCTTCTATGTAATCTTAATCAACATTATGTGCACACAATCACCATGAATGAATACACATTCAACTTCTAAACCTTTATTCATATTGCAAATGATTGATCAAACCTTAAAAATGTGTATAGATCATCCTCATTAATTATAAAATACTCCCTATATGAAATAATAAATGTATCATCTCTATAAATCAATCCTAACTTGGAGAAGATATAACATACCTACACTTTCAATTAGGGATACACTTGTTAAGTGGGAGCATAACCAATATGGGGATCTGATAGACCTAATTAGGGGATATCTTAACATAGCATAACATTGTATGAAGGGTTCTAAAGCTAAAATTCTAACACAATTGAATAAAAACACTAATAGAGTCCTAAGGTTTACAACATTCACTTATTCTAATAACAAAAAAGTAAATCTAATCTAGTACACACCAAAGCTTGTGGCACAAAATCTAGGTAAAAAATAATAAAATAAACAACTAAAATAAACATGTATTAGAATACATATACTCATATCAATGTATACAAAATCCTAATATATGGGATAAGAATACAAGTGCATTATCTATCTACTCTTACAAAGGATAAATAAAGCTAGGAATACTTACCTTTGAAGATGAACCCACAAAGCCTCAATCTCTCCCTTGGACAATATGCTTTTCAAGAGATTGTTGTGGTATGTAAGGATAATGAAGATAAATCATCTTTAGGATACACAAACTATTTACACATCTAAAATACTGCTCCACAAGACAAGATCTGTATCTCCAAAGAAATTATGAAACCCTAAGCTTTATTCCTCAAATAGAATGGTGAATAAGCAAATGTTAGTTTGCACTTCTTCACTATTAATTCTTCTTTTATGAAATGGTGGGAAATGAAGTTGTATATATAGGTAGATATTGCCTTAAATCCTCTAAAAAATTTAGTTGTACAAGGCTGACCCAGTCGACCCAATATGTTTTCAAGAACAATTCACTAGGTCTAAGTTAAGTCAACCAAAAGGTTAACAAGCCAAGAAAGTGAAAAATAACCTTATATTATATTGGGTTGACCTAGTATAGTCAACTACCCAAAAGAGAATTAAGGAAAGAAAATGAGGGATGGAATGATGAAAAGACTGGAATAAGTAGGACTGAGAAGAATAAGCTTAAGATTAATGGTTTTAGGAGACAAGTGTGTAGATGGCAAGTGGCAAAAGGCACAACAATATTACAAAGCACCAATGGTCTAACCACCCCTTTCTCAATGCACCCCTTAAGGCATGAACTAAGAGAGATTGATACTTGATAGGTTTCTTGAAGATAAAAAGTATCAGTAATCAATAAAATTATGAAAATATTATGTGTATACATATACCCCACTCGAATCTCATCATGTGTCATGTAAGTGCAATAGAAGATAGTGCTTCTAGATAGAACATGATAACACACAACACTAATTCTAAGTAAAGTTTAGTAATTATAAAATAAAATAAATGAAATCATTGAATTGAAAACACATACCTTTAACTTACCTTAGTATCATAGATAAATAAGTAGATTGCAAGAGATGTGAAGGTGTCCAATATAGAGAATAATGGACAAACATGTAGAAGTTAGTGCAAAAAATATACAAAATTCAAAAAAAAATGGAAGATAAACATATGGTAGTGGAAAATAATCTCTACCTCATCATAAATCTAATGCATTTTATGGTTTCTAAAATGGATGAGTAGAAACAAAGATATAGACAAAAGAAGGAATCTATAGGACAATAATTGAAAGATTTTGAGTTTGGAAAAGTGTTTGTAAATAGGGAAAAGACAATTAATTTGTTATTTTGATTTGTGAGAGGAGAGAAAAGAGAGCTCTGGAGAGAAAAAAGCTAGGATGGTGAGGAGATGATAGTCTAGATAGGGAGAGGCTCCAGAGGCAATGACAGGTGCACTATAGGTATGTAACTATGAATCTCAGACCAATTTTTGAAATTTTTATTAAATTAAGTAATTTTTTTAGTAATTTTGAATTTTAAGCATTTCTATATGTCAAAATGGAATAAAATTAGATTTTAGGGGTAGTAAATAGGAAGACAACAAATGGGTTTAGAGGGTTTAGGAAGAAAATAATAAAATTACACTTTTTCAAGAAAAGGCAAGGAGTCAACAAGTAGAAAGCCCTGGGTTAACCCAGTCAACCTAGTATGCTAGAAATGAACATAATCCATAGTGCTAACCCATTAGGTATGGGTCAACCCTATACATTCTATAAGATGATGGTCTAGTTCAGATTTTTTAGGTGGTCCAAAAGGTCCAAAATGGAAACTCAAAACTAGAAAGGGGAAGAGAAAGGGGGTTGACTTATAATTTTGAGTCAACCAAGCAAAAAGATAAGAAAAAATTAGTCAAACGAGTTTGACCAAAGAGCTGGAATAATATAGAAAAGCATGCAAAAGGTTGAAAGAGGGATAAAATGGCCTAAAATGACCAATTAAGGTTAATAAATATTGATTAGGCTAAAAATAGGTTAAGTGGCTAAAATAAATTAATTTAAGCTTGATTTTGATTTTAAATATGTAAAAATAATGTATTATGACTATACATGACATGGAAGAACTAATACATCCTTTGTTGTTTCTTAAGTGTAGGGATGACAAAGATTTTGGAGACTTATGGATGCAACATGGTTACCAAATTTGTTATATAAGTTGTAAGATGGAGATAGGGCTAGACTAAGATCCATAGGTCTAGGCAGGATAGTTGATATGTGTCAAATCCCCCTTAGTGTTGACCTATTAGTCATATTCCTTAGTTGCTAGGAATAATTGACTAACTCTTTTATATTAGAGATGGATGGGGATACAATAAAGGTGTCTATCATGCTAGAGGATGTTTATTCCATCTTGGGAATACCTATAGTAGGAGTGCAAGTGACCATAGGGATACTAGATAACTTAGAGGAGAGGAGAGCCTTAGCCATGTGGGCTATAGGCTCAAAGACAATATTACTAGGTAGGAGAGTTAACATGTTTGATGTCTATGCATCAAATATTTTGGACATCTAGAAGGTTGTTATTATCCTTGTGACATAGTGGATATTATGTCACAAGTTAGATGGTAAGTACTACTATTTATGGTAGTCTTGAGTAGGATGATCTTAGAGGAGTGGGTTATTTATGATCTAAGATTGTCATCTAGGTCCAATTGGTACATTATATGTATGAGATGCTGATTAGAGGGTAAAATACCATGAGATCGATCATATTACTAATAACTTGGATATATGAGAGGTTTATTATGTATTGGTTGATTGGGTTACCCCATGTGGTCAATGACAAGTCACCTTGAGTTTAGAAATAGAGAGAGGATGAGGTAGTGTAGGTCATGCCCACATGATAGTTTTGTATTTAGTGAGATGTACAGACATCATGTGGTAACCATATGAGCACATACTAGATGCATGGGTGAGTTGAGACATAGTTTCTCTAGTGACATCAAGGATAGAGGTTGTTGGACACTATTTTTGGTAGAGAGAGACACATCTAGTGGTATGGGTGTGAGGGTAGATGTGACTACCTCATCTAGTGAAACTAATATTAATGCTTGAGTAGTGGGCTTAATTATGAGGGAGCCATGGGGGATGAGATGACTAGGGCCACAGATACTGAGGTTAACACTGAGGCCATGTCAAGAGTGACCATGGACTAGTTGATCATAATGAGGAGCTAAGTAAAAAGATAGGGATGTGGAGGCATAAATACTAGATGTACCATTACTAGATCCATAGTGAGATGAGTAGTAGCCACTAAGGACATGATATTGATGGGGGAAGTAAGAGTAAGAGAGAGTGGAGACTATTGGCATCCTGGATGACCCCATAGGTGAGCTAGAGGAGATGATAGAGAGACCATTATGACATAGGTTGAGACAAATATAAGCCATGATAGTTGGGTTTGAGCTAAGGAGGTGACCTATAGAGGAAGTGCTAGGAGGCCACGTAGATGGAGAGACTATGCTAGGCAGTCATGTAGATGGTGAGATCATAGTAGTTAAGACATAGATAGGTAATAAAAGATGGTTGAATATTATTACTATTTTTATTATTTGTAAATAGAGATATATAGATATTTTGAGATATAACAGTGATCTAATATCCATCTAGTGTAATTTTTTATATGTAGATAAGGATGAGGATGAGAGATGGGGGTCCCTATTGAGGGAATCACTCTATGACATCCTAGATGAGAATCTACAACCATATGACCCCATGACACTTGAGGATTTGCATGTACCATCTACCCTAGCTCAAGCGAGTTGGTTTAGATTAACTAGAAAGGTAGCAAGGTAGATATGAGTATAAAGAGAGAGGATGTATCCATCAATAGTGATGGGTGTATGGGAGTTATAGGCATAGAAGGCCCTAACAATTGAGAGAACTATACATCTATCTATAGTAGCATAGATGATAGATATTTGGACCTAGTTGGTAGAGTCAAAGGTGTGGGTAGTGCACCTAAAAAGATAGGTAGAGGGATTGAGATCTTGGATGACCTACTTATAACATACTATTTAGAAGATTCATATTGAGGCCTTAGTAGATAATGTGGCTAGGCGATGAGATAGATAGGATGGAGCCCAACCATAGAGTTGGAGTATTATATAAGGCTGTATTAAACTCATGAGATGTATATATATGGATCATTTTGGCCTATTGTTTTTGGTTTATTATGTTATCATTATCATGGTTGTGTTTTTTGATTAATGTTGAGGTTATGGATGCTTAGGATATATTTATTTCTAGAACATGTATTTAGCTTTGTTGTATATGTTATAGTAAATATATGAGATGTGGTTTCTTTTCTAGCATTATGAAAAATACATTCATGGTTAAAAAGAAATAGACAAAAAATACTTGGTAAAATATAATCAATCAAGAAAATGTACTACACACTATTTCAAGATGGGAGATGTGTAATGATAAGAAATGACTAAGTATAAAGAACCAAGAAATGGTAAAATAAGATGGTAAAAAGTAATTTATTTCTAAACCAATGTGAAATATTTTTGCACCAAATTAAAACAAGCAAAATCATACTAATATCATGTTGGGAAGTATGAAATCAATGTAATAAAATGGAAGCTATGTAAAAGGAAATAAAATGGTATAAAAAACAAATTAAATTAAGTCAATCAATCATACTAAATCATGTTGGGAATTATGAAAGAAAAACAAAAATTTTAAAAGTTTGGTTTTAAATTAGTCATACTAATTCAAGTTGGGAAGTATGAAACATTCAAGAAAAATGGTTGTAATCTTAAATGCATTCAAAAAATAAGAAGATAAAAAGGGTGAAAAAGAAATGAAGTAAGCATAAAACATACTAAATCAAGATGGAAATACATGTAAAATGACATGTAACTTCATAATCAATCGAATCTTATCTCAAATTTGACATATGTAATTTGGATGGTGACTTAGGTATTAGAAAATTTTGTGAGGAGGGCCAAGTCCTATCCATGGTCTTACACTGTAACTAAAAACAGAGAACACCATTGGGGTGGAATAAATATAAGAAAATAAGGTAATCAAGGATGTGGGTAATAGGAAGGAAAATATGGTAATTTGTGATGAATGGTCAAGTCCTATATGTGGTCTTATAAAGTCAACTCACAAATGAAATCCCAAGGTGATTGATCAGTAGACAAAACAATATTTCTCAAGAAGACATATAAGGGATATAAGGAATGAAAAAAGGAGTGTAAAAATTAAGACTTACATCATCTTATGATAATACCTTAGGAGGCAAGAGGCATACTAAGGACATGAGAAGACACTAAGTGACTAGTGGTTGTCTATATACTTAAGGAAAACCTATTCACTAAAGACACAAATATTTCTAGTAAAATAAACATGCGATACTAAGATCAATTCATGAAGGTATATTGGTTAAAGGAAAATAATATGGACCTACCTTCCCATGATGTGTTTTCCATTCTTTAGGACCCCTTATAGAGTTGTTAGTCTACTACAAAGACTGGGTACTTCTGTGAGAAAGTAGGTAGCACTAAATGATATTTTTATTATACTCTTATAATCTACTAGCCTACCATACCCCAAAATACCGTGGCTCTACCATGAGGCCAACTATGGAGTTTGATATTTGACTATAAGAAGGAGATGTGCTTTGAATCATGTTTTTTATTGTGATTTATCTTTTTAAGAATACTTTTGCCTTTTGATATCATTACCTTTTATTTAAATGATTTGTATTTTAAATTTTTTAATGCTTTTTTAAGATTCCTCCTCCATATAGATTTGGAATAACCAATCATGAGAGAGATAGTGATACACACAAATTAGCTATATGCTAAGGCTAAAGGAAGCTAAGTAACCAAAGGCAAAGACTAACTAGGACACTTAGGCTTGATAATGAACTATCATGTGATGTCAAGTCTCAACCAAGTATATGATTAGTTTGTGAAAAAAGGAAGGGAAAAAGGATATTCAAAAAGTTGACTAGTGTAAGGAGATAATAATGAGTAGGATTGTTTACTAATTAATCACATGGTAAAAAGAAGATAATGACCAAAGGGAACAAGGTTTGTATAACCAAGTCACCATTACAAATTATCTATGAAAAAGAGGGATAAGAAAGAAAAATAATCATAAAGATATAATAAGAGTTTTGAGAAAAAATCTAGGGAAAAATGGAAATAAATGATAAAAGATAAACATATGTGAATATAAATGACAAGATAAGAAAGATATAGGACAACAAGAAAGAAATCATGATATAAGATAAACACAAATTTGACATAGTGTCAAATGATATAATAGATATAAATATGATTAGAACACACATCCAATCAAATATATAAATGTGAAATCAACATTCATGTGCTCATAAATATTGGTAAATTTGTCCACACACATTATCCAATACATCAGATAAGTCTATATGAACCTGAATATGCACTACTACTAAAGTTTCATCAATCTTCAATTAATACTAGAAAAATATTTCTTTTCTAGTCTCCTCAATTAAAAAAGTATGAAAACTTAATGGATCATGCTAAAGAGTAAAATTAGGCAAAGTATGGTCAGGAGAATGCATGGGAGTGAGATATATTGTATATGTAGGAATCATCGGTGGAGAAAAATCCATGGGTGAGGGAAGGTTCACATGTGAAGGAATCATAAGCAGAGGCACATAAGGTGGTGAAGGAACCATAGGAGGTGATGGAACCACTAGAGGTGGAGCCATGGGAGAAGAAGGAGCAGCCTTATTGTAGGAACAACCTATGGGAGGATTGATAGAAGATCTAGGATTGGCTATAAGGTGAGTGATCATTGAGATGTTGTTATAAGATGTAATAATGATTGGTGTGATGGGTTCTACATAGATGCCATAGACAATATACCTCACCATACATGGGTAGATATTAAAGAAGTAACTTCAAGCGAGGTATGGCTTTTTCTAATGATGCGGAAGAAGGATGCAAGGTATCAATATATTATCTAACTTGTGATAATGGGTGGAAGAATTATTATCTATCTCATGGAAGAAACATATATGTTTATGAGTGGTTTTAATAGAAGCAATCATAGAAAGAGGTAAAATAGGAGTGGAAGAATCTAGAGAGAACTCATCAACCCATTTAGCGGGTATAAGATCAATTTTAGGCAAGGGAAGCAAACCATCACCAAAGGAGGGTGATGATGAGGGAAGAATAAAACTAAGATAAATAAAAGGAGTGATAGCATCATAAATAAGGGTAGGCTTAACAACATTAGGAGAAAAAATAGGATCAACTATAACAAGAGAAAGAAGAGGGTTGATTATATTAGGATCTACTAAGTGAGGGGAAAGATCTATAGAGGGTCTAAGGAGAGTTTAACTAACCTCAAGGGTAAACCATATACAAGGATTAGGGTAACTAGCAAAGTAGTAAGGCCTAATCATAACATCATCCATGAGCATAATCCTATCTAGATCCTCAAAAATTAGAGGTGTTAGCACCATCTCTACCCTGCAATAAATGGAAAAAATACAAAAATCATGAACTATAAGTGAAGGAAAATGATGAGATGCATGAAAAGACTAAACAGAATAAGAATGATAATTGATAATCTCAGCATCATGGGCCTAGTTAAGACTACCTAATAATGGATCATCTAAGGAATATCCATCATTATAATCTAGGGTATGAAGATCAATTACAAAGGTAGGGATAACCTTGTCATCAGATAAATCATGGTGAATAGAATGCCTATTATTATCAAGACTATGGGAATGCCATCATAAATAAGTTTGTGAGAATGAGTTTATAAGGAAATAGGAAGCTAAGAGATGAGGTGAGGTGAGAAATTAGAAGTTTTGATATTTAGGTTAATCTTGTCAAGTTCATCATCATCAGAGTCTAAAAGGTTGGGAGGAATGTTACCAATGAGCTCAATATGTCCACTGTAACCACAATTAAATTTAACAAGAAAGTTAAGATGTCAAAACTCATAAAATGGAATGCTATGCAAAGGCTCAAGAGTTAAAATATTGAAGATAGAATGATATTGTAATTATTCAAAATTTCAAGGGTTAGTGTCACCTTAAATCTTGTAAATGGCTCCATTGTGAGGGAATTTAATGCATTGGTAGGTGGAAGAAGTGATAACTCTCATGAAATGTGTCAATGACCTACCAAGTAAGATTTTTTAAGAAATAGGGAAGTAAAATGTCATCACCTTCACACAGATAGTGATAGGTGGGATAGTAATGGGAAGCCACATGTAACCTAGAGGAGGCATTTTCCTTCTATTGTATCCTTGGAATGTGTTGTGTGTATACTTGAGATTACATTAAAAATATCTAAAATTCTTAATTAAATCAAGATAATTGAATCATGTGCTATAAACTTCATCAATAAATGAATGCTTGACTTGGATATCACGTATTTATATGATAATAAATAAGTGAGGATCATCCATATGAAGTAGAATCTTGTCAAGAATCATAGAAGCAATAACAAATCAAAGAGAAAGAGAAGTGTCTATAGTTTCATCAATGTGGATAGACATATCTTCACATTATTTTAAAATACTTTCTTCAAAACCAAATAAAGCTACCTCTCATCTTGCTAGGGGAGGATGAGGGACATTTATCTTGAATAATAATTTCATGAGATGGTTTTATATGACATGGTGAAGTCCCCATAATCTCAAGGAATGGAATTTGGTATGGGAGATGAGTGAGCTCTACAATGGTATCCAACTCATCATATCCCCTAATAAGGTTGTTAGATATAGGTTCATAATGGTTAAGGAGATCCTTGAAAGGAGGGTTCTAAGTACATTCAAAAAAAATTTAGTAAGGAGGATGTTTAGAACAAGGTTGTAAATTATGTGAAGATGAATAAGTGGTTGGTTCAAGTTGACTTTGAGAATTAGAAGAAGTGTTAGTAGAAGCTTGGTTATCATTAGTATTAGAAGATAATGGAAGAGTGGTAGAAATAGTATGGGATGTGTTATCTAAGGGAAAATCATAAATTAAATCACAAAAAGTAATAAGGTCATCTTTCCCCAACTTATTTAAATGAGTTGGAGAAGAATCTAGGATAACATGATATGTCTTATATGAAGGAGTGTAGATAGGTTAGAAATTAATGAAATCCACCACCCTTTCCATAGTAGTCATGTTAACCACATTCTCTTCATAAGTTAGATCAACAATACTTTCAACATTATTGGTGGAAGGGTGGGCTTGTCTTGGTTATCTTGAATAGGTTGATGATTAGGTAAAAGATCTTTATATATATCCAAATGAGCATTGGATTGATTTAAGGTATGATTTTTGTCATGTAATTTATAATCCTTATAAGCAATATAATAGGCTTGTTGATGCTTATAGATAATGGAATCATGATTGAAATTAGGTCCAAGAAGATAATCCATAGATGAATTATGAATACGTCTATAGGTATCATGATAGTGACCCCAACTAGTGTGAAAACAAAAAAAATTGTTAGGATCATACCAAGATTTCATAGGATGAGTAGCGTCAAGCTCTCATGGAAGAGGAATGGGTAGATGTTTAAGCAATTTAGCTGAGGATATAGGTTTGTGAATGTTGATGTAATTTGGTGAAGAAAAATGAGGATTGGTATATTATTGAGAAGGAGTTGGTTCCAAATAAGGATTATGAACCATATATTTAACATTGTGAATGTTGTCATAAGAATTGGTAACACCATCATTAGTGATATTACAATTTTTATTTTTGAGTAAGAGACAAGGACCCACAGAAGGTTGGGGTGTCTCAAATTGATGCATTGGGAAATATTGATGCTTAGCTTAGTTAACAACCTCCTCTAAGGTATGTGGAGAAAGAATGAAGACCTAATATTGAAGTTTAGGAAAGATAGAATTTGTAAAGAGATGAAAAATATTGCCATCTACCATGTTATGTTCACATTTTTTCAACAAAGTTTTCCATCTCTTAACAAAAGCTTGGGTAGTTTCATTCTCATGTTGTTTACAATTAATGAAATGGGTCAACGTGTTTTTAGGAAGATAAATAGTGTTAAATTATTAAACTAAAGCATTTACTAAGTCTTCCAAATTAGAAATGGAATGATCTCTAAGATGATTGTACCAATCCAAGGCATCACCTCTGAGAGCTTTACTAGGGTCTTGGTAGTGGCAAAAGTGTTTTATTTGACCCAATACTTGTAAATATTTCCAAATTTTTAGAGGTGAATGGTAGGATTAGTTGACCCATTATAATAAATTATAGATTTTATACCTCCTATATCAATGTTGGCAATTTGATTAGAGAAAGGTTCATTTTGTAGATGTTTGATGTTTTTATTGACTAAAGGACGTTGAGGAATGAGATTGCCTTGATAATATCAAAGAGGATGAGAGTGAAAATTATGGTTATGTGTGCCCCAAGCCATTGGTTTTGGATAATATTAAAGATTAATAAGGTGGTTTTGCATCCTCATCATTTGATTTATGTCATGTGCTTGAAGTTATTCATTTGATTGAGAGTTTGTAATAAAAGTTAATGTGTTTGATTTATATTAGAAGCATTAGAACTGGTATTTGTGTTGGTATTAGTGGCTTGGGTACAATTATTTGTGTTGATATGAGCTTGAGAATAATTATGATAATGTGAGGCACTAGTGGAAATTTTTTCTTGTGGAGCAAAAGATGGACTAGTGAATGGTTGAGAAGAAGAAGCACTAGAAGCATGATTGCATTGTGTAGAAAACAATGAACTAGTGGAAGGATTAATGATAGTGGATATTATGAGAGGCCCACTAGATGTATAACCTACCATGTTAGTTGAGATACTAGGCATGGAGGAATAAGAGGTTAGAGAAGAAGATGCCATGGTATAAGGGGTAAAACCTGAAGGAAGAAGATGAGAATTAAAGAAAGTGCTACCTTTAAATGTAGTATTAAATGTAGGAGTAGGTGAATGAGGATATTCAGTTTGAACACTAATCATGGGGTTATAAATGGTATAAGGATCCTTTTCTTGATGTTTAAGAAATTCAAAAATAAAGAAAAACATTTCAGGATAATACTCTAACTTAGATTGGTCTTCTAATGAGAAAAGAGGATTATGATATGAAGAGGTATGAGGAGGGGTCCCATAGTTCATTATGGAAGTGGTAGTATGAACATTACTAGAATTAGAAAGAGGATCCATAATCTATCTATGGGAGACCCTATTAGGTTTGGTAAAGTTCATCATGTCCATTGACTATAACTCAATGTCATGATCTGACAAAAAGTCCATGATGAAGGAAAAAGAAGAGAGATGAGAAAGCAAAAGATAAAGATGTGAATAAAATAGTATAGGGTCAAGAAATAGGGACTATAAAAATATACAAGGTTAACTAGATTAATCCACTACAGTGTACAAAAGGTAAAAAAGCTACCGGGTTAACTGAGTCGATCCAGTATAGTAGATAGGGAATTTAAGAATCTTAGAAACAAATTTTGAATATGAAACAAGATAATTTTATAAGTAATGAAAAGTAATAAATGTTGAAAGGAAACATACAATCAATTGGATTAATGCTGGCCAATCCAATTGAAACACATAAAACAAAACCTTTCACTAATACTGGCTAATGCAAGTTTTTGTGCACACAATAGAGAAAAGAGAAAGCAATCAACTTGAAAAGCAAAGAGATAACTAATTATTCAACATAAAATGTCTTATTATACTATTTAATATATGATTTTAAATGTGATGGGAAGTTAGCTATAAGCAAGGAACTAGATAACAATCTAAGGACAATTTTAAGTAGTTTGGATTGAAAGGGACTATAGTGGTAATGATATAGGCTTGGTATTAGGGCATACCCCCTCACTTCACACACCTCAGTGATAAGGGTGTTAGGTGCTTAGCCATAATATATCATTAAACATGTTTTATACTTGACCAAAGCATCACGTTGGCTTCCCCCTTCGTGGATGAAATCCAAGTAGGTTGGACTTGAGTAGCTAAAATGTTAAAGTGATTGTTTATTTATTTTTTATTTAGTTATGTGTGCATAAAATATAAATAGTGAAACTAAGTGGTTAAATAAAAATCACCTAATTAAACTATCTGAACTATTCTAATAATGCAAGCAATAGGAAAGGAAAGTGTGAACTAATTACTAGTAGATATGAGGTTAACTCCAACTTTGAAATAAGGTATTATGTTAAAACTATATGAACACAATATATAAAAAGGTAGACAAGGTCAAACCTATAGTATGTAATCAAGGTCTAAAAATGTATAGGGTCGATAGAGTTGACTTGATATTTTAGATAACACACAAAACATAAAATTGAGTTAGCAGTGTTGATCCAATTGACTATGCAATGGTAGTTTTCAAGACTACAAACTATGAAAGGAAAGATATAAAATAAAGAATTAGAAAGGTATAAATGAACCTTATTAGATCAGAGATGCAATAAAATAAGATTGATAAAGAATAACCTTTAAGTATGCTTGAGAAACTTGTAAACTAGGTTGGCAAGATCAATCAAGCTATGCAAAAACATACTATAGAGTGCTAAAAACATACAGTGTCAACTGAGTCAACCTAGTAGGATGAAATAGATGTTTGAAAGGCTAGAAACCTATACTAGGTTTATTGGGTCAATCTAGTTTCCTATTCTTGGAAACCTATGCATAGAAGTAAAAAAACTAGGTTAATAAAGTCGATCTAGTATGATAAAAATATGATAAAAAAATGAGAAAGAATGAAAATAAGTTGAATAAATATTTCAAGGGTTAGTTTCACATTGATTTCACCATAATTTATGTAATTGTAAATTCATCATGTCTATAAATCAATCCTATCTTGGAGAAGATAAAGCATATGTACACTTCTGATTGGGGATATACTAGTTAAGTGGGAGCATGACCAATATGGGGATCTGATATACCTAATAAAGACATCACTTATCACAACATATCATTCTAGTAAGGGTTCCAAATCTTACAATCAAAAACAATCACATAATAATGCTAATGGAGTCCTAAGGTTTAAATCATTCACTTATTCTAGTAACAACAAAGTAAATCTAATCTAGTGCACACCAAATCTTGTGGAATAAAGTGTGGGTTAAAAACAACAAAAATAAACCTTTATTATAATACATATACTCACATCAATGTATATATAATCCTAATACATGGAAGAAGAATAAAAATGCATTATCTATCTACTCTTACAAAGGAGAAATAAAAGTAGGAATACTTACCTTTGAAGATGAATCCATCGAGCCTCAATATCTCCCTTGGCCAAGGTGCTTTACAAGAGATTTTTATGGTATGTAAGACTAAAAAATATAAATTAGTTCTTGGCTACCTAACCTATCTACACATCTAAAATACTTATCCACAAGACAAGATCTGTATCTCCAAAGAAAGTATGGAACCCTAGTCTTTATTCCTCAAGTAGAATGGTCAATAATGAGATGTTCATTTTCACTTATTTTATATTAAATATTCTCTTATGAAATGGTGGGAAATGAACTTGTATATATAGGAGGATCTTGACCTAAATCCTCCTAAAAATGTTAGCTATACATGTTTGACCTAGTCAACCCACTATGTTTTCAGGGACAATTCACTAGGTTTGAACTAGGTCAATGGAAAGGATAATAAGCTAAGAAAGTTAAAAATACCCCTAAATTATACTAGGTTGACCCAGTCGACCTAGTATAGCCAACTAACCAAAAGGGAATTAAGACAAGAAAAGGAGGGATGGAAATAGGAAAAAGACTAGAATAGGTAAGATAGAGAAGAATAACCTTAGGGTTAATGGTTTTAGGAGACAAGTGTGTAGATGGAAAGTGGAAAAAGGGACAATAATATTACAAATAACTGATGGTCTTCCCACCCCTTTCTTGGTGCACCCCTTAAGTCATGTCAAATAAATTGAGACTTGATAGGTTTTGTCAAGATATAAAGTGTTAGTAGTTAATAAAATTTTGATAATATTATGTGTAAATAGTCCCCAATAGTTAAATCATCAAGAGATATTGAAACAATATCAAAACAAGCTTGAACAATCTTCTCGAGTCACTTACAGTTCATGCATGAACACACAGTCAAATTTGAACCTTAATATGTTTGACTATACACAATTCTAGATCTTCAAATTAGGTTCATTAGATGCACCATGGAGTCCTATTTATATTTTATTTTTATACCATTAGCAAATTCATCCTAGATCAAAATTTATGAGAAAAATAACAAAAACTAGTTTTTCCCTTTGCAAAATTAAAATATTCAAATACAAGTGGTCACAGTTAAACTTTGACCACTTTTCTCACATCTTATGTCCTTACTACTTAGATAGATAATGTACTATTGATCATTTCTAAACTTTAATGCATAGAGAACCAATGCCCAACGTAAAACCTTGAATATGTTTACCTCATCTCATAAAATATAAGGACTTTGACCTCATGTACTATGTCGATCTCCTATACATATTTGATTTTTTAAGAATGCTAAACTATCACTTTGACCTCTTGACTTTAATATGCATTGTTGATCACTATCTGTATGATCACTCACTTACCATTGATTTTTGGAAGAATCTCAATCTTTATTTATGCATAGTGTTAAACATTAAACACATGGCACCATATCATTTCTTCCTAAATTTTTGGAGCAATGTGCTCTGTCGATGTTACTCAAAATTTAAATTTTGAAAAAATGACTATGGGAACTTTGCTTATCTACCTAGAAGATCAACTTTGCACAATCATATATTTTACTTCACTCACTTTCATGCTCTCAAATTTGGAACATATGATCTCCTCACATAGGAAAATCCAATCATGTGACAAATTGATCCTACAACCCTCATATGTGTGAGATATAAAGACATTAAAATGCCTTTTCAAAAAATTCTATCATAGAGCCAATTATGCTTAGAACTTTTTCAGGAGGCCAACTTTGAACATGCATATACCTTATCATGCTTTTGTACTTGACGTAAAAATTAGCATAATAAACTAGGCATAAAAATGAACAAACCCATATGATCACCTTCTCTTGAAACATCCAAATGTGTGAGATATTCTACCATAAAACTTCTTACTTGACTCTTTCTTTCCTCATGTAAATTTGGCTAAGTATTGGAAAACACTATCAAACTACCTAGGATCCCAAATTTGACCTTGCATATCTTTTGATGTGATTTGGAGCATGATATAAAATTTATCACAAAATAACTATTGAATAATGTGATAAAAACCATATGTCCAACCCCCCCTGACTCATTCATATGTGGCAATAGTGATGTCATCAAACTACCTACTCATATTTTTTGGCACTGGACCCAAAGTGTCTAGATGAAAACTATGGACAACCAGATGAATTCAACTTATGCAAACAATCACTCAAAGCTTAGAAAACATCTTAGAGACCATTTTCACATTCTCAATACTCCATACTCACCCCTAAACATTTCTAACCATTCCAAAATAGAATATCTATCAACTAATAATACTCTAAGCATATAAGGACAAGCACATTGCACACTTTGTCATTATCACTTAGACTATCAAGGATCTTCATCCACTCACTAAGGCACCTTCATGACATTATTGAAAATTCTCAAAAAAAAATAGGGGCATATTAGTGGGTACATGCCAGAAAGGCATGACTTCCACATTGGTAACAATATCAAATATATAGTGGAGGCATATTTTAAGAACATGTTATCCACACTTATTTAGAATGAAATATAACCAAATTATAGTGGGGGAATGTTTTAGAAATATGTCCTCCACATTGGCACTTATATTAGTTTACAAATTTATCCATATATAGTGGGTGCATGCTTTAAATGTATGTTCTCCATACTTATATAGTTTTTAAATTGGCCAAATTATATAGTTATATAATTTAGATACAAATTTGTGGTAGAATTATCTACATTGGTACCATTTTTATATATGTTTTCAACATGATACATATCTAAGGTGCATATTTTATTTAATGTGCACCTAATATTTCAAAATCAAATCATTTTCAAATTAAAAACACTTCTAGGGATTATCATCACCCATTAGGTTAGAATTTTATAGACTATATTGAGCCAGTATATCATAGTATTTGGTTCAATTTTTAGTATGATTTAGGTGATTTAATCACTAAATATTTCCAATTATCATTTAAACTTAATATTTTTATAATGTGAGTTGACTTGGTTAGCTCACACTCACTAGGTTATAAGTATGATTGGGTTGCATGATTGAGCTACTGTCAGCTACTAGGTGGTATTCCATATTTTATCTAAGGTTGGTACATGTTCCATATTATCCCTATATATATATATGTATGTATGTATGTATGTATGTATGTATATTTTAGATATATTCACTTTATAGATTTATATTTGTCCTAATTCTAGTTTCAATGATTTATCTTTCAAATAAAATTAACAAAAGGCAAGATGATTTCATCAATACATAGGTGTAATCCTAAACCTTTCTCTCTTTCAATTTCAACCATTTCAATACTTGGTTTCAAATTATATACACTAATTATATATTGTAACATGCCATTGGTTTCAATTTAGTCACCAATAAAGCACTCAAGTTGGACTCAAGTAAATATAAGGTGTGTTATACACACCTAGGTAAACATTCATTTTCCTTTAAATGAGAAATTTCATTACTATATTAAATGGGCGATATTTTGACACTATTTATAAATTATATAACACCTCAATATTGTACTTTTGGGAAATACATATCATGGATGTACCTTAAGCTTATAAACCTATCTTATTGCCAAAAATATCCCATACATTATCTCTCTATGACTAGTTGCTTATCTCTTAGTCTAACCTATGTATTCAGATGACCCAGGCCTTTTCTCTCACTTAGAATGATAAAATCATGATTATCTTACATCCCTGTAATTTTTTACTTGTAAATATGTTTCTATTACCTATAAAATTTCATCTTAGTTTAACACATATGTTAACACATGTCCTACCCCAACTCAAGCATCTAATGACCTAAATACATCCATATTGTAAATTAAATGCATCCTAAAGGTTATCCTACATGATTTTATGTGATAAATTCTCCAAGGGGATTAGCATAATATAAGATCAACCCTTGTTCATTTTAAACCTATAAAAAAACCTAAAAAGACCAAGTCAACTTATCAAAATCATTTTATCAAGAATTTAATTAATCAAAAGATTCCCTATTTTATCCTATTTCCTTATTAATCATAAGGATATAATGTCTAAAGGTATAAAGTACTTAAAGATTATTTCAAGGGTCCTATTCTCCAAGTTACAAGCTAGGTCACTATTGTACTTATTTCTCACACATTGCATGATTCACACACTAGATAATATGTATGGGAGAAATACATAAGTCTAAAGCACTCTTTATATTATTAGCTATATATGTAGAATTAATTGACATAGGGGTATTTAGGCAATCTCAAAACCATGTTCCCACTAACCCATTTTTACCAGAACTAGTATGAAGATGAAGAACTAGGGTTTTTCTATTTGATAAGGAGTGACTTTACATAAACCAGATCTGAATGAACTACAGAGATAGTGATGAAAACCTTAGAAGCATCTAGGTGGTTTCATATAATTTTAGTAAGTATTCTATAGTTCACAATTGCATCCAAGTTAGATAATAACATCGATACAACCATCCTATATCGATGCAAGTAGCCGTGACAAAATAAGCACACTTTATAGAATTAAACGACTATTCTAAAATCTAGATCATGTCCACTTCTTGCATGTTCTAGATCTAGATCTATATTATCATCATAATTACCTAAGTATCATTTTGAATTGTCATTTTAATATTTAACATACCTATAATTTCTATCTTTACCATATCAACATAATAAATTTAGTATATGTTTGTCTTAGTTTTTCAAATAATTGGCTTGCTTTAAAGATAATATACCATCCTTATTCCATCATATATCTCTACCCATTTAACCCTAGATTCATCATAATATATATTTTAGGGTTAAATTATGGGTTAACCCTAATGAAAGGTTTTATTTTAAAAATTAGTCATTTCTAGGAGAAGGTTTGTACTAGCCAGATGAGGTTAGTATTGACTTGAGATACTAACCAAAAATTTTAGAAATAACCTATGTAGAAGTAGACTAAAATAAAGGTCTAAAGATATATATTTAGTATTTAAAAAGGTTTTAAATAGATAGGAAGGTTCATGTATATGTGTAATAATATAATGTAAGGATCAAACACATAAGGTATCATGTAGATGTGAGAGAATGGAGGATTAGGACCATATTTTTATTTTCAAGTACTAAATACAAGATTTTATTTTATATATATATATATATATATATATATATATATATATATATATATATATATATATATATATATATATATTCTAGAATAGGTGTTTAATCAACTATTATCCTGTCTACACCTAGAATTAAATAAATTATTCCCACTCAGAGTGTGGAGGGAGGGGGAAGCTTTCCATCCATTTTTTGTGGCTATCCTTTTGTGCCTCCTATGATTTATAATCATGTGGAATCATCAAATGCTACACAATTTAATATTCTTAACACTTATGTCTCTATGCAAAAGGTCATTGATATTAAAGTTAATTTTTCACAACTTGAACAAGTTATGTCTAGATTTATACACTTGAGTGATTTTTAAGAATTGTTACACGATCCATTAGCCTTATATATTTTATATTATTATTTACTTAAATGATTTTGGGTACCTAAGCTTAAAATATATCATTGTAAATGTAATCCTAAACAACAAATTAGGGTACTTCACAAAGTGTGTTTGGAATATAAATCTAGTGACAAGTTATTGACTAAAATATATTAACAATATTTAGGACTATTGTTTCCAATGGGAATATTACCTTGTATTCCAATCAATGAATTCCTTAAATCTATTTTGATTATCATCATAAATTTTGATACACATCAATGAGAAGAATCCCTATGCTCAAATTGAAAAATTTAATGAAGGATCCAATAAACCCATTAATGATTATTTACTTCATTCTAATACCATGCTCTCTAAAATGAAAAATAATTTGGATAGCAAGGATTTATAAAAAATATTCCATCCAATATTGATTGTTCCAATACTTGAGTCAATTATGTGAAAATAGTTTCAATATTTTTATCACTTGTGGAATTAAAATTAAAAATATGTGAAGTTACTTTTTATGAATAAACTAAAGGATGGGGATCAATCCTCTAAAAACAATTGGTGTGAATTTTAGAAAAACCCAAATTTATAATCCAAATTAAATGATACAAATAGTGAGGTAAAATTCATTATTAATGTAGTTTTATAACATAAAAATTGGCTTGTCTCATCAGCCCTATAAATGAGGTATTTTACATGATTGTCTGAACCTCCTATTTCACTCAAATTTTACTATTATTTATAAGAAGGTAGTAAAAATGGAAATATGGGTTATGGTAGAAATACTTGATAAAAGTGTGCATGTTGGATCAAAAAACTATGAAGAGATCCTCTCTGGCTTGGGGGGAAGACCTACAAATAAGAAAGCACTAAAGTAAATTTATTGGTTAGATAAGTAGCTAGGTGGATTGCCTGGCTATAGATAGATCCTAAAATTATGATCTTATTTAGGGGATATAAATCCACCATTTTAGAATAATTAATTTGATAAAATAGAAAGAAAGTACTTACATCAATAATCAAAAGGTACTAAAATTGATAACAAGAATTGCTTGATAAAGAGATGTGCTATAAATGATCAAATTAATGATAAGCTAATTAGTGTTAGTGATAATGGGTTGAGGTATGGTTCAAAAAATTAGGTAGAAGTTTGTGGCTAGGAAAAAGCATAGAAAAGAGGATCTAATTGGGTGTAGGTGGTAAAAAGGAGCTTGTTAGTTTTAGGTATGATAGTGAACCATCAGTGGTTAGGTAACCATCAAAATTTGGGCTATCCATTGATGGTTGGTCTAAATGTTGATGGTTCTTATAATTGAATTAAGGCCAATATTTTGGGTATGAATCCCAAGAGGTGGGTAAGGTATGTACTGATTTCAAAATTAAAAAATGATAAGTAAATATGGAGAATAGTTTATTATCTTATCGAGAAGGTGGATTAGATGGATAGTTGAGGTAGATTACTTGATGTAAAAGCCAAATGTAACTTTGACAAAGTGATAGTGCTTGGAGTGGTGATGGAAATTTGGGCTTGCCATATTTCTAAATTTCTTGATGATTATTGACCTGTAAAAGAGATTATAGATACTAGAGCTCTTGATAATAATTACATATGGATTTTCCCTTGTATCTCTCCTTTTCTTATAGGCAAGGGTAAGAGGCTAAAGTGGGAGTGTAACTAGGTGATCTAAATATAATTCACCCATTAAATGTCTCATAAAAGGATTTAGATGTCTTATATTTAAAAATGCTAAGGCTATAGTTTGCATGGTGATTATATATTAAGTCCCAATTCGTGAAACTTGACCATCAGTTGTTAGCCTGATAGTTGGTGCTCAAGGTTAAAAGGTAAAAATGGGTAAAAATGGGATAATTTAAAGATAGTTAGGTAAAATTGACCAAAGATGAGTTTCGGCAAGGGTAAATGGTCCCGAGGGGTCCTTAAAGTGGTCTAAGGGGTTATGACATTTAGAAACATGCATGTAGATTTTTGGTGTCTACATTTTCCCCTTTTTTTTATGTGGCTTGAATCAACAAGATTCAAAAAAAAAATGGAAGATGGGTAAGGTAAAATTTAAGGTTTCCTGAAGAAGTGGAGGAGGTGTTCCCCCTCAAACTAGGAAGTGATAAGGAAAAATGAAATCAAGTTGAGGTTTGATAGAGTGGAAGGTGGTAGATGGTGAGTGAGATGAAAAAATTACACATAAAAGTTACTAAGTGTGATAGTTAAAATTTAATTAAAGACTAAAGTTATCAATGTTGATGAAAATAAGGTTGGTACGAGAAACACAATTAACCAATGTATCATGTAATTGATATAGGCATGGCAATTAGATACACCTGTTAGTCTCCAATGTAGACTTGAGTATTTTGATGGGTATCTAAGGTAGGAAGTGTTCCCAATAAAACATCAAATGGGTCAATGTGTGATAGGTATCTGAGTTAGGAAGTGCTCTTGAAATTACATGAATTATCTAGTTGTTGCACTAGGTGGTGTAAAAGTAGTGAATATGGCAAGGTTGATAAGTGTGGTTAGAATGACCCATGCAAAGTCATCACAAAAAATGAAAATAGTATGGTAAAAATTTATCAATGTCAAGGTGGACATAGGAAAATGGGTGGGTTGGGGTGTGGTCAAGTTGAATCTATATGTACTAGGTAAGTAGACACTACCTACATAGTTTAGGGGATGTAAGATCCCACAACAACTTTAGGACAATTTTAGTTCTTGATTGGAAAGGTAGTGATGAGGTAAATACTTAGGTGAATATGTTTGTGAGAGTGCATAAAGTGAGGAAATTAGATTGCCAAAGTTGTGCACAAAATGTGAATAAGTATGATAGTCTCAATTATAATGGCTAGTGTTGAGGTAGATATGGTCAAATGGGTTGATCAGTGAAGGGTAATCTTAAAAAGTTAAAGTGATGGTGGGTTTAAGTGGAGATGAGGTAGCACCTAGGAGGATGCTAGTGAAAAATTTAAGGAAAGATGTGGGACCTTAACTATGGATAGTTAGGGTTTTGAGGGGTTGACTATTGGTGGTCACCATAACCATTAATGGTCAAAGGGAAACCCTAAAAGCCAAAACATAAAAAATGAAATTAAAAATTCATTTTCATCTTTTTAAATTTGACCTCCATGCTTTTTTCTCTAGTAAATATATATTATAGTATTTTATATTGAGTGTTGACTAATCTGACTATGAGGTGGAGAGTGGTGATTAGTTAAGCTAGTACTTGAGGAGATTCAATGTTGATCGAGATGGAGGGTAGATGAGGACATAATAAAGTGGAGGGACATATGATCTAAACATGTCAATGATCATGGAATAAGGTAGGGGGTGATTTATAATTGATAGAATGGTTAAGTTGGTTGTGTTAAATTTTCATTGTAGAAAATTTGGAATGATGTGGTTAGGATCTTAAAGCTGATTTGTTGTTTAGGGAAATAATACCCTAGTCTTAGGTTTTTTCATATTTAGGAAAATGTGTTAGGTTTGGAATGGGTGTGTATTATTTGTAAGTAGGTTAGTCTAGGAAATTATTGTGATTTTTAGGGTTTTGAGAAGTTTAGGGTTCAAAGGACACATCACTAGCAGTCACACACAGTGACCATCGATAGTTGGACCTAACCATTTATGGTTGAACCTGAGGGATAAAATGCATTATAGGGACCATCAAAATTTCAAGGAACCATCAGTGGTCAAGTGTGTGCTTATAAAATATAGGTATAGGCTAATACTTAACATGATGTAGAAAACCAAGCATACACGTTAATATTGGTTATACAATATCATGACTAGATTCATATGAGAGACTAAGTTATCATAGTCTTCATAGAGGATCATGATGATATGATCACTAATGAGTGGAGACACATGGATGCTATAGGCATAGACAAAATGCATCACTATTAGCATAGAACATGAGACTTAGCTATAGTTGTTGCACTCATCAAGAGATGGGATCATATGATAAACACCTTCTAGTTGCCTATCAGGGAGATCAACATCCTACTAGATAGAGAATGTGACCAAGATCACCAGGTTTTCCATCTAAGGAGATCTAGTTTACTACATAGAGAGTGAGGAGATATATTATCACATGAACTTACTATATGGTGGATGTAAATGATAATGGTTCCCAAGGTAGTGGTCATAATGTCATTAAAGCATCTAAGGATGGCTAAATTTTTAGACATGACATTGTTGGGTAGCTTAAGTTAATCATAAGCATGGGAAGAGATGATGTTGATACTAGCTACCCCATCAATCATGACCCATTTGACATGGTTTTGGTTGATATGGGTAGTAATAAAGAGAGGTGGATCTGGGTCTTTGGGATGGATGGAAGGTATCTCTAAGTCTTTGAAGGTAACAAGTGTTGAGATTTTGAGAGCACCCATGAAGGCCTCTATAGGTTGGGTTTCTCTCGATCTGACCTTAATGGCTTGTATAACCTCTATCATGGCCTAGTAATGGTGAGGTGAGGTGGAAATGAGCTCATAGAAGCTCATATTAGCTAGCGTTTGGTGGAGTTTCTTTAGAATGACCCTCATTATGGATTTAGAAGGGTTAACCTCTGATGTGACTAAGATAATAACTTTGGGCTTAGCTACAAGCATGGAGGTTTGGGTCTAGCTAGGTATAGGGTGAGTTGGTGGGCATGACCATGGAATGGATGCTTTAGCCTTCGCTTTATCCTTTTGTTATGATTTTTTAACCACATTAATGGTATGGATAGAGGGAGAAGGTGTGATGGGGGGTTGGGTAGGTTTTCCATCACTTTGAGGTGAGAGTGGGGGATTAATAATGTGTGGGTGGCTAGTTTTTGGGTGTAATGGTAAAGGATTAGATGGAAGGTCATCTACTAAAAGGTCATCCTCATCATAGAGTTGGTGGATAATGGCTTGTCGAGCTTTTCAATTCTATATGTCATGCCTAGGGGTCCTATGATAGGAGTAAATGTGATAGTCATTATACCACATTGGATTTAAACCAAAAGGATTGAAGGGTATGATGGGAGGTAATGTGAGGCAAGAGGTTTTTACTAACCTTTGAATAATGGTTGTATAGGATTTTGTTAGAGGTAAGGAAGATTTTTATCTTGTGGTCTTGGTTGGTAAGATGGGTGTGTGGGTGGTAATAATTTGGGTGAGATATGGATTGGGTAAGGTGTTTTAGGTAGATGGTCTTAGCCTAGGTATGTTGGTAGTCGAGGCAACCAAATTTGGTAGTCTGACTAGTTATGCTTTAAGAAGAAATGGTGCATCAAATAATAAATGTGTTGGTGTAATCAATGGTAGTGGGGAACATATGTTGAAAGGGGTTTTTTTTTTAAGTTGATGGATGAGGACCCAAGATAGAGGGTAGGGCAGAGGAAGGAAAAACCTAGGCATGTGGTTATTCAATGGTTTTGCTCTTGTTGGTTTGGATAAAGGTTTGGGTGGATTTTTAAATGGGGCCAATTTCCCTTTAAGAGATGTGCATACCAAACTCTGTATGGGGAAGATATTAATATTTTTAATAGTTTTGTTTATTGGTTTTCTTGTTTTAGGTATGATTACTTCAATTTGTGGGGAACATGAGAGGTTGGTATAATTTTTGATTGGCTTAAGAAGTAGTGAAAAGATGATAAATTGTTTGGCTAAAGGTGCACTATAAGGTTTAGGTTTTTTGATGTAATGGAGGCCTAAATGTTGCCAAAAAGTGGTTTGATCCATATTTTTAGTTTTATGAAAAATTCTAATTTCTACACTAATGTGGAAAAATGTGTGTACTAGTTTTTCTTTACAAGTAGTGGACGTAAGAGATAGAATTGTAGGATGGCAAGGTTGGTTGGCAACTTGGTTGATTTCTTGAGGTGAGGGATGTAAGGTTGAGATAAATGTCTCATCCATGGGAGGTATCGATATAAATGTTTCTCCTTTAGGAACAATATCTGTAAGAGTAGTGTTTTATTGGGTAGTTGGTGGAGGTGGTGAATCAAGAACATTTACTTATTTAAATGTGCCTATTAGGGTAGAATGTGATGATTTCAAAGATTCTATGAGTGTGGCTAGGGGAAAAGGAACATCCTTGGGTTAAATCTCTAAAGGAGGAGAAGATGACTCTTCTACCTATGTAAGTAAGGTGGGGAAAGAGTGGGTAGATTGGCTGATTAGGTCCTCATTAGTAGGTGTATTGTGAACCATGTTGACTTTGTGATCATCATGAGAACATTCAACCTATGTGTCCTCATATTTGATAGGGGAATAGTTGGGAAAATTTTTCCTTTAGATGTTAAGAGCTTAAATTTGAGGGGCATTGGGATTATCCAACATGAGTTCCCCTTTGTTGATAAGAATCTGAACAATATTATTGAAAGTATTACATCAATTGATATCATGTCCAATTACCTAATGAAAAGCATAGAAATCATTCTCATTGTACCAAGAAGGTGTTAGATGAGAATAATCAAATTTTTGGGGAGGTTTGATAGGTGGAAGTTGTATAATTATAGCTTTTAGTAGCTTTCCCATAATTGAGGTGTAAGATTCTCCAAGTGGAGTGAATTATTTTTGGTTGTTTCCATTTGGGTTTTTTATATTTAGATTAGAGGTAATGGGATAATTTTATTGGTTAACATTGGGTGGAGGGGTATTTTTAAGGATGATGGCATTCGTAGTTCCCCTAGTCTTAGTTTTGGTATTAGCTTGGTTGCTTGGTTTGGAGGAAGAGGTCTCATTGGTCTTGAAGGTAGAGTTCTTATTTTGTAACTTCAATTTACCTTCATCTATGGCCTAGTTTTATATCTTACATGCCATGGTTAAAGCCTCATTGAAGGTCCTAAATCTCTAGACACATAGCATAGAATAAATATGTTTGGTGAAAGATCGAGCAAAAAGTTCTATAAATTTAGGTTAAGGTAAGGAAAATGAAATCTCATTAATCAAGCTTCTCTAATGGGTGATAAAATTGATAATGGACTCATCATCGAATTGTCTGATAGAATAGAGGTCCATAATAGAGACCTTCTTGGAAACGTTAATGGAAAAGTGATCCAACAAGACTTGTGTTAGTTGGGTGAAAGAAAATATGGAATGCTTGGTAAGGCCACTATACCAGTCAAGTGTTGGATTAAATAAGGACATGGGGAAGGTTCAGAGGAGAAGGGAATCATCATAAGCAATCATGTAGCATGTATACCTAAAATACCTAAGGTACTATTGGGGGTCCTCCTTGCTTTGAAATTTCATAAATTTTGGAAGCTCCCATTAAGGAGGGTAAGGTGTGATAGGAATAGAAGGATGGATATGTTCATTAAACATATGATCATAGGATAAAATGTTATGAGCTCCTAGAATAGATGACTCAAGGTTGCTCATTATATCCATGAGAATTTTCATTAGGTTAGTTTAAGGTGGTGCACCAAAAGGATTGTAAGGTTGATATTATGGTTGAGTTTGGGCAACATATTGATAATTTCTTAGCAGTGGAGAGGCTACCACATATTAGAATGTGGATATTATAGGTTGGGTAGGGTATGTGGATGAATGTGATTGGGTAGTGGGTATATCCCCTTGTGGGTTAGGGATGTATCCTAGGCTAGGTATAATGAGTAACTATTGAGAAGTCCTTATGGATTAGGTTTGGATGGTAGTTGGGTTGGTGACAAGAAGAGAGGTAGTGACCTTTATGCTAATGGGTTGTGAGGTAGAAGGGATAGGGACCCCTAAGCTTGGTAAAGAGGTATTAACTAATAGGCTAGGTTTGATAGAGTAGAGGTTGGAGGTGATAGTGGTGGGTATTCTAGCTATAAATGATACATGATGGGTTAATGGTTGGGTTATCCCCATGGCAAAGGAGTCATTAGTAAGGGAGGAAGGTGTAAGGGTAATGGTTTGTTGGATAGGTTTGTTCTCAACCATATCATCAATATGGTTAGTAGATGAAGATGCTTGGGTGGTAAAAGGCTATGTGGTGACCATGACAATAGGTACACCCTCTAAAAGGTGTTATGTCATGGCATAAAGAGGATATTAAGGTGGAGTTTAAACTAGGATATGGTGAGAAGAGGTGTTAAGATAGTACTGAAGGGCCATTGGATTATCACCTAGAAAGGTGGTAAAATCCATGTCTCCTTAAGCAAATCCATGAGGAAAAGTAGGGATTTATAATGGATGAGGTAAATATTTTGCCTTAGAGACATACTCTATAGATTAGGAGGTAGAAGAGGTTGATTTAGGTGATGGGTTTTATTCTACCAAGTCTCTTCACTACTGATGAGTGAGAACAATACAAGAAAAGGGGAGAGAAAACAAGAACAATCTCACCACTAAAACAAGAAGAAAAAAATTAAATGATCAAGGCAATAAAGACACACACTATGAAATATGTGAAACTTAGAGGCTAGTTTTAATCTAACTTTTGGCTTATGCCTTAGTTTATACGAATGTGTGATAAAAGATGGCTTGTAGATTAGGTACTAAAAAAGTAGTCTATGGTTAATTTTAGGATGTTTAGGTGTTCAAAATAATATGTATTAGAATCAATATGTGGATTGGTATTGGGGCCTACCCCCTCACTTCATAGTCTCACAATGATAAGGGTGTCAAGTGCTTAGCCAA
Organism: Torreya grandis; assembly: GCA_037957365.1. Lineage (NCBI taxonomy): Eukaryota > Viridiplantae > Streptophyta > Pinopsida > Cupressales > Taxaceae > Torreya > Torreya grandis. Next base: position 394,269 of record JARHVA010002691.1, read on the forward strand.
TATATATATTGATATCCAAAGTTTATACTCAACTAGAGAGCTGAGTTGGTTCTCCTCTTGGTAATGACCTCCAATTAGGATTATTGGGAATGGGTAAGGTGACTGCTAGGTGATGAAATCCCATTCCTGCCTTATCTCAAATTTTTTTATGTTTTATTGATGAAAGTGGTTTAGCTAGTGTGTGTAATAAAAGTGGTGTTACGATAAGATTATTGTACTTTAATTCAAAGTTAACTATTGTTAAAATGAAGCAATGGATGTAGTTGATTTTAAGCCCAAAATAAATTTTATTTTAGATTATGATCATAGATAGAGAGAATATCATACAAATACAAATAAAATATGAGTAAAGACTCTTTGTCCTATCGGGCATGCAAAAATGTTTCACTCAAATTTTGCTATTATTTAGAAGAAGGTAGTAAAATTGAAAATATGGGTTGTGGTAGAAATACCTAATAAAGGTGCATGTATTGGATCAAAATATTGTGAATAGCTCCTCTTTGGCTTGGGAGGAAGACCTAAAAATAAGAAATCCCTAAAGTAAATTCCTTGGTTAGACAAGTAACTAGGTGGATTCCCTACTTGCAGCTAGATCTTGAAAGTCTGAGCTTCCTTAGGGGGTATCAATCCACCATTTTAGAAAAATTAATTTGATAAAATATAAAGAAAATACTTTAATCAATAATTAAAAGGTACTAAAACTGATAAAAAAAATTACTTGAAAAAGAGATGTGCTAAAAATGATCAAATTAATGATAAGTTGATTAGTGTTAGTGCTAACAAGTTGAGGTATGGTTCAAAAAATTAGGTAAAAATTTATGGTTAGGTAAAATCACAAAAAAGAGGATCTAATTGGGTGTAGGTGGTAAAAGGGAGCTTGCTAGTCTTAGGTATGATAGTGAACTGTCAATGGTCAAGATAACCGTCAGTGATTAAGGGTAACCATAAGAAGTTAGCCTAATTGTTAGTAATTTGTCTAACCATCGATGGTTTCATGTAGATGAATTAAGGATAATATTATAGGTATGAATCCCAAGAGGTGGGTGAGGTATGCATTAGTTTAAAATTTGAAATAATATAAATAAATATGGAAAATAGATGATTGTCTTACTAGGAAGGTGGATTGGATAGCTAGTTAAGGCATATTGCTTAATGTCGAAGTTGAATGTAACTCTAACAAAGTGATAGTGCTTAGAGTGGTGATGGAAATTTGGGCTTGCTAGATTGCTAAAGCACTTGATGATGATTGACCTATAAAATATATTCCTAATACTAGAACTCTTGATAATAATTTCAAATGAATTTTCCCTTCCAACTCTCCTCTTCTTATAGGCAAGGGTAGGAGGCTAAAGTGGGAGTGTAACTAAGTGATTCACATCTATGATTAATTCAAGTGCTCAACCTAATGGTAATGTGATGTTAAAATCATTTTCAACCCCATTTATAAATGATAAGATAAAAAACTAATACTAATTTGGTGGTGTATGACTTAAAAAACACATGAATTTGCAAATTTGTATGCTTAAAATAATTCTAATGCTAAAGAATAAGAACACTTGTTTATGGTTTTATTAGTACATTTATGGATACACATGTATGTAGACCTTATATCACATTAAATAACCACGTTAAATTTAATATTTATTCTAATAATTAACCATTATTTGTGTGAATTTAAATTGACTGAAAATGTATACATAATGTTCTAGTGGATAATGGGTCGAGTGAAAATGTTTGCACTATGACACTACTTATTATTATTATACACACATGTGAGGAATTTAAGGGTAATTCAAAGGCAATGAAAATATTTGGTGGAAAGATTAAAAAAACCTTTCAAAATAATTTTCCAACCACTTATGGTATGTCATATAGTTTTTATTTCTTTATTATTGGATCTTTCAAATATGAGGACATTCAACATGTTATCAAAACACCACTAGATACCATTTTAACCTTTTATGGTTTATCTTATATAAATATTATGTTTGATTAAAGGGATGAGTAGAATAAATTAGGGAAATAATATGCATAAAATACTACCTCTAAGTTTTTACATATTTGTCTAGTTTTGACTTTTCTAAAAATAGTATTAATAGTGTAAACAAAGACTTATCTAGAAAACACCTCACACGAATGATCTATGTGCTAGAAATTAAGATGAAATTTGTTATGAGTATCATCAACTATATCCTTGTGTTATAACCCCTCCTAGATAATAAAAACACATTTTTATGGTAGCATCATTTGGTTTTAATGTCATGATATTGGTACTAATGTCCTCTATATAGGATTATCCTAAGCTTTTGGGTGTACCTATGTTTGGATTTATAGGGTCTATTTCTACATGCACAAATTTTAGATTTGTAAATTATGCCTGTAATTATTTATTTATGATGAAAACCCTAATCCTCATTACAAGTAAGGTATGAGATAAAAAGTGTGTTTGTTAGTAGGATAGGCTGGACATCCTTAACACCCTACTATGAATAGAGTTTTCTATGTACCAATACTCTTAGGAGAGATCAATCCTAATTTAGTTCTCCCCACCTAAGTTTTGGTACAAGTACAAGTGATACTAGTATTATAGTGGCATTGGCTTCCTTGAGTGTGATTGAGATTCAAAATCTATAACATATGAGCTTAGGGCTACTGTAAATGGTAGTATGCATAGGCAAGGTAGAATAGGGATTGATAACCTTATTTTTTCTCAACTTGTTTCTTGTTTGAATAGGTATTTTGCATCTAAATATATCTAGTGGATACAAGGCTAAAATTCATGTATTTATAGTGTTATGTTTCTTATGGGGATAATAAAATATTTTTAGGCTGACCTTAGGATGGTTTTAATTTGGAAAATATATTCATTTTGGAGAAATAGGGTAAATGACATAAGCTCCATAATTGGAGACACTAAAACCATCTGGCTCTAGACAAGAATGGCCAATATCATGAAATGAGGGTCTGAGACTACATTTGAGCTAACTAAGGATGCTTGTGGCCCACACAAAGGTTAGATAAGTGTGATAATAGGATCTGTGATAGGTCTAGGGCTAAGTTATGGATAGGTAGTCTCAAGTAACACTTTTAACACTAAAATACCACTTTTAGGTGATTACATTTACCCCACCTTTATGATACAAATGTAACAAATCAAAATGACTATGATAAAGGTTAAACAATAATACATTGAATTATTGAGGAACTAAAGCCTCTAAAGTTGAATCTATGTATGTGAAGCTAGGTTTGTATATGTGAAGCATGATCCAAATATTGTCCTACAAATGAAATGTGCATAAATAAATCCTTAAGAGATATCAAAATAAAAAATACTATGCTAAGTAAAGAATTAAAACTAAGTAAAGTTAAATAAAAAGGAAATGAATAAATACACGTCATTGTATATGCTAGCCAATGGATGAGTTTGGTGAAAACCTTTGTGTGTGTGTGTGTGTGTGTGTGTATAGTGTTCAATCAATGAATATTTGGGATTGAGATGATGGATTTCTCAATTCTCATGTCCTTTTGGATCAAGAACTCAATCTTATTTTTATTCCATCATTTCCTACTCTTTATTGGTGGATTATGACATGTGAATATCTTGGATTGGACTGATAGTGTTTCCAAACCTCTCAATTGGGTGGATTAATAAATCATATAGGCTATTAATCCATAATTTACCACCCATGTTTATTAGATTTATCTAAAATTAAACTACATAAAGTACTAGAACTATCTAATTTCATATGTCTATCTCTGTATATTATCTTTATGGCCACTTTGGTACATTAGGCAATAATAGGCCACTAAAGAATGCCAACCACTATAGATGGAGTAAGGCATGCAACTGGTGATAACTTGGAATATTATGTCAACTATATAAAAATATATAATGAAATGGAATTTGTCATTCCATATGATCAATTAGTGTGTAATTGAGCATACAAAAATAATTTATAGTGCACATGCCCCTAAATCTAATATCTAAGCATATGGATTTTGGATAGAGTTGTAATAAATTATATCTAAATATCTAAATTGAATATGATAATAATAATTCCATGCATTATTCCCATAATATAAGTAAATTTATATGAATATAATCTAACCAAGTGTGAATCCAAGCAAAAATCAAGTGTGACTAATAAACCTGTAACTAGATTTTTGCAAACTAGTATTATACCTATTATACTATTCTAGCCAATTTGAGTTTTTATGAAACTAAGGATACTAGAATGTAGAGCCATATCTTGGAAAATATTTCCATGTGGTGCTAGTGTCCCCATTTTGGCATTGATGTCCTTTTAGTCTAAATTTTGTGCAATTATACTACTTTATGAGCCACTATTTTGCCACTATGTTTACCTATGTCTAAGTTTTTGAAACTAAGCCTATGTGTTGAAAAATGTATTTTGAGTACCATATAAGATCCTAATATTTATGACAAACCCATATGAATGACCCTTCTTTTGAGGGTAGTTGTTGAACCTATGTAAGAACTATCATCAAAATAAAAAGATCTAAAAATTGTGTGTTAGTCATAGAATTTATGATGGTTATGTGATAATCCAATATAATGTGCATACATAACATATACATGTAAGATAATATGAGTAGAATTATGCAATGTAATATGTATTTCACATATATCATTGCACACATATGTCAATATAGATGTAAAAATGTATGTAATAAATTTTCTGAGTAGTACTGAGTAACTACATATGGGGATGGGGCATGATGCCCATCATGACTCCCAAGTAGGAAGGGTAGATGGAAAATTTCCCTCATGGAATTGAAAAATGGTGTGTAGCAAGAAAAGACAATTTTCATGGTCATGATGCATATAATAAATCATACATATAAAACACATGAGGCACACAAAGTAGGCCAAGGGACTACAATACAAGGGATGTGGGCACATGTCAATAAATCTAAGAAAATAAGACATACAAGGGTATGTTCAAATGTCAACATATAAAAGTAACATGTGAGTTGGATTAAAACCACATAGAAGGATATGTTAAAATGATAGCATACACAATCATGAAAGGCACACACAAGGGACATGGGCACATGTCCAAGGCATAAATACTATGAATAGAACTTGTGTATAACCAAAGTTAAATAACATATTCATATTCCTCAAATAAAAGAATAATAATGATAAAATAAAGTCTAAACTAGGAAATATAGAAATAAAAGCATGCATGAATATGTAATAAAAATCTATGTAAAAATAAGGATGTACATATGTTGAGTCTAAAGTATTAATAGCTAGAAAAAAATCAAAGTATGATTAGAAATGATCAATATCCATAGATATAAAAATTCTAAATCTTGAATGTAGAGTATGCAAGGATAAAACCTTGTGATTGAAACTATGTATAATATTCCCCCAAGTGGTTAAATGTGTCAAGTGAATAATCATGGATAAGTGTATTGTCCCCTAATGGGTAGATAATATCAAATTTAGATCAATGTAGTGGACCTATGTCCTATAAGCAATCTAAAAGCAATCGACAATAAAAATTGATGCATGTATGTATGATAAAACTAACTATACTAAGATAGCTAGCATATGTGTCTAGTAATTATAAGAAGTGTAAACATATCAATACATACAATTTATAAGTTTTGAGTTTTTTGAGTAAATATTTGAATGTTTTTATTTTTCTAAATGTTATATTATTTTAATATTTTAATAAATAATATATGTATAAATAACATGAAAATGAACTATGCACAAGGATTAAAAGGGAGGTAAAGTATGCTAAAGAAGGGAGAAACCACAATAACTGATGAGTCTCATGGGTGACTCACTATCACTCTGACCTATGTCAAATAAGGGAACTGTGATCATGTGTGCTATGGGAAAGGGAAACTATGATCACATGAGCTATTGTATGGAGTAATCTATATTTTCATTTATATCTACATATGTAGTGTTGTTATAAATTAATTGCACTAACTATGGTGTCTTGTGAATTATAGTGGTCTTAGGAACCCATCTTGTAGAATTAGATATAGGTGACATAGGTGTCCTATGCTGATAACATTGATAACTCAATAATTCTAATCTCATCCAAAAGTGAGTGGAGAAATACCCTCTAGAATTTGGGACATATTGTTGATGTAGGGGTTTCTCTAATAATGGTATTTGTAGGAGAGTATATGTACATGTCAATACTATAGGAGTAGACCTCACCTACACTAGTAGATCTACTAAAATCTTTAATGTATTAATATGAACTGTACTCTAAGCTATAGCTAATAACTGTGTTATACCTAGTAACTATGTTGGAATTGTATTTTGTGACTATGAAGTAATTGCCTATAGAATAGGTAGAGGATCTCATAGAGAAGACCTTCAACTATGACCACTTGATTTGCATTTATGTATTTGAGGAATTTGTTCAATGTGGATGGGATGGATCATATATGTTATATCCATGGCCTACCCAATAACATATCAAACACACCAATACTAGGTACTAATAAGAACTAAGTGGCTATATGTGTTGGTCTAACTTGTAATGAAGCATAATATCCTTAATGGACATCTGAACACGACCACTAAAACTAATAATAACTATGTCTATAGGGAATATATGCTACTTTGAATACCTAAACTGGTATAAAAGTGTCATAGTGCACATGTTAATGCTTATCCCATTGTCAACTATAACAATTTGGATAAGATGATGATCTATATATGATCATATAAAGAGTGCATGTAAATATATATCATAAAAAATATTCACCTTCTCTAAGAAGGTGATGAGTGGTATAGCTTGTACTATAGTGTGTTGCATATCAATGATATTGTGCAATGGGTGTGCCTCCTCTATAATAGTATGATATTAAGCTGGTGGTAGATGTGCATGATATGTGTAGTGAACACTTGAAGTTCTTCCAACCACATTAGGTGTGTGATTTATAAATGGATCCAAAAATATCTTTAATGCCTTAACTTTAATTTATTGTAGTTTTGGTGCCTTTGTGGGTTTAGCCACATCAATAATGTTAGCCTCAATTAAATCATGTATCTTATGTTTTAGGCTTATGTATATATTTTTTTATGGATTGATTCCTTGTGATACTTATAGAATGCATTAGAATCATAGATTTTTGGAAGATTCCATGCCATATCATCCTATTTAATGGGAGGGAGATATATTACATTGCATTCCAAGAGCTGATGTAAAACCCATATGGATGAGTCTGGAGGATTCCTGAAGATTAGGTGCTAAGGAGTGGATAAAACCAAGCAAGGAGATGGTTTAGAAGCTATGTTAGCTATGGAATTTTGACCATTATTATTATCATTGGCCCTTAGATTTTATGTAGGCTTATTTTAACTCTTATCAATTGATTTTTATCCATTGGTATACTTTAGTTTTCCCAATGATATAAGCTTAACCTATCTTTCTTTTACTGTGTGAGACAAGTTTGTGAATGTTAGAAACTTATTAAACAACATATCTTCATGTAATGTTGGTAAAAGACTTTGTTTGAATACGTCTTGAAACTCTTTATCTAGCATGATGCTAGTCAATCTAGATAATATAGTCTTGTATCGTAAGACATATTCTGCACTAGGTTCATTTCAATTTTGTTTCAACTATGTAACTTTAACATATGAAATCATATCAATGATATTAATGGAGAAGTGTGATAAAAAATGTGTACCAAAGGATTAAATGTTGTGATATATTAATTCATTAGGTCATAAAGCTAATGTAATCCATGATCCTTTAAACTTCTTGGAAATAACTTTGTGAGAAACCAACCATTAAACATGTAGTCAAAAAATGCTATGTGAAAAGATCAGAGATGGTACTCTAGACCACCTTTGCCATCATAGAATGTAAGTTTAGGTCCCAAAACTCTAGATGCAAAGAAAGGTTTTGCTACATGGTGTGGAAAAAGTGTAGTTAAGACAATATTAGAATCCATAGTACATGATGGCCTATTGGCTCCCTTCTCAAGATGTAACACCTTATCCTATAGATTATGAACCTTATGCATACATTATTATACATATAGAGTGGAGGAACTATCCATAAGAGGTGTAAACATCACTAAGGGTTGTTGAATTACAATTTTAAGTTATGATAACTAAGTTTTCCCCACTATATGTGTAATAATGTTATTAGTTGGGGAATTTGAAGATTAACTATTGTTTAATTTTTTGAGTTTTTCCTGAATAATAGTGATGAGGTCATATTACATATTTGCATGTTTGGACACAAAATCTTACAATTATTTCTTATCAGTCTCATCAAATTGGTTGTTAAATTTTACCATTGTGGTTTTGGAAGTAGGAAAATAATTTTTTGTACATTTTGAACCTTTAAACAATTTTAATCTAATAAATATTTCAAAAAACAAATATGAAATTTTGGAACTAAAATATGATCATAGATATAAAAAGGATGCAACCTATAAAAGAAATTTGGGTAAGGTTTTAAGCAATGTTTGATGTAAGTTAAATTCACCAAATGTTTTAACCTTTTAGGGTTTAGTTTATGTAAATCCTATGTTTTATTAAAGCATTGAGTAGACTAAATCAAGGAAATCATATGCATAAAGTAATACCACTAATTTGTTATAGATTTGACTATCTTTAACTTTTCTAAAAATATTAATAAATAATTTAAATAAATACTTATCTGGAAAACACCTAATACAAATAATCTGAGTGTTGGAAACTATGATGGAAGATGGTATGATTATCATCAACTAGATCCTTGTGTCATAACCCCTCCTGACAACAACACCACATTTATATAGTAGCACCATGTGGCTCTAGTATATTTATATTAGAGCTAATATCCTCTATATAAGACCATCCTGATCTTTTGGGTGCTCCTATGTTTAGATTTATGGAGTCTATTCCTACACACATGAATTATAGAACTTTGTATTTTTCCTTTAATGACTGATTTATGATTCAAACCCTAATCCTCTTTTCAAATAGGGTATGATCTAAAAAGTGTATTTATTAGTAGGATAGGTTGGACATCCTCAAAAACCTATTGTCAAGAGAGTTTCTTATATACCAATACTTTAAGGAGAGATAACGACCAATGTAGTTCTCCCCACCAAAGTGCTAGTGCAAGTTCAAGTGATGATATTATAATAGTGGCCTTGAGAGTGATATAGAAATAATAAATGAGGGTTTATAAAATGGGGAAGGAATTGTGGATGATGAATAATCAAATGAAGAAGAGGATGAGATAATCCTTGAGGAAGAATTGGTGAATTCTTTAGAGGAGTTAAAGTTTCAAAGAAAAAAGAATCACAAACTAAGATCATTATTTAAGGACTATGCAAAGCAAATTGGTTTGTTTGAAGAAATATTGAGTAACACATCTAAGGAATATGATGAGATATTTAATTAGACTGAATCGCAAATGGTGATAGTCACTACAATCCTAAAGGCTAAAGAGGAATAATGCACTAGATATGGAACTAAAATGGAATCTTTGAAAACTGAAATGGATCAAGCATCTAACAAGTTGAAGACCTTTATGAAATTTGAAAAGAGTATTGATGATTTAGACAACATATTGAGTATTCAAAAGTATATAAGTTATAAAATAGGTCTTGGTTTCAAACAAAACCAAAAATAGGTGGCTCAAGTCAAGGAAAAAGCTAATGAAGACAATAAGATCAACATGAAAAGACCAATCAGACAACCTAATGCTATGAGGTATGATAATTCATTCAATTGTTACTATTATGGATGAAATTAGTTTGTTCATGGTATAATAAAGTGTAAAAGACTCTTTAAGAGTGAATGTGCATGTGATTATGAAAGGAATCATCAATCAAGAGGTATGTATAAGGTTGTTTTCTATATCTATCATAATATAAGACACAATGCAAGATTCTATCCTAATAGAGTTAGAAGGCCATCAAGTCAAAATAAGAGGTTTGAAGCCCCTAAGATGAAAGAAAGAAGGAAATTGAATGTGTTGATAACAAAGATAGTAAAATTGATCATTGATCACTCTACAAGCCCATGTGTACTTGTTGATCTGGTAGAGAATACTTTAGATGTGAAATCAAGTAAAGAATGTATGTTATCAACTCATATTATTGATCAAATGGTTAATGTAAAGGTCAAGCCTAAGGTGTCAATCAATCCTAAAAGGTTCCTGAAGGATATTCATTATGATGAGATCATGGACATCTAGAAATCTCTTGATCTTGTACTATTTTAGTGCTCTATGAAAAGGGATAACTCCATTAGGCTTCATGGAGACACTCTTTTATTAGTAGAATCATGGTGAGTGCTTGGTTTGAGGGTGATTTATTCAATTTCCAAGTGTAGTTATTGACAAACATAAAATAGGTAAGATTAACTATTCTATGTTTTTGGTAGTCAGTAGTTGAGCATGACTTATGTTATAGATGGTTTTAGGATTCTATTGATTCATTTGTGAGCTCAAGTTATGAATTCAAAAAGGAAACCTCATAGCTCTAAGTTATTTTTTAGTTTCTAAGTATGGTTTCCAAAGAATGAGAATGAGTGGTTCCAAAATTTACAATATGTATGACCATTTATCTTTAATGTCAAAATGGGAGAAAGCTCAAGAAGGAAGATTGACTAGATTGGGGGAGATGAGAGTGAATAGATTGCAGTTTGTTTGCCATCAATGACAAAATGGGAGTTTGTTGAGAAGTGTTATCATTTATGTCAAGGTTGATGTCAAGGTTTAGATAAAATATTGAATTTGAAGGAAACCTAATGATTCTAAGGTTTATGTCATTGATGTCAAGGTGTAGGTTAGAGAGAGAATTTTAAGGCAACCTACTGTCTCTTCTATTGGTTGATGTCAAGGTTAATGCCAAGGTTTAGATCAAAGAGGGAATTTGAAGGAAACATAATGATTATTTTATTAGCTTTTTTCAAAAAAATTTAGTGGTGATAGTGTTTTTTGATGAGTGTTATTGTTTGATAGCATTTAGGTAAGCATGCTTGAGTACTAATTCTTGAGTACAAGGTGTCTTGAGAAGCTTAGTCTAGTTCATGTGAGAAGGTGTGCATACTGAAGTTTTGTGAAGTAAGTAAGCACAAGATTATGAGAGGTTATTTAGAATTTTGTGATCATGTACTTCAAGTATAGATAATTTCATACATGTTTCAAGTTCAATTATCAAGGTTCAAATACTTGAGAAGCCTAGTCATATCATGAAGGGACCTTATGAGAAGGTGTGTCTTTCAAATTTTTATTAATTACTAATGCTCTTTATCTCTGAGTGCATGCCCTAAGAGGTACATTGGTAAAGTGGTGGGCAAACCATTGGTGCTTCATAGGATTGTTGTCCCTTTTACCACTTGTTATCTACACACTTATATCCTAAAAACCATTCTCCTAAGCTTTTCCTCCCATTTTACACACTCCTTTAGTATTTTAACACCTTCATTATATCATTCATAACCTAAAAGCCTTTTTGATAGTTTACATGAATATGTTAGACAAATCAACCTTTTATTCTTATTGACAAAATTTATTAGGGACTAGGTTAGCCCTTGGCTGACCTAGTTTGTGATGTAGTATGTTATTTGTCAATTATGATAATAGGTCGACTAGGACAAACTTGTTGGATGAAACTTTCAAAAGGGTTTAGGGTTAGATTAACCTATATAAGCACATTCATTTCCATCATTTTTTGAGAATAGAATAATAATTAAGATATATTTCACATCTACTTATCCACCATTCTACTTAAGCATCAAGCTTAGGGTTTCATATTTTATTTAGAGATATGGATCTTGTTTTATGGAGAAGTATTTTGGATGCATTGATAGGTTGTGTAGCCTAGAGCTGATTTATCCTTTTCATTCTTACATACCACAATAAATTATTAAAAATCACCTTGTCCAAGGGAGAGATTCATGCTTGGTGGGTTCATCATCAAAGTTAGGTATTTTTAACTTTGTTCCTCCTTTGTAAGAGTAGATGGATATGTATTTGCACTTATTTTCCATGCATTAGGATTATGTATACATTGAATTGAGTCTATATATTGTATTCATGTTTTATTTTTATTTTTATTACTTCCACTTTATGTCGTAAGCTTTGCTAAACACTATATTAGATTTTGATTTACTTTTTATTAGTATAGTGAATATGAAAACATATGACCTAGTTAGGGTTATTGTATAGTTTTACTTGAATGGAGGCTTTAGAACCCTCCCTAGTGATATTATTATGGTAAGATATCTATTGGATAGATATAGAAAATCCATATCAGTAATGATCTTGATTATTTAATATATCCCTAATCATAAGTGTAAGTATTATCTATCTTCTCTGAGCTAGGATTGATTTGTAAAATTTGTTGCATTTCTCATTACATACATTCTAGTGAATCTGACATGAATATAACCCTTGTAGGTTTTCTTTAACACTTTTAATTACTATCATTATATTATTTTTACATATTTGTGATACTAGGTTGACTAGGATGATATAGTTATAACTTCTATGCATAGGTTTAACACATAGTCACATCAAAATGACTATGTTATTTTTATTTGTCTTCACCAAATATAGGTTACTAGATCAGGTAGGTTGACACAATATTCTTATTTAGTTATAGATAAAAAAATTATTCAAATATGCTAACTTAGTCTCCCATGTAGCATCAATAACAACAAACTAAGTCATATAGGTCAACTTAGTCTTACAGTCAGCATCTAGATAACAAACTAAGTCAATTAGGTTGACTTAGTCATCTTAACAAGCTTTAGCAAATAGGGTTTCATAGAACTAGTTCAACCTAGTCATATTTAGTATAGCTTTCAAACAACAATCAAGGTACTTAAATAGAAAATTTTGTAATCCTCAACATCTTTAATCCCAACAAGGTTCCTTTCTCTCTCTCTCTTTCAATTCAATAATTCATTACAATTATATTTTGTGCAAGTTTGTAGTATTCAAAATTGAAATCCTACAACAAACTAAGTTGACCTAGTAAACTTAGTTATATTGCCTATCTTATATTTAAAATACTAAGGCCACCTAGTTGGCTTAGTTCATAATTACTCTTGTTTCTATAGAATATCAATGACCTAGTCGACTTTGTTCTTTAATGTTTGCATATAGTGCCGCTGAATTGACTTTGTACCTTTTTTAATTTGGGAATTAATAACTATATGTTATTAATTAAATCACACTTTCATTTTCATTTATTTTAATGCCTGAAGTAGCTCACATAGTCTAATTAGGTGGTTTTTCAAAACATTATTTAGTTACATTATTGTTCTCTTTTTACACACAATACCAAATCATATGATATTCAAAATGCATTTTAACATTTGTCTTCACAATGTTGAGTTTAGAGCCATTTGGGGATATCACATAAACTTCAGAGTGTATTTTGGGGGCCTAAAGAGCTCCACAAATGTGGAGATCACAGTTTTACCTACTCCACCTTTTGTGGAACCTTACTCCACATGTGAGTGGAATATTCCTTGTATTTTCTAATTTATATGTTTCCATATTTTATGGAGTTAGTTATTATATGCCTTTTTCCCATGTTGAGTTCTTTGATCTTACAAAAATATTTATTTATTGGAAAAGGGGATGCCTTCCTTGTTTTAAGGAGTTGGTTGTGAACACATGATGTTGTAAAATGTATCATAAAGGGTGGAGACTCTATCTTGGTGTGTTCCTTCTTGGATGGGCTTTTGGATGAGCTTGATGAGGTGAAACTGAGGTGTCCTTAGTGGATGATTATTATCTTGGATAAGCATGGCACAATTTATCCTCTTTTTATGGATTTTCCTTCATTTGCTATATATATAGGTGTGGTGTGGCCTTTAGAGGTTGATGGTTTATTTGCAGGGTGTGGCTTTGAAGATCAGAGTCAAAGTGTAGATGTTTTTACAAAGTGTAGGTTTTTATTGTAGGGTGTGGTATAGTAGTTTGTGAGATAAAATATTGTGTAGGTGTAGGTGAAAGTGTAATATTTATTTTTGAAACATTTTCTATATGAGATTTTCTATCTCTGTGAGAGTTCATTTTAATCTTGTTTTTAGATTATAATTTTATTTGAGGACTTTCTTGGTGGATGTAGCCCACATTGGGTGAACCATGGTAGATATATGTTATGTGTGATTAATTATTACTCTCTCCATTTATGATTTCATAATATCTATGATTTGAGGAATGTATTTATGATGCATGATATTGCATAATTAGATTTGATTTATGGTCATATTAAATCGGGTCTAAAGTTTTTAATTCCTAACAACTAGTATCAAAGTCATTGGTTGTGTTTTCCTGAAGTGGTAAATCACAAGAAGGCTATTATCTTGAGTGGGAGATATGGGATAAGATACCACATTTAGAGTGGAGAAGTTTGATGGTAAGTATTCTGGTTTGTGGAAAATGTAGATGGGAGATTACCTTTACTAGGAGATACATCTCCCCTTAGAGGGGAAATTAAAATAACTTATAAGTGTGAGTGATGCAAGATTGGTCATTGCCTGATAGGAAGGCATTGGGATCCATAAAATTATGCCTTGCATCTTCTATCACATTTAATATTTTTTATAATAAAACCACAAAAGATCTCATAGATAAACTTGGAAAGTTATATGAGAAACCTTCGGCTTCTAATAAAATTTTACCTATGAAAAGATTATTTAACATGAAAATGTCTGAAAATGGTTCTTTTGCTAGTCATATTAATAATTTCAATATGGTTGTAATTATGATCACTTATATTGGAATTAAGTTTGATGATGAAGTTAGAGCTTTGTTGATTTTGTGTTCTTTGCTTGATAGTTGGGATAATTTGGTTATATATGTGAAAAATGCAGTCCCTACCAAGGGAAGCTTGAATTTTAAGGATGTTGTAAGTGTGATCCTTAGCAAGGAGATGTAAAGGAAAATCAATGGTGAATCATCTTTTGGTAATGCTTTGTCTATTGATACTAGAGGAAGGCAAAAATATAAGATTAAAGGCAATCATGGAAAGTCAAAGGGTAGATCTATGTCTAGATCTAGATCCAAGATGATATGATGGCATTGTGAGAAGAGTGGACACTCAAAGAAGGATTGTTGGTCACTTCAGGATAATAATGCCAACAAGGAAGAAATGAATGAGGTAAATGTGACATTAGGTAAATCATGTCAGGATGCCTTAATTCCTTTTATGGATAGTTTTTTTGAGTCTTGGGTTTTAGATTCAAGGGATTCTTTTCATGACACCCCACATAGGCATTATTTTTCTAATTATGTTCAAGAGAATTTAGGACATGTTCATCTTGGTGATGATGAACCATGTGAGATAGTAGGTAAAGGTTGTGTTTAGGTCAAAATGTATAATAGGAAGCCATGGCTAATCAAGGATGTCAGAAACATGCCTATGTTGAGATAGAATTTGGTTTCATTAGGGTAATTAGATAGTGAGGGTTGTTCGATAATGTTTACTATAGATTTTTGGAAAGTTACTAAAGGTGATCTTATGATTTAAAGAGGTAATAATGTTGGTAATTTATATTTTATTAGTAGTGTTAATTATTTTTATTTAGTTGTTCCAGATGGAGATGCAACTATGTGGCACTATAGGTTCAATCATATGAGCCATAATGTAATGGAGATCTTAAAAGACAAATTGCCTAGATTAAAAGACATAGATGTAGACTTTTGTGAGAATTGTGTGTATGGGAAATAGAAGTGGGTTAATTTCCTAAAATTTAGACCCACAAAGAAAGAGCACAAGTTAGAGTTGGTACATTTAGATGTATGGGGACTAGCTCAGGTATCTTCTATTGGTGGTTAAAATTATTATGTCACTTTTATTGATGATGTAACTAGGAAATTTTTGATTTATTTTATTAAAAATAAATATGATGTATTTGACACTTTTAAGAAGTGGAAATCTTTGGTTGAAAATGAAATAGGTCTCAAGTTGAAATTTATCAAATAAGATAATGGAGATGAGTATTGTAGTGATGATTTCTTTGATTATTGTTCTAAAAATGGAATCAATAGGTAAAGGATGGTTCTAGGAATGCCAAAATAGAATGGGGTATTTGAAAGGATGAACAAAATATTAATGAAATGTGATAGGAGCACAAGGTTACATGTAGGGTTGCCTTTATAGTTTTGGATAGAAGAAGTTAACATGGTAGTTTATTTGATCAATAAAGGATATTTTATGCCTTTAGATAGAGGTATTTTTGAATAAGCTTGGTATAGTAAGAATGTTGATTATTTTTTTCTTAGAGTATTTGGATGTGAGGCTTTTTCTCTCAGCAAGAAAGAGGATAGGACTAAGATAGAGGCTAAATAAAAAAAATGCACATTTGTTGGCTATGGTGAGGATGACTTTGGTTTCCATTTATGGAGCATTAAAGATAAGAAAATATTTTGGTTTAGAGATGTAGCCTTTAATGAACAAGTCATGTATAAGAATCAATTGTAGGAACTAGAATAGGAATTGAAAGAGTACATAGTTTTCGATGACATTGCTAATGGTAAAGTATTAGTGTAGGTTTTTATTTTTCACTATTTATGAATTAGGGAAATCATATTTCTTGTGCATACATGGAGTTTTCCTACATTTGTGGGATAGGCTAGCTTATGTGGAGGTGTGTGTCATAGATGTGTCATAAGAATGTCATAAGTAACTCCCTTGATGAGAGTTACTTCTCTATTCTTAACACCTTGTCACCACCTTTCATGGAGGAGTTACTGACTATTTTTGGTGTGCCTTGTCCACCTTTTGTGGAGGAGTTACTTTCGTACTCTCCTATTTGTAGTCCTCATTTTGGCCATTCCATGCTAATTCAGATTTGGTTTCTCTATTTTGTCTTATGCAATTTATCTTCTTGTTATTATCAAATTGATTTAGCATCTTGTGGTGTGCACTTATTTATCTTGTGTGATCATGTCTTCATTGCACTCGCATTATCTGGATTTTGGCAACAACTCCAATATGGTATCAGAGCAAAATCGGTAATCTTGTGTGTGATTATGCTTTTAGCTTATTTTTTGAAATGAAGAGGAGTGGAGTTTTTTTATTCTAAATCTAGTCAAAAATAAAAAAATTTTGTCAATATCATTTCTTGCCTACTTACTTTGCTTTCTTAAGTGTATCACCGACCGGAGAAACTGACAAGGCATACTTAGAAGCTCTGTTAGTAGGCATAATACTGATGTGCTTCCTGGCAGTCTTAAGCATTTCTAAGCAACTGTATTCCAGTATGCAAACCTGTTAAGCGCTAGAGAGTCCTTTTAGCTTAGCCATGATAGGCCTACTAAAGGTTTTGTCTATTGGTGTAGACAAAGTAAGGCCACAGCCAGTGGCTAGTGTCTTAGCAAAATTTGATAATGACTGGGTTGATCTGCTGTGCGCATATCCTGCAGCCAGCCTTCTCCTTCATGCCTAGGTTGATCTACTGAGCACATATCGTATAGCCGGCCTTGTCTTTCACACCTAGGTTGGTGGTAGAGGGAATCAATTCTATCAGATGGAGGGTAGGATGAGCTTGGCATCTACTTCACAGACTTCAAAAAAACTAGTAATCTATTGTCCTTTCTGAATGGTGCCTAGTTCAGACTTTGTTCTTTATTTCCAAAGTCTTTTTTTGTGGGCCCACTCTCTCTCCCTATTTTATTGGTAAAACTACTTTTGATAATTATTTTGATTTTAAATCAGTCATTTGATTTTTGAATTAAAATCAAATTATAAATCTATCATTCAAAAAGGCAGTTTAGAGGTTTAATTTCAACTTGTATCTTCGACCTACGAAGACAAAGGGTGAGGCCCAGGTTGGTGAGAGGCCAATTTCCCCTCACAAAAACCTCATTTAGGTTCTTCATTCCATGAAAAATATAATGAGTGGTTGGTAGGCCACTTTTTCTCCCCATAATAGGCATTTTAAAAATATTTTAGTGCTTTTTTTGCAAAAATACTAGTTTACGAGAAAATTGTAACTTTAATATCTTGCAAATGGTAGCTCAATTTTGGGTGCCATTTTTTGCAAAAGTGCTTTTAATTTAATTCTCCATAGTGTAGACTTGTTATTTTTCAAAAATGAACTAGTTTATAAAGTGCCAAAAATTTGGGTCTCTCGAGATGCATTTTCGGCTGAGTTTGACGTCCTGTTTGCTTTAGTCTTACACTTATTTCTCTAAGACGCATTTTCAGCTGAGTCTAATGTCTCTTGAGCATGCACTTGCATATTTGGAGGGGGATAAATATTTTGGGGTGGGGTGTGATTTCTTTTCACAACTTGCAACTTCACTTTCATTCTCCTTTCTGCATAAATTCACAACTTGCAATCAACACAACTTCACCTAATTTCAACTAAAAAAATGGATTATTTTCAACTTAAACCCCTAACACCCTTCAAATATAATGAATGGAAAGTTAAAATTTCTATCATTCTTAGAAGAAAAGGGTTGTATAGGATCACCATGGGTACAAAAGTAGAACCCAACATAGATGCTGAAAAGATTAAGTGGTACAACCGTAGTGATGAAGCCTTTGGGTTACTGAGCTTGTCTATGTCTCCAAAACTTTTCTTCCACTTAGAATCCTCCCAAACTCCTAATGACATATGGGACACCTTAGAAAAGTTATTTGGGAAGCTTGATGAGATGAGAGGTCATGAGCTTGGAAATGAACTCATAAGTCTAAGTCCTAACAACTTTTACACCCTATAAGACTTCTTCACTAAGTTTAAGGCCCTTAGATTACAATTGAAAGAATGTGGGATAGAGAAGAAAGATGATCAACTCATACTTTCTATTCTCACAATGTTAGGTCCAAGCTATTTAGTCTTTGTCTCCACTTTCCATGCCACTAAAAGTGCCCTTGGCACTACATGGAAAATGCCTTCTTTGGATCATTCATTGCCGACTTGACTAGGGAGCAAGATAAGATAATTCAAATGGGCACAATGAAGTCTACTCAACCCCAAGCCTTGATATCTGGAAATGGTAAGGATAAGACTTCAACAAAGGAGAAGAAGAAAAAGAACAAGGACTAGGAGAAGAAGAAGAAGAAGAAGAAGAAAAAAGAAAACACTAATCCTACCAAAAATAACACTGAGTATTCATCCTCCAATGCTAAACCTAAGAAGGAGAAGGTTAAGTGTGCCTATTGTAAAAAGACAGGGCATGATGAACACAAATGCATGAAGAAACAAATAGATCACCTAACTCATCTTCTAGAGAAGAACAACATAGGTGTTCCTGAGTCCATCAAGCAAAATTCATCAACCCAAGATTCTACTAAGGCAAAAGGCAAGGGTAAGGAGAAAGAAAAGGGCAAGGCCCTTATAGCAACTACAACTTCTACATCTTCATGGGTCATAGACTCGGGTGCTTCTCACCACATGGGCTCTTCACTAGTTGAGTTTTCATCTTTAGAGCCTTGTAGCATGACTTTAATTAGTTTGGGTGATGACACATCAGTTTCTGTTTGAGGGAGAGGGTCAGTTGAAATGGAAAGAGGAACATTTAATAATGTTCTAAGTGTTCCTTCTCTTTCAACCAATCTCCTATCAGTGTACCAAATCACTCACATTGGTCGGGGCATGAGAGTTGAGTTTTCACTAGATTCAGTGTCTATCAGGGAGTTGCATAGTGATACTATAGTGGCAGTGGGAAGGGTAAATCACCAAGCTAGTTTATACACCTTTTCACATTTTACATCAGATTCTTTTCCTACAACATTATTGACTCATTCAGATGGAGTTAGCAAATTGTGGCATGAGTGGTTTGGCCACCTTAACTACCACTATCTTGAACAACTATGTAAAAATGACATGGTCATTGGCTTGCCTCGTGTCCAATTATCAAAAGGACTTTGTGAGGGGTGCTCCCTTGGGAAACATCTTGAAGTAAAATTTGATAAAGGCAAAGCTTGGAGGGCTTCACAACCTTTGGAGTTAGTCCATAGTGATGTATCAGGACCTTTTCCCAAACCATCTTTCACAAGGGCCAAGTACATCCTCACTCTCATTGATGATTTCTCTAGGTATAGTTGGATATATTTTATCAAACAAAAGTCTGAAGTGTTTGAAAATTTTTTAGACTTCAAGCCTCTTGTTGAGAAACAGAGTGAGAAATCCATCAAGGTTATTCAAACTGATAATGGAGGGGAGTATGTCAACATCAGGTTTGAGTTGTTTTTCACCATAGAGGGGATTGATTTGTAGTGCACAGTCACCTACAGTCCTTCACAAAATGGGGTTGTAGAACATAAGAATAGGTTCTTAAAAGAGATGGTTAGCTGTATGATTCACTCCAAATCCTTAGCACCATAGTACTAGGCCGAAGCCATCAATTGCACTTGCTACATTCAGAACAAGGTTCCTCACAAAGCTTTGAAAGGGACAACACCCTTTAAAGCTTGGCATAAAAGGAAACTTGATGTTGAGCACCTCAAGGTTTTCAGATCCCTAGCCATGGCCTACATTCTGAAGAAGAAACACAAAGCTATGGAATGTTAGTCTAAGCCTTGCATCTTTGTAGGATATCTAGATGGTATTAAGGGATATCGCCTTTTAGATCTAGTCACAGATGAGTTGTTCATCGAGAGAAGTGTCCATTTTTAGGAGAGTCCTAAAGACTCAACACTTGACACTTCTCCCTCATTAGATCTACTTCTTCATGATGATTCCTCATCAGATTCAGATCAGCCACAACAAGTTCTTGAGCCAAAGTCATCTTCTTCTTCTTTAAGTTTAGATAGTGAGGATAGTGATGCAGCATCATCTACCTCTAGTCAGTCAGGGGATGAGTTATCACCTAACTTTCCCACTTCTATGCCACTTTGGGCCAGACAGACACTTGAGAGTGCTGGCACTTGGGTAGGAGATCTTGCAGATGATAGACATACTAGGGGGGATTTTCAGAGAGATCCACATGCCTTCTTTGCTTTAGTTTTAGATCTAAAGACTTTTTGAGAGGCATTGGGGGTACCTAAGTGGGATAATGTTATGGACGAAGAATATTCTTCCTTAATCAAAAATCACACTTGGGATTTGACTTCACTTCTTAAGGGAAGAAAGATGGTTCGATGTAGGTGGATCTATTAGACTAAGTTTGTAGCAAATGGGTTAGTTGATAAGTATATGGCACGATTGGTCGCCAAGGGTCTCTCACATGTGGCTAGCATTGACTACTCAGAGACCTTTGCACCCATTGCAAAGATGACTTCTATCTGACTCACCTTGGCTATTGTCACAGCATATGGTTGGGATGTGCATCAGATGGATTTGAAGAGTGCCTTTCTTCATGGAGACCTAGAGGAGGAGATCTACATGGAGCAGCCACTAGGATTTGTTCAAGATTCTTCCTTAGTATGTAGACTTAGGAAATCTATCTATGGCCTCAAAAAAGCCCCTCGAGCTTGGTATGCCAAGATGGATTCCTTCCTTCTCATAGCGGGTTTCACTAGGTGCCATTCTGATCCTAATGTCTACTTCTTGCAGCAATATGATTTGCTCTTGATTTTGGTTCTATATATTGATGACCTTTTGATCAACATGAGTTCTTCATTGGCTATTGTAGTGGTAAAGGCATCTCTTCAAGATAGATTTGAAATGACAGACTTAGGTTTGTTACACTACTTCCTTGGCATTGAGATCTCACAGTTAGATTCAGGGATTTCTCTTGCATAGCCTAAGTATGCTCTTGACTTATTGGCTCAGTTTCACATGGCTGATTGCAAGCCATCCCCAACTCCCTTTCTATCAGGAGTCAAGCTTGAGGCTGATTGTTCTTCACCATTGGTTGATGCCACTCGATATTGACAACTTGTTGGTAGTCTCATCTACTTGACTCACACTAGACCCGACATTTCATATATAGTGGGACTTGTCTCTAGATTCATGCAGGAACCCCATGAGCTACATTGGAAAGTAGCTAAGAGGATCTTGCATTACATATAGGGTTCAAATAGATACGAGATTCATTACAGATTTGGCATAGAGGTTGACTTGGTTGGATATATAGATTAAGACTAGGTTGGTGATTCACAGACTCAAAAGTCCACTTCTGGTTATAGTTTCTCTCTAGGTCTGGTCCTATCAGTTGGTCTAACAAGAAGTAGAATCTTATTGCTATATCATCCATAGAGGTTGAGTACAGGGGAGCTATTAATGTAGTTAATAAGGCTATTTGGCTTTAGGGGATTCTTTCTAAGTTTGGCATTCCTATCAGGCAACCCACCATCATTTATTATGACAACCAGAGTACCATACATATTTATAGGAATTCGGTTCAGCACCAGTAGACCAAGCACATAGATATTCACATAAATTTCATTTGAGAGCTTATTCATAGTCAGGTCATTGACCTGATATTTTGCCAGTCTTCTGAGTAGGTTGTAGACATCTTCACCAAACCTTTCACTGAGAGTAAGTTCATTCATCTATGAGCTCTTCGTGGGGTGCGGTCCACATCTACAATAGCATCATCTTCAGGGGGCCTTCTAGCCTCCTCTTTTCTTTCATGTCTCTATTTGGGGGGGGGAGTTTTTTCCTACAGGTTTTCTCCTTTTCTCTATCTTATGGGAGATTGCATTTGTACATGGGTACCTCATCAGGCCAAGTTGTCGGGACCCATCTTATATTTCCACACTTCCCACCTAAGCTGTGCTTATGGGGGGGTATTAGTGTATGTTTTTTATTTTTCCCTATTTATTAATTAGGGAAATTGTATTTCTTGTGCATACATGGAGTTTTCCTACATTTTTGGGATAGGCTAGCTTATGTGGAGGTGTGTGTCATAGATGTGTCATAGGTGTCATCAGAATATCATAAGTAACTCCCTTGATGGGAGTTACTTCTCTATTCTTAGCACCTTTTCACCACCTTTCATGGAGGAGTTACTAGCTATTTTTGGTGTGCCTTGTCCACCTTTTGTGGAGGAGTTACTTTCATACTCTCCTATTTGTAGTCCTCATTTTGGCCATTCCATGCTAATATAGATTTGGTTTCTCCATTTTGTCTTGTGTAATTTATCTTCTTCTTGTTGTCAAATTGCTTTAGCATCTTGTGGTGTGCACTTGTTTATCTTGTGTGATCACATCTTCATTGCACTCGTGTTATCCAGATTCTGGCAACAACTTTGATATAAAGTATCCAATGATTAAGTTTAGGAACCTTCTACACAAGGACCCAAAATTCATATGGTAAGAAGGTTTTATAGGGTAAGAAGAGGACCAAAACATTTTTCTCCTTTGAATTATTTGTTACTCACTGATAATGGAAATTTAGAGAGTTATGAGGAAGCAATGCAGGTAGATGCCAAGATGAAATGGGAACAAGCCATAAATGAGGAGCATAGATCTCTCATAGAGAACCAAACATGGGATTTGGTAAGGCTATCCAAGGTCAAGAGTGAATTACCAAATAAGTGGATATTTAGAATAAAAGAAAAGGATGAAGGGAGAAAAAGGTATAAGGCCAGGATGGTGGTTTAGGGTTTTGCACAAAAATCAAGTATTTATTTTGATGATATTTTCTCTCCTATTGTAAAAATGAATTCTATTATGACTGTTCTTAGTTAGATACAGTTGAGGATTTTCACTTAGAATAGTTAGATGTGAAAACTACTTTTCTTCATGGTGATTTGGATGAAGAGTTGTATATGAAGTAACCATAGGGATATGAGGTCAAAGGGAAGGTGAACTATGTGTGCCAACTAAAGAAGAACTTTAATGGCCTAAAATAAGTTCCATGGAAATGGTATAATAAATTTGATTATTTTATGTTATAACTCAAATATTAAAGGTGTAATTATGATTATTGCATGCACATCAAACATTTTGATGATGGTTCATTTATTATTCTATGCTTGTATGTGGATGACATGTTAGTTGCAGGAAAAACCATACAACATATTCATATGCTCAAGAAACAACTTAGTGACTCCTTTTTTATGAAGGATTTGGGTGCTACAAAGTAAATTCTTGTTATGGGGATTTCTCATGATAGGAAGGAGAGGAATATGATATTATCTCAATTAGATTATGTAAAGAAAGACTTGGAAAGGTTTAGTATCTTGGATGCTAAATTTGTTGGTACTCCTTTGGGTAGCCACTCTATATTATAAAAGAATAATGTCCCAAGATGGAAGCTAAAAACTTAGGATGTCCAAGGTACCTTACTCATTAGTAGTTGGAAGCTTGATGTATGCCATGGTTTGTACTAAGATAGATATTGCCTAAGCAATATGAGTTGTGAGCAGGTATATGAGTGAAATAGATTATGAGCATTGGAAAGTAGTGAAATGGATTCTTCTATATTTGAGAAGAACCACTGATGTTGTATTATGTTATGGTAGTTTAGATACCACTTTATGTGGTTATGTGGACTCAAATATGGTAGAGGATATTGATAACAAGAGAAGTATGACATGTTATATATTTACTATTAGAGATACAATAATCAGTTGGATTCCTAGGATATAGAAGGTTGTGGATTTGTCAATCATAGATGTAGAGTGTGTTGTTGCCATAGAGTCTAAAAAAGAGATGATTTGGTTATAATATTTTCTTTAAGAGTTAGGGCATGAACAAAAAGTTGGGAGACTACATAGTGATAGTCAAAGTGTTATTCGTTTGGAAAATAACTTTACTTTCCACTTGAGGATGAAATCCATTTAGTTACATTATCACTTCATCAGGATAGCTTTGAATGAGCACTTGGTGAAGCTGGAGAAGATTCATACTAGATAGAATCTTATGGATATGATGACCAAGGTGGTCACATTGGATAAATTGAGACTATGTTCAGATTTGGTTGGTCTTAGTGGTCATGGAGCAGTAATAGATTATTTTTAGGATAAATGGTCTCCAAGTGGGAGATTTTTGAGTGTGGATCCCTTTGGGGATATCGCATGACCTTAGGAGTGTATTTTGGGGGCCTAGAGAGCTCCAAAAATGTGGGGAACATAGTTTTCCCTACTCCACCATTTATGGAACCTTGCTCCATATGTGTGTGGAATATTCCTTGTATTTTTTAATTTTTATGCTTCCATGTTTTGTGGAGTTGGTTGTTAGATGCCTTTTTCCTATGTTGGCTTCCTTGCTCTTAGGGAGCTAGATGTTTATTGGAAAAGGGGATGCATTCCTTGTTTCAAATATCTAGTTTTGATCATGTGTTATTGTAAAATGTGTCTTAAAAGGTGGAGAATCTATCTTGGCATGTTCCTTATTAGATGGTCTTTTGGATGAGCTTTATGATATGGAACTGAGGTGTCCTTAGTGGATGATTCTTATCTTAGATAAGCATGACATAAGTTATCCTCATTTTGTGAAATTTCCTTCATTTTCTATATATACAGGTGTGGTGTGGCCCTTAGATGTTGATGGTTTATTTGCAGCATGTGGCTTTGAGGATTAGAGTCAAAGTGCAATGTTTTTTAAAAGTGTAGGTGTTTATTACATGGTGTCATATAGAATCTTGTGAAATACAATATTGTTTAGGTATAGGTGAAAGTACAACATTTATTTGTGTAGCATTTTCTATAAGAGGTTTTCTATCTTTGTGAGAGTTGACTGTAATCTTATTTTTAGATTATATTTTTATTCGAGGACTTTCTTGGTGGATGTATCCCACATTGGGTGAACCATGGTAGATATATGTTATGTGTGATTGAGTCTTGTTCTCTCCATTTATACTTTCATAATATATGTGATTTGAGGAATGTTTCCATGATGCATGCTATTACATAATTTAGATTTGATTTATGGTCATATTAAATCTAGTTTAAAGTTTTTAATTCCTAACACCCAAGGTCTACCTACTTGGATTTCATCATCAAGGTAGAAAATTACTTGGTTTTCTAGCTAAGTATAAATACATGGTTAATGGTATATATTGGCAAAACACCTAACACCCTTATCATTGTAGTATTATGAAGTGAGGGGGTAGGCCCTAATATCAAGCTAGTACCATCTCCAACATAAATCTCTTTCAAACTAAACATCCTAAAGCCATCCATTGACTGATTTTTAGTTCCTTAGTTTTTTATCCAACTTCCTTGTCACACTTAAAATAAAACTTTATAATAATCTAAAAACACTCAAGATGACCACTTAGTTAGCATTTAATTTTTAGTTGGTTGCTTGCTCTCTGATCATTATGTGTTGTATTGTAAAAAATTACATTAGATAGCATTAGTGCAAAGTTTGTACTATGTGCCCTAGTTGGATCATTCTTATTGATCCAATTGGTTTTGTGTTTACTTCTATTTATTGCAATCAATTACATTGAAAAAAAATTCCTTATTTTTACCACATAATTGTTCTTTTCAACATAGTATTTTTATAGACTATTATTTTCCCTATCTGTAGTACTAAGTCAACCTAATTGACCCATTACTCTTTTCTACCAATCAAGTTATAGTACTCAATTGATTTGGTTGACTATGTATCTTTATCAAATTATCTTCCTTCTTGTCTATAGTACTTATTCAACCTGGTTGACTCTATACTCTTCTACCCTTCTATCAAATAATACTCTATCATTCTGGTCACCTTTGTATGTTTTTTAGCTCAACCTCATACCCTATTTATAGTACTAAGTTGACCTAGTCAAATCTATAATCTTATTTATCTCTTGTTCCTATTTAAATTTGCATTATCTTTATCTTCCCTAATATATCTCCTTCATCATGAAATTACTATTTTAAGACAACATTGAGTTGAATTCAATAAATATGATGAGTTTTACCAACCCTAATAGGTTCTTTCATAAGTAGCTTGTATATCCTACCCTAGATTAATGTAATTCAAATTTAGCCACTTAAACTACAAATTATGGGACCCATTCTAATTCTTATTCACTTCATAATCCTCTCTTCTCATTTGAAGATAAACCTAAATTAGAGTATACACCAAAAATTATCTTCTTCATCAATGAGTTTCCTCAACATCTAGTAAAAGATCCTTCTACTATTTACCATCTCATGATAAGTGGTTAGGTCGAGGAACCCCATTCACCTTCTCCTCATTCTCACATGGATTTGGAGATACTATATCATTTTATTCTCAACCCCTTCCCTCTATTTTTACCCCTTATTACATCATGACATATTCATCTCTGATTTACTCCACCTCCATGCCTAGTATCTCTACTAAGATAATAATTTTTACATCTAGTGGGCCTCTTCTTAGACCCACTCTTCTTAATTATTCCACTAATGCATCATTTAATACCCATGGAAACCATGCCTATAGTGTTGATTATTCTCATCCCTTTACTAGTACATCCTTTTCCACACAAGAAAATCGTATACCAATAATTATTTTCAAGCCACACCATAGTGGTACCCAAGCCACTACTACCAATTCCAATGATAATAATAACAATAAAACACATCAAATTATATTAAAAAATCTTAATAAAATTAATGTTTTACATTATAAAAATGAAAATCAAATGATAAAAATGCAAAATTATCTTATCCATCTTCAAACCCACCCTTAATATATTCCATGGGGAACACATAACCAAAATGCCCCTCACCTCCCCTTCGAGATTCCCATTATAATCTTATCCCTCAACATCCTCTTGTTAATAAAACAATCAATAACCTTCAAAATGAGCTGCTTATATTTGAAATTGATAACATCAATATAAGAGGTATCACTCCTACCATTACTTATAATGGGTCAACTGATCTTACTCTCTACATAAAAACATTTGGAAATATATATAAATGCTGGGTCAAGTTAAATACCTTTGGATATACCAAGACATTAGTAAAGGATCTCATGGGTGCTGCTTTAGATTGGTACAACCAAATCATATCTCATTCTATCACTAATTTGGAAGACTTAGTCAATGCTCTAGTCTAAGAGTTATAAACTAGTGCTCTCTTTGAGAATACATTGGCCTATTATATCAATTGTAAATAACTTGAGACTAAACCCACACAAACTTTCATCAAACATGGAGGAAATTATCTAATAAATGTGAACATAATATGATAGATGAAAACCTATTTCATTTGTTTACTAATGCTCTTTTTCCCATGTTATAATATTGGGTTCAGACTCTACGAATTCCAACACCTCCCTAAAATAACACTTCTAATATCATTTCTACCATTCCTCTAACCTCTTTACCCATCAATAATGATACTCAAACTTCTATCAACACTTCTTATAATCTTTCTCAAACCAAAATTGCATCAACTAACCCATCTTCTCAAGACAATAAAAAACTTGTCCTCTAATTAAAATTACTACATCTTATCAACATAAATTCAAATGCACTTCAGCTCCTCTCTCTAAGGAATTATTTCAACACTATTGACCTCTTTATAATAGTCCTCTTATGGGTCATGATGAATGGGATCCTCTCATAGAGCTTACTAATCTCCAATCTCAAATCCCATTTCATGAACTTATGCAGACCTTTCCATGTCATTGTAATCATCTTATGGAACTTTTAGTCAAAATGAACATGCCTCATCCTCCCTTAGTAGGACCCAAATCTAGCTTATCTAGATTAAAATCTAGAATTTTACAAAAGTGTGAAGAGATGTCCATAAATGTTGATGAAATAATGGACACTTCTATTTCCCACAAATTCCCCATTTCTTATATGAACCCTGATGATATTCTTCTTTGTGTGGCTGATCATCCTCTTTTTATCAATGTACAAATCAGTTATATCTAATTCAAGCATGCCTTGATTGATTAAGATTCCAAAACTTGTGTTGCCTTTCTCACTTTTATGAAGACCCTTGAATATTCTGAATGTAATCTTAAGTCCACATGCATCACATGTTAAGGCTATGACTGAAGTCAAATGCCTCCCTTATACTACATGTGGTTCCCTATCACCATCCCACCTATTACCATTTGCATGAAGGTGATGATATTCAAATTTAATCTATCATATAACATTTTTTTGGTAGGCCTTAGAATCATCACATGAGAGTAGTTGCCTCTTTTTCTTACCAATGTGTCAAATTTCCTCATAAGGGAGCCATCTATATGATTCAAGGTGATACTAATCCTTGAAATTTTAAACAATTCTAAGACTATGGTGTATTTAATATTTCTTCCCTTGAACCTTTTCCAAACATTCCATTTCATGAATCTGAATGGTTTAGCTTTCCTATCAATTCTACCCAAGGTTATAATGGTCACCCCAAACTCATCGGGAATATAACCCCTAACTTCCTAGATTCTAATGATGATGAGCTTGATGAGATCAATATCAAGATTAAAACCTCATATATCTCAAATTATCTCATTTCTTATCTTTCCCCTTCATTAAAAACTCATTCCCGTCAACTACCTTATGATGGCATACCCTTTGTCTTAAATAAGACTCAACATTCCATTCATCACACCACATAGCATGACCAGGTCATCCCTAATTATGCCATTGATCTTCATACACCTGATTATGATGATGACTATACCTTAGATGATCCATTCTTAGGAGGTCTTATTTAGGCTTGAGATGCTAAAATTATTTATTATCATACTTCTTTGCTTTAGTCCTTTAGAATATCTTCTATCATTCCATCCTATATCATTCCTAATTTTAACATTTTTACTCTTGATCATAGGGTATACATGGTGTGCACACCTCTAATTTTTTAATAAAATAATAAGAATATATAAATTGGTTATATCTAATTCAAGCATGCATTTATTGATGACGGTTTTAACACTTGTGTTTCCTCTCTTAATTATATCAAAACCCTTGGATATTCTGAATGTAATCTTAAGTCCACATGCAACACATGTCAAGGGTATGGCCAAAGGCAAATGCCTCCCTTAAGCTATGTGTGTCTCTATTCACCATCCCATTTATTATCATTTGTATGAAGGTGATGATATTAAAATTTAATCTTTCATATAACATTTTTCTTGGTAGGCCATGGACTCATCACATGAGAGTAGTTGCCTCTTCTTGTTGCGAATGTGTCAAATTTCCTCATAATGGAGCCATCTATAGGATTAAAGGTGACACTAATCCTTAGAATTTTGAGCAATTATATGACTTTGGTGTATTAAAAATTCCTACTCTTAAACCTTTTCCAAGCATTCCATTTCATGATCTTAATGGTATAACTTTCCTATCAATTCCACCCAAGGTTACAATGGTCACCCTAAACTCATCAGGAGTATACCCCTTAACCTCCTAGATTCTAATGATGATGATCTTGATGAGATCATTCTCAAGATTAAAACCTTGGATATCTCACTTCATCTCATTTCTTAGTTTCCCCCTTCCTTGCAACCTCATTCCCATCAACCACCTTGTGAT
Organism: Torreya grandis; assembly: GCA_037957365.1. Lineage (NCBI taxonomy): Eukaryota > Viridiplantae > Streptophyta > Pinopsida > Cupressales > Taxaceae > Torreya > Torreya grandis. Next base: position 424,558 of record JARHVA010002691.1, read on the forward strand.
GATATACTCATTATCTTAAGTAAGATTCAACATTCCATTCACCACACCACATGATTATCAAGTCATCCTTACCTATGATATTGATTTTCATACACATGATTATGATGATGTATATACCTTAGATGATCTAATGTTAGTAGGTCTTGTTTAGGATTGAGATGCTGATATTATTTATTATCATTCTTTTTTGCTTCAGTCTTTCAGAATATCTTTTAGCATTCCATCCTATATAATTCCTAATTTTATCATTTTTCATCTTGATCATAGGGTATACATGGTGTTCACACCTCCAATTTCTTAATAAAATCATAGGAGTATGTTTATGGATCATGGTATGACTAGTCCCTATCACTTTTCTAGATAGCAAGACTCCTCTAGCTGACTTATCCTTGAGATGCTTATGACTATCCTTTAGCCTTCTATACATCCTACCCCTCCCTCAATAGAGCCTAGTTTATATAATATTCCCACTCCTTATATAGCTTATTCTCTTCCTATTATCTATCCTATTTCATTTTTAATCAAGGCTTACCCAGTCTTTCTACTACTCCTACCATCTTTTGGTGATGGTTTGCTCCCTTTACTACAACTTGTTCCTTTGCCCACCAAATAAGCTAATCAACCATATTATGATATTCATCAATTTTGTGGTCATTTTAATAGAGACTATTCATTATACCAATCTTCCTCATCTTCTATTTCCACTCCTCTTGTTAGTATACCTAGTATACTAACAAGTGTATGTGTTACTTACATGACATAGATAATCATTCATGCATGCATTATTATAAGTTATAGACATATATTGACACCTTGTGTCCAACCACTCCTCAACCCATAAATAAGGCTATAAATCCACTAAAATTATTACCCAAATATCTCCCAAATATGGAGAGGTATATTGTCTCTAGTACCAATGTGGTACACATCACACTAATTGATGTTAAATCCTTCAGCATCATCTCAAGGATAACCTCATAGCCATTTATATACCTATTATTATTCATCCCATAGGTCACCCTTACAATAATTTCCCCCTTATTCCCCTATGGATCTACCACCTATGGTCTCTTCTTTACATATTATTTATCAACCTTTGATTCCCTCACTTGTGTATCCTCTTTCCCTGGTGGCATATTTTCCATCGGTAACCCCATCATCTCCCATAGAGTCCACTTCCATTCCTTTTTCTTGAGCATCCCCTAAATGATAGCCATCATCAACATAAATATTTAGGGATTACTACATTTTATATCAAATATATTTGATGTGAAGTATTTTCTCAACTTGCCCTAAAGATTGATGAGACTTTGGTTATAGTTTGAGTTTAACTTCATAAAGATGTATTGAATGTTATGGATAATGTGTGTGGAAAAATATATCAATAATTATGAGAATAAACATGGTTTTATTAAATTTATTTATTCATTTTTATTATGTGTGCGCTCCAACTTTACATCTATCTATTTTATATCATTTGACATTGTGTCAAATTCTTATATATCCTACATGGTGACTTTTATTTCTCACTACATATTGCTTGTGATTCTTATGCTATCTTACAGATTATTTTTCATAATTATTTTTATTAAGTTCCTTTTTTATGGTTACCTTATTAATTTTCATGATCATTTGATATATTATCTCTATAAACATGGATAATTATTATTGTGACTTGGTCATACAAACCTTTATCCCTTTAGTCATTCCTCATTTACCATGTGATCAGTTAACAAACAATTCATCTCATTGTAAGCTCATTTTATGGGTCCAGTTTGGATCTCTCCTTATTATCCTTTATTCTCTTTTTCAAAATAATCATACATATTGTTGAGACTTGAGATAACATTCTAGTTTATAGTTATATATAAGTGTTTTAGTCAGTGATATATTTGGATAATTAGCTTGCTTTAGCTAGAACTTAAATATCATTTATGTGTATCAATTTATCTCTCATGATTGATCATTCAAAGTCCATATGGAGGAGGAATCTTAAAATCCATAAAATATTCAAGATCCAAATCATTTAATAAAAGGTAATGATTTAAAAGGAAACATTTAAAAAAATTCAAAAGTCAAATAACACTAAAATCTCAAACTCCAAGTACATATCGTTTCATTAATAAAATATCAAACTCCACAAATGGCCTCACGATATATCCAAGGTACATTGGGGTTTGGTAGGCCAGTAGATTAGAAATGGAGAATAACAAATATTTTAATGTTAATTACTTTCTCATGTAAGTACCCAATCTTCATAATAGATTAACAGATTTGTAATGGGTCCCAAAGAATGGGGAACATGTCATGGGAAGGTAGGTCTATTTTAATTTTATTATTCAAAAATACCAACATGAGTTAATCTTAATACCACACTTATTTGACTACACATCTTTATGCCTCTGGTGAATATGTATCCTTTGTATATTGATAGTCACTAGTCACTTATTATCTTTCATGTCCTTAGTGTGCCTCATGTCCCCTAAGGTCTTCTCATAAGATTCCTATGTTATTATTATTACATTCCATTTTTCACTCCCTACAATCCTGATATTTCTTCTTGAGAAATATTGGTTTTGCCACTAATCACTCCTCCTAGGGATCCCATTTGTGAGTTGCAGTGTAAGACCATGGAAAGGACTAGGCCTTCCTCACAAATTACCAGAAATTTTACATTACCATTAAAAACATCCCATTTTACCATATTTTAACATTTTTTCCACCTCATTGGTGTTCCCTTTGTGATTTTTAGTTTAAGACCATGGATAGGACTTGGCCTTCCTCATAAAATTTTCCACTACCCAAGTCACAATGAAATTTCACGTGTTAAATATGAGATAACATGTGATTGATTATGATTTATACATCATTAAAATACTTCCCATATTGATTTAGTATGTTTTATGCTTAATTAATATTTCACTTTTATCTTCTTATGTTTTGACTGCATGTAAGAATATTACCATTTTTTTAAAGTTTTTCATACTTCCTAGCTTCAAATAGTGTGATTAATTTAAGACCATTTACCCATTTTGTTTCTCTCTTATACTTCACAATGTGATTTAGTATGATTGATTGACTTAATAAACTTATTTTTACACCATTATCCTTTCACACGCTTTTCATTTCATTACATTATTTTCATACTTCCTAATGTGATTTAGTGTGATTTTACTTATTTGAATTTGGTGCCAATATTTTTTATGGTTTAAAACAATTTTACCTCTTGTTTTTCACTTTTTAGTTTATTATACTTAGTTATATTTTGTTATTACACATTTCCCATCATGAAATAATGTGTAGTACATTTTTTGAAGTCTTTTTCACCTATTTCTTTTTAACCATGCGTGTGTACTATATAATGCTAGAAAAGAAAACTCCACACATATATTTCTCGTAGCACATGTTGGTTAAAATTATTACCTAGTTAGTACCATATTATTATATATGTTTAAAATTAATTATCAACTCAGGATATGTAGGCTTTTCAAAGATGTCAGCACTATATATGCATTATTGATTCATAGGCTAAATTAATTGTTGGTTGTAGTACATTGAACTTATATTTTTTTAACCATATAAATATATAAGGAAATTATTATAGTATAATGTATAAGTTACTAAAACTTATGAGACACACATGCATCACACTTTACATAATTAACTAGTAATGAAATTAATTTACACAACACACCTTAATATAAAAAGGGTTAAGATCTTCACTGCAACTCCATCTGAGGGGCCTCTCCTCATTAATAACTGAGTTTCAATCCTTTAAGAGAATTAAAAAATATTCTTATAGAATCAGCATTTTCATTACTCAAATCTATAGTAATTAAAGATTGCTATAGTAGATTATAATATTCAAAAATTAGAATGCAATTGATGTCTATAATTTCATCATTATTCTTCAACCTCTAATCAAATCTAGGTTCTACCATTAAATACATAAGGTAGTTTATTACCTCCAACCATGAACACTAAACTAGGAAAAGTAAAAATACTTTACAACTAACCTAGTCAGCCTTCAAGTGGTTAACAACTGAAAGTTACTTGTTTTGGGCCTAACTAGGTTAAGGACAATTTATACTAGTTTATTGTTTTACTTCTTTTTATCCTTTCCATTTTCCTTATCTTACTCATCTTTTGGCAGCACATCCAATATTATTTTCATGTGAGGGGTCTATACAATAGTTATGGAAGATTTGATTCAATCATCCACTTGATTTTAAAGATAGTTAGATGTCTCCTTAAGACCCAATTACATCTTATCACAATACTAGTTCTATTCTATGTAGTGGTTATGGGTTCTTGTAGGTGAAAACTTGTAGTTGTTACAAGAAACTTGTAGGAGAAATCATATAGTTTCTATGTGCAACCTATAGGTGGAAACCAATAGCTTGATATGTGAAACATGTAGGTGGAAGATAGTAGTTTTTATGGGTAACCTATAGGTGGAAGCCAACAGCTTGGTGATTACTACGGGTGGGAAGCCCCTTTTGTTATGGGCTTCTTTATAAGTGTTATGCCCAAATAATATTTTTTCAATCTTATTTTACCCTTCAAATTTTTGTTAAATAAGGTTACATAAGTATAATCTAATCAAAGAAAAAACATCACTAATTCATAACATAACATGTATATATTAATGCACACATAAAACCATAAATTCATTTATTTATTTGCATGAGTCATGGATGGTTATAGGAAATTACATAGGAAAAAAATATATAACTAAGTATTAATGAGGCTATAAAATACAATAATTTTTGGCTCATCACACCCTCTACTTAACCTCTTGATTATCCTCAAGCAAGCCTTTGCTTCATTTTTAAACCACATAATTTTTTGAAATCTAGGGGCTCATTGTATCCCATCCCTTTAAAGATATAAAAACCTTTAGCATCATCTATGCTCTTCCACATTTTATTCTCTACTTCTTTGTCATCTAACACATTCCCCTCCCAATCAAAAATTGGGAATGAAAATATGGGTTAATGAAACATCAACCCCAACCAACATATCCTTCTTTTTTTGACAAGTTCAATATACCTATATAGTTTGTGCATTAACTCTCTAACGTTTTAAGGGGAATAAATCTCTTTTCTTTTCAAGGTGTCTAAAAGATTTGCTCATATGTGCAAAAAAGAAACAAAAATTTGTATTCCATCTCATTCCATGATGCTCAAGTAGTGGTTTTAGACCTCTACTTATTTCTTTGTGACACATGCTCATGGAGTAGTTGTATTCATAAATCCAATCCATTCATCTATTATAGCTTTTAAATATATAGACTCACCCTTAATCATTAAGGTAGCCTCCTTTTCTTTTTATTGATAGTCCACCTTTTTTTCTTCTTGTTTTATTGAGGACATATGAGATAAAGGAATTCAATTAGACATATCCTAGGTATATATTTGAATTCCAATTTTTATCATATGAAACAACATATTAATGAATTTAAAACTCACTCAATTGTGCCTATAAATCAAGATCAACATGCCTATAGACCTCAAAAAAAGACTTAGGATCACATACCATGTAGTAATAATCATTTTATATCCTCTCATATTTGAATATGCACCACCTTTCTTCTAAGTATACAACATACACCATAGAAGGTGATCTACATTTCATTAATATCTCAATGGTTTCATGCATTTTAGTGATCTTCTCTTTGAAATAAGTGATCTTAGTCTTAGCATTTTATAGGCTTTATTTTAAATCATGTTGCTCCCTTGCTTCAAGATATACCTTAAACCTTTTTATCAACTAGTTCTGATAAGTTTCATCATTACTAAATTTTTTCTCAAGAAAATTCAAAATGTCAACAGTTTTTATTTGAAATGTCTACATCAATCACTTCTTTTATTGTAGGTACTTTTGTAGTGGTCTTTGTAGGAGAAATATTAATGTAAAAATGTACCAAAACTAGAGCATTATATATTATAGGTTCCTATGAGGTTACACTAATGCCACATATAGGTAAGGTGGATGAATCTACTTCAAGCACTTCAAAGGGAGTTATTGCAGGATCCTCCAATACCCTTTCCTTGCTTGACTCTTTTTACAAAGATGGATCTATAAATTTTCTTGCCCCTAGAAGTGTTTCCAAGCCTCTATTTCCTTTCAACTATGATATTTTATTACTCAACTTATATATCTCTTTCATGGCTTATTCCAAAGTTTGAAACTTCTAGTTATGAAGAATTGTGTCTTGTTCTAATATTTATTCCATGGTCCTTTCTTCAAGCAATTCTTCTTCTCTTACAAGATGATCTAAAATTATTTTTTATTTTTTTGTATATCCTATTTGTTTGATTGTATCCATGTCTTCCTCTATAAATATAGGTTTCTTAGGTGACTTCATTTCCTCTTTCCTTGCAGAATCATATTTAGTATACCATCATGTTATTTCAAATCCAACAAAGGTCTTATGAATTCTATGTTCCTTCTTCCCTCCTTCATCTTGACCAATTTTTATAGGTGAGGATGCTAGGGTTATCTTTTATATTTTAATTCTATGAGACCTCATATGAGGAGGTTTTATTCTCTTTGATGCAGAGGGCTTCTTCCCTTCAGTCTTCTTTTTATTTTTAGGAGGGATGGTTGTTAGAACCTATTCTTTCGATGAAACTTTTTGATGAAATAACTTCTTCCTCTAAAGGAACCATGGTAGAAGAGTCAATATTTGGTAAAGAGATAGTTGGAATAGTGTAATAAGGAATATTTTTCTTAGTTTATGTAGGTGGATTTTCCTCCTCTATGTCCTCAAGAGGTAGGACTAGTTTTCTTCACTTCTCCTACTTGTAGCAACTTTTGATGAACCTTTAGTGGCTATGGATTGACTAATTACACTGGTGCATGTAGTACTTTCCTGTGTAGTCTATTAGGATTACTCTTTAGGAAATTCCACCTCGTTGTTTCCCTCATCTTATTGAGGTTCACTAGTCCTTAAGGTTATAAATTATTCCCAACTGAGGTCACATATAATAGTTCTTATTCCATGTTTAACTATCAATTAGATTAGAAACTGATGAGATATATCTTTCTCAAACCCCTTCTAATATTATTTAGATATCTTGTTTAGGATATTCTACTAGTGATTTGGGGAATTAATGGTCCTATCATGCCTTAAGTGATTCAAAAATTTGAATTAGATACTATAAATTAGATATTACCCTCCTTCATAGGTTAGATATTTGATGATATATGAGGCTACTTACCTCCAGACTAGGGGTAGGGTCTATCTCTCTATACCTCCTTTCTTCAACACTAGCCTTTCATTTCCTTGATAGAACTATTGTCTAACTATTTGACCATTAGGTTTATCCTCTCAGTTTTCCCCTATGTTAGGTAGCCTAGTAACCTATCTTAGTAGTTATTTAGTGATTGGGAATGAGATGACATATACGATCACCTACTCTCCTCTAAAAGACACTCTAAATTCCTTAGCAAGAGGTTCTAAAAAATTTAGTTTCTCAAAATAAGTGGTCCATATAACTCTATTGAAGATGGCCTAACTGTCTGGGTTTCTTTGTAGTTTCTTATGATTTGAGGGTTCTCTTCTCACTACTGACCCTCACATTCTAGCTAGGTTGGCTTCTTGATGACTCTTTCAATCGATAATTGTCAACAAACTCAATTTTACTTATATAGTTTTACTTGTATCAAAGTACTTTTTTTTAATAATGATGATTATGGTTGCAAGTTACGGTAATGTCATGCGTCAATATTTGTTTGAATGGGTTGTAATTTAAAGTGGAGAATAATAAAGTGATTATTTTTCCTATTGATTTTATGGTGTCATAATGGGTTTTAAATCCACACACAGATTATCATGTGATTAATTTCCCACAACATTCTTTCCCCCACCACGTGAGAGGTTACTTGTTACAAAGTGATGTGGTATGTGTAGGATGGAAAGAGATAGGATGGGGCCATGATGAGGGTGTGAGTATTTAGTTGGAATAGCTCATTAAAAGACTTGATGAATGATATTTTAATGATTGAATATGACTTTTAATATAATGTATGCTGTATTAAAAGATAAAGCACTTTTCTATGACTAAAAGATACACCATATCTTTTTAACCCTTTTGTTCCTAGGGTTGTAGCTTAGGAAATTTACATGTGAATGCTTGTCAAAATGTAATATTAGCTTATTATTTCCTCATGTAATTATTACCTTGGTAGTCATGATTTTACTACATTTTTACCCTTAGGTAATTATGTGATCATAAGATTTTATCCTTCAATGATGCCCATAACAACTTGCAGATAATCATGATGACTTGCAAAGGGCTAAAGTGGTTATATGAGAGAGTATTTCCATCCTTACACAAGGTGGTTATTATATATATTTGTTTTCTATCCAATTTAGATCTGTTATGAACATGGAGGAGTGTGGTGGCATTTATTGTACTTGATTTCCTCTACATGAGCCTATTGATAGCTTGTTTCTCTTTTTTCTTACACCTAGTGAAATGATGATGTTTATTGATGAAATATTTTTTTAGGGAAATTTTATTTGGCAATCAACTGGTTTATCAAATGTGGGACCTATGCTCCAAAAATAAGATCTCGGATCTCCCTTGTTTTACATAGTGAAATTATTTCCCATGAAGTGACCAAAAGCTGAGAATGGTTCTTTAGTGTCCCTATAATCATAAATTTTGGTTTGTAACACTCCAAATAGATATTGAAAGTGTATGCTTTTGTTTTATCCATTTATTTATTATTCAGGAGTATGGTCATTCCTTAGCAATACTTGATGTTCCTGCTCTAATCTTCCTTTACTCCTCTAGCTTGTCTAGTGTCTTCCATGAATTTCTAAATAGCCCATGGTCAAAGCCATAGCTCATATTTTGTGAGAAATAAACCTATATCTACTAGAGAGGTGTATAAATGGGTCAACATGTACATAAAAAATTATATGTGAAGCTTGTAACCACTACAAAGTTGTGCCTAGTAGTGATGAAGATGCCCATAGTAGTTATAAAATAGCCTCTAGTGATTGGAGGAATTCCTTCATTCATAAAGGTGCCTATAAAAATGTTGAGGGTGGATACAATAACTACAAAAAATTATGTTGTCTATAACGGATATGAATATTCCTTTAGTACCTCCAAGGGTAACTTATATCCCTCTTTTTTTACATTTATTTCTTGCCCATAGAAATTATAAGTTGAACCTTTAGCTACTAAAGATTGAGGTTGGAAGCAATTGAAAGGAAAGATGTGTTATAGGAAGATGAGAAATTTTTCTCAAAATTATTTCATGTTGTCCATTTTTTGGTTTTTACCCCTAAATAACTAGCAAGCTGGTTTTCTATTTAGGCCCTTTTTATAGTTTTGGGCAGCCAACAAGCTAGTTTTCTCCATAGAAACTACCAATAACACCCAAAAGGGTTTTCATTGTTAGATTTGTTTTACTAACTATTATCTATAGTAGAATATTTATTCTAGGTCTTTGCCATGTCAACTGTGAGTTTGACTAGTCAAAGATTATGTGAAGATCTTAGTCTTCATCCTAGATGATGGATATAATGTCCTCCTCTCCTTCATCTACTTGATGGTTGGTTCTCCCTATGGTTGTTGAGACATCATGTTGATTTAACACATCATTGAGAATACATTTTGTAATTGTTGATGTACCTTCTTGGTAAATTCTTATTGAGTAAGTGGCTTTTTGTATAATTTTAGCCTATGGCCATTGAATAGTAGATGAAATCTCATAAGATTAATGGTTTAGAGTTATACCACTCCATTTTCGTGAATATGCTCAATCTCAAATGGACCAAGCCATTTGGTATGGAGTTTTCCCATGTGATCTTTGTATTTTGAATCAAAAATAAGGTCCCCATCTCTTACATTGAATTTCCTAGTCTTAATATACATGTCATACCATTCAATCCATCATTGTTGTATAAGTTATATGTTCTATAATGCCTATTATTTGTATCCATCTAAGGCATTAAATTGCTTAAGCCTTTTTTTCTATGCTTTAGATATATCCATCCTAAGTTCTAGTGTTATCCATAAGGTCTTGTGCTCAAATTCAATTTATAAGACCTGTTTCTTCTCATCTACTAACTCATATGTGGTGAAGCTTGTAGTAGTCTTCAATGTGATTATGTATGCCCAAAGAGATTCAAGCAGTTTAGCTTCTCAATCCTTATGGGACATACTAATAGTTTTGGTCAAAATATTTTCTTACTCCTTATTGGTGACTTCCACTTATCTATTGGACTATGGATGATATGAATTTGATTTCTTATACCTAATCTTATATTGCTATACTAGGGTAGTAATTAAACTAGTAGTAAATTGTGGGCCTTGATCAATGACTATTTCTCATGGCACACCATATCTTGTGAATATTTATTCATAGAGGAAAGCTGACACCTTTTCATCTCAAATGTGTGTAAGAGCCTTTACTTCCACCCATTTAGTGGCATAATCAATACATATAAGGATATACTCTTTTTTGTTTGATTTTAGATCAAAAGGTCCTATAAAATATAGGCCCTATTTTTCAAATAGTTTAAGAACCATTTGAGGCTAAAAAGGCATCTCATCTAAACATGTGGGTCTCTGCATATATTGACCTCTATCACAATAATTTGTATATCTTATTACATCTTAATGGATTGAGGGTCAATAATACCCTATATTTAATATTTTTACTCCTATATGCTTGGCTACAAAGTACCCTCCACAAGGTTCATTATGGAAATAATTGAGGATATCTAGAACTTCATCTTTTCTGAGACATCTTATAATGATGGAGTTAGGCCTAATATAGAAAAGGAATCCAGATAGCCAAGAATACCTACCACTTTTTTGAATCAAATTTATTTTTTATTTAAGGAGGAAGTGCTATGGAAGTAACCCTATTATAAGGTAGTTAGCAATATCAACATACCAAGTTGTGGTAAGGGTGAGGGAGAATAGGTTTTTATCTAGAAATAAGTTATCCACTATGGTATCTTCTTGAGGGGATTGTAGTTGTGATAAGAATTTAGCAATGACATTTTCCTTATGAGGCTTATCTATAATAATTAAATCAAATTATTATAATAAGATCAACCATCTTACCACTCTACTTGGGACAGTTGGTTTGTTCATAAGGTACTTAATGGCTACATGGTCTATATGAAAAAAGAATTGATACCCTATTATGTTGTGATGAAACTTGTTGATAGCATAGACTACTAACAAAAATTATTTTTTAGTGACCATGTAATTTATTTATGCTACCTATAGGTTCTTGCTTACAAAATATATGGCATAGTTGAGTGATTCATATTTTTGGCCTAGCATAGCTCTAATTAGGACCACATAGTATTTAAGTGTTTGTCAATAATTCCTTCAATTATTTAAAGGATGTATCATAGGCAAGAGTTCATATGAATTCAACATCTTTAGTCAAGAGAGTAAATAATGGTGCTACTACCTTGATAAAATTGTTGATAAATCTTCTGTAGTAACCAACATGACCTAAAAAACTCTTGACATACTTTTGTTTTTGAGGCATAGGTATATTTTTTATTATAATAATTTTTTCAAGGTCAACATTGATTATTTTAGTAGATACATGGTGGCATTGGACAATTCCTTCTATCATTAACATGTATCATTTCTTATGGCTTAGGAAAAAATGTTTCTTCTGATAGCATTAAAATAATTTATTTAGATTATTTATGGACTCATCAATTGTTTCTCCATAGACAGTGAAGTCATCAATGTATATTTATACATATTCATTGGCTAGATCTAAAAAGATACTTAGGATAACACTCTAAAATATTATAAGAGCATTGCATAATCCAAAAGGAAATACAACATAAGTATAAGTACCCTAAGGACAAGTGAAGTTTGTCTTATTCTAATCTTTAGGAGTAATTCTAATCTAGTTGTAACCACTGAAGCCATCCAAAAAAGTAAAATATTTTTTTTCCTACTAGTGTGTCCAACACTTGATCAATGAATGATAGAGGAAAACAATCATTTATGGTTGTTGTATTAATTTCCTTGTAGTCTATGCAAACATGCCACTCTCTATTTTTATTTGGTATAATTACCAATGGTGAAACCCATTCACTATCTAAGATGGGATATATAAATCTAGTCGTCAAGAGTTTCTATAGTTGTACTTTGACTATTTCTCTAAGAGTTAGATTCATCCTATGTTGTAGTTGTTTGATTAGCTGACACTCTACTTTTATATAGATGTGATGTGTGCATGTTTTTGGGATAATTCCTTTCATATCCTCATAATCCCATGCAAAATCACATTGGTTTTCATACAACATGATGAATAGGTGATTTTACTCATTTGACTCCAACTTGCTATTAAGAAGCAATGTTTTTTCTAGAGAATTTCAATTTGCTTTTCAAGTGCTTTCATTATTTATAAATTGTTGATGGATCTGGTGTGGTTGAATTTATGAGGAAATAGCTAATGAAATATTTATTATACAAATGTAGTAGATTTATCTTTTTTTTTGGAGGTTGACAAATGGGCACTTTACACATTACAAGTTATTAGGATCTTCAAGATTAGTTTGGTAATTATTCTAAAGGACATTTGAGAAAATTATATCTTCCTCTTGATCAACCAAGGTACATACATGGTCTATGTTGAATACAAGAATAAAGGGAGGTTAGTCTATCTCATCCTTTTTAGCCCATAATGTATGCTCTAGTTCTAAGAATGGATGTGCTGGAGGATAGAAGACCAACTTCTTAGTGTGGTTTCCATTGGATATCAACATGTTACTTAATCTACAACTGATGAAGGAATTAGTTGTGTCAAGCCAAGGTCATCCTAAGATGAGAGGGTATCCACCCAAATTATAATTTTGTTGTAGCATAATGAAATCTATAGGATATTCCCAAGAATCTATAATAATAATAATAAGATCTTCAATGACTCTTTATGGTCTTACTGCAGACCTATCATCTATTTGTAGCATTGTAGAGGTGAGACAAATATTATCCAGTTGTAATTTTTTCATGGTTTCAATTGTCATTACATTTATTGCAAATCCCAAGTCTATGAATATATTGGAAAACTATTGGTCATGGATTTGAATTTTTATGATTAGGTATCCTGGATCTAAATATTTAATTGGTAGGGTGTTTCCCAGCATAAGGTCTACCAACTAGCCAATCACATGCATTGTATTGGGATCCTTCTTCTTTCCAGGTTTATGTAGACATAAGTCTCTTACAACTTTGGAATATATGGACACATCCTTGATGGCCTAGAAGAGAGTAATTTTAACATAGAGATTCTTGATTTATCTTATGAAATCAAATTCAAGCTCAGTTATATGGTGTTGAAGGCTAAGACATTTTGGAAATGGTGGGGCTGCATCATTAGTAGCTTTATTTACTCATTCAAAAAGTTCTTATGGTGGTGAAAGTGGGTTAGCATGATATTCTAGAGTTTACTGAGTTGACTCCATTATTATGGGTGGGGATGAGGATGGTATAACTCTTCCTAAACATAGGTGAAATTCATTAATGTTCACTATATATGTCAGGTACTTAATATGTTTAGTATTGAATGTCAGTTGCACCGATGTATTTATATGATTTTGTATGAGTTAGGAAATTTTTTGATTAGGCTTGGGTGTAGCTTGTGTATTGGACATAAGAGTAGGAGGTTTTTATTATTGTTGTGGAGGGAATATTCATTGATAGTTTCTCTAGGGCTGATTGGGTCTCCAGGGCTACTACCACTAGTTTGTTAGGGGTGGGCCTTAAGGTGGTTTCAAAGTTTGTATCTAAGGTGGGGATATTTTTTTTTAGGTTGTTGAGAGGTGGTAGGGTGGCTTTTTTGATGTGGCTACTAGCTAGGATTAGGAGGTGGGATGTTCATCCATGGACTAATCCAATTGGGAGAAGTATCTACAAATTGTGAATTAAAAAAGGTAAAATTTACAAAAGGTGGATATTGTCCCATACCTAGGTAAGATGGTCATTGAACCCATGGATTTATTTATGTAACATACAAAACTTGGTCCCAATATATTATTACAATGTGTAACTCTATTGTTTTTGGTTCTTCAGTTGTGATGTTAGCCACCTTAGCCTAAACATCATGAGACCTACAGTCTACCTTCTTCTTGCAATCTAAACAATAGATGGTCAAAGCTTAATCCAAGGCTAATTTATTTTTCCTTGTGTGTAATCTATCTACTTGTGTGTCCAAGTGATTAATTATATCCTATTTCATGTCTTGTAACATGTTACTAACTTCATATTTAAATTGGCCACTTACGGTTGCTAGTGGAAGCTTGTTATTCTAGACTTTATTCATGGTAGACCTAAACTAATTTTGCTCAGTGCTTTCATTTTAGAAAATGTCATTTAGGAGATATCTCCCCCACTCATTAAGTCCAAATCTTCTTTAAAATATCTTTTGACTCATTTTAGTAAGATGAGTTTTAGAGGATCTTCTCCTAATGCAGTTTGCTTGAATTTATATACACTAACCATGAATTGTTCAATGTAGTCTTCCAAAGATTCATATCCTTATTGAGTCATCCTGAAGATGTCATTTATTCTATAATTTCTTCTTTGTCCATACTCTTGATACTTAACTAGAAACTTATTTTTCATATCTTCCCAATTGTGGATTGAATTACTACCCAGTCCCATGAACTAGCAAAGCACTGAGTCTTTGAGGGTGGTAGGAAAAAAGTTTCAATTTTTGTGCATCCTACCTAGAGTCATAGCTTCTATAAAGGATATCAAATTCAAACAAAAATGTGTCTAGATCTTCTAATAATGTACCTATGGGAATGTGAAATTCAAAAGTAACTGTGTCTAGAGCCCTGTTGTCATCTACAAATTTTCCTTCTCCATTCATAATGAATTTTTTTATGATATGAATACCAAAGGTACTCAAGATCATGTCCTCAAATTTTGTATCAATCCCTTGATCAACACAATAATAGATATTTATTTGTTGATTCATAGTCTTTTTACTAGATGAAAAGTTTGAATACTCTCTTAAGCTTTCTTTTATTTGTTCGAGAAAGCCTTGTTGGAATGTTGTTCTAATGTTACTTTTTAGAGTGTTTGGTTCATGTAGTTCTTATCCTTCATTTATCTTTACTAACGTAGCTAATGCTTCCTCTACTTATGTTTCCTTTTTCAAAGCCAATAGTACTTATTCTACAAGTTGCCTCCTTCATTTTGTAGTGTTCCCTTCTTTGAGAGCCTTTCATCTTATGGTATATCTTTAAATAGGATTCTTAAATACTACAGGTATTTATGGTTCTTTTGTAGTATCAACTTATGGCTTTTTTGGTAGTAATCTTCCTCAAGAATCTCTCTCTCTGCATAAACATTATGCCACTCCTTCAACTATCATGTCCCTTCCTGTACAGGGTTAGTTTTTTTATTTTTGTGTGTTTCAGGGGTTGTTTAAAAATAAGAAAAAATAAAATGTAGAGAAATAAAGGAATGTAAAACTATAAACAAAAAAAATTAAAATTTTATGTTTATAAAGTAGTAAAGTTATATAATAAAAGCAAGAAATGAAAGCAGAAAAGTTATTCTAGAAAGAAGAAAATGAAAGTAGTAAAATTAATCTAGAAAGAAAGAAATGAAAGCAATAAAATTTAATTTACAAAGTAATAATTGACAACCACCCTAGAAATGGTAACAAAATTTTGGTTAGACTTATTACCTAGTTAATACCAAATTCTTAAATCTTCTTAGCATTAATTGTCAACCTAGGGTACATAGGCTTTTCAAGGATGTCATCACTATATATGCATTATTGATTCATAGGATAAATTAATTAATGGTTGTAGTAAAATGAACTTATACTATTTTCACCATATAGATATAAAAGGAAATTATTATAGTATAATGTAGAAGTTCTTCACACCTATGAGTCAGACATGCATCACACTCTATATAATCAACTAGAAATGAAATAAACACACAACACACTTTAATCTAAAAAGGGGTCAGGATATTCACTGCAAATATTTTTGAGATGGCCCTCATCATTCACAATTGAGTTCCAATCCTTCTCCTAGAGACTTAAAGAATCAACCTTTTCATTACTCAAATCTATAGAAATTAAGGATTGCTATAATAGATTACAATATTCAAAAATTAGAATTCAATTAATGTCTTTAATTCCATAATTATTATTCAAAATCTAATCTAATCTAAGTTATATCATTAAATACATAAGGTATTTTATTATCTCTAACCAAGAACACTAAATTAGGAAAAGTACAAATACTTTGCAACTAACCTAGTCAGCCTTAAGGTGGTTAGTAACTAAAAGTTACTTATTTTGGGCCTGACTAGGTTAAGGACAATATATACTAGTTTGTTGTTTTACTTATTTTTTTCCTTTCCATTATCCTTGTATTACTCATCTTTTGGTAGCACATCCAAGATTATTTGCATGTGAGGGGTCCATACAATAGTTATGAAGGATCCTCTTCAATTATCTACTTAGTTTCTAAGATAGATGGATGTGTCCTTAAGAGCCAGTTACATTTTATCACAATAATAGTTCTATTATGTGTAGTTGTTGTGAGCTCTTATAGGTGAAAGCTTATAGTTTTTATGAGCAACTTATAGATGAAGCCTATAGTTTTTATGGGCGACTTGTAAGTGTAAGCCAGTAGCTTGGTATGGGCAACCTATAGGTGAAAGCTAGTAGTTTCTATGAGAACCCTATAGGTGGAAGCTAGTGGTTGCTATGAGAAACCTGTAGGTGGAAGCCAATAACATGGTCATTGCTATGGGTTAGAAGCCCCAATTTTTGTGGGCTTCTCTATAAGTGTTGTGCCCAAACAAGATTCTTGCATTTTTATTTACCCTTCAAATGTTTGTTAAATAAGGTTACACAAGTATAATCTAATCAAAGAAAAAAAAATTAATTCATAACATAACATGTATATATCAATGCAAATATAAAACCATAAATTCATTCATTTATTTGCATGAGTCATGAATGGTTTTAGGGATTTACATAAGAAAAATATATATAACTATGTATGGATGAGGTTATAAAATAGAACAATTAGTGGCCTCATCAAAATATACAAAAAATAATAATACATGTTCTAGAAAAAAATGTAACCATGCATTCATAACCACAACCAAAATATAACCCAAGAGATCAACATCTAATTGTCAAAACAAAATATCTCTATATATATCATGTATTTTAATACAAATAGTAAAACATACAAAAATACATTACTCCAACTCTATGGTTGGGCCCCATCATGTCTATCTCATGGCCTAGCCATGCTACCCATAGATGTCTCAGACTATACCATTTGCATAGTGCACTATAATGAGGTTGTTTGATGTCTCAACCCTACTACCTATCCCTATAGGTTGGCCACCTAGTCCTAAACCTATCCTAGATAAATAATGGTATCAATATGGGTGGCTCACTCCTAAGACAAGATCTATCAAGCCTATACCTATTCTTTTCCCACCCCCACTATTGGTTGTAATCTATCTCTTCATGTCTATAGTTACGCTATAGCCTCCCCCACTATTCTAAACCAACTTGCCTAAGCTGGGGTAGATGGTACCATAGGATCATCTATTATGGTGGGTTCGTGTGGTGCTATCCTGATGTCCAAAATATCATGGTTTGATAATATAACTAAGGATCCCATCTGATCTCCTTAGCCACAAGATCAACAAAATTTAAACTAGATAGATATTAGATCACATATATCTCAATATATATATAATCATATACAACTAGTATTTTATGACATAAATTAAAATTTATAAACATTTATTACATGTCTTGTGTCACCAATCATCATCTCTCCATCTACTCGTCCATCAAACATGGTCTCTCCATCAGGACATCCCATGAGAAACTCATATGTGGGATGCCTCCCAATCAAATTAAAACTTGGAGTAACCAGTCATGCACATCTCGAGCCTCTCCTTGGTGGTCTACCTTAGAATGACTGACAGGTCATCTTAGATCACCACCCTCTATGCTCAATCACACCGCTAGAGTCTCTATTGGTGGTATGACTGAGGTGATCACTTTTCCTATTTTTGTGGTGCTAGCTATGGTACTTGTTTCACCCTTTCATCCACATCCATTCCCTATCCTACTATAGATACCGACTGTCATGTTAAACTATTCCATGGTCTCACATGACGTGGTCTAATCTATAGTCTCTTGGATAACACTTCTCCTCCTCTATTCCTTATTTCCCTCACATGTCATGCCCAAAATGTAGGAACCACTATAGGATTTATCAAGTGTGGGAGTCCAAACTATTTTAGAAAATGTGCCACTAGATGCAACTCTACCTACTAGGTATAATGGCTGATGATCCACACACGTGCTAACCATGACACCATAATCACCCAACTTGGTCAAACAATCATAATATGTACATAGGGATACCACATGATCTCTCCTTGTGTTCCTATGTACAACACTAGCACATGGGGTACAACCTATGCCATGTAATCCCATCTCCATATAGCATTTCAAGGTAACCTATCATCAACCACATGGGGTAACCCAATTAGATGATAAATTAGGAACCACTAATATATATAGGCACTCAAAAACACCACTAGTCCTATGTTTGTCTACCCTTTTAAAATCATCCCATATATATCATGCATGAGTTGAACCCAGATGATAGACTACAAGTCATAGAGTGCCCCCTAATTTAATATGGACCAACACAAAACTATTGCATATAATGGTACTATACCATCTGACTTGTGACACACCAATTGTGTTAGTACAAGTCATATCACATCCTTTCAGATATCTAGAATCTATGCAATATACATATCAAACAATTTCACCCTTAACCTCAAGTAGATTCTATCTAAGCACCTTGCCCATCGAGCTAGTGCTTATCTCTCCTCCTAATCATCTAGTATCTTTATGATCAATTGTGTCTCACTATTAGGTAGTCCAAGTAATGCATGGACATCCTCCAATTTGATACCTACCTCTATAGTATCCCCATCTACTACTCATCAAAATGTGTTGGTCAACCATTCCCATGATCCAAGGAACATGACAATAAGATCAATACTCATTGGGATCTACCTCATCTCCATGATGCTTCCCAATCTTAACACAACTAATCTATCTTTGTCCACATCCATACAGTGATCTAGTAAGTTGGGTAACCATGAAGCATAAAACAATCACAAAAATCTCTATCATCTCTATAAAATATCGAACAACAAATTATGTATTAGATCTCTATGTCTCTCATAAATAAAATATATTTTTAGAAATTTTACAAAAATTACTTAATTTTCTTTAATTTAATCATTTTATACCAAATTTACGTATTAAAAAATACGTCATCCTTTTTATTAATAAATCAACCACCCTATGGCTTAATAGTACTATATCAACCCCTTATTTCCTTATAGTACTATATCAGCCACTTAAAAAACAACTATGTTAGCCATATAGTACTGAGTGAACCCCAATTTGACTTAAAATACTAAGATAGCCTTCTTTCTACCCTGTAGTACTATATTGGCCACTTAAAAACTAATTTATCCATATAGTACTATGTCATCCCCCTTCCTAAAAAACTAAGTTGGCCATGTACTACTAAGCCACCCCACTAATTGTTTTATCTTATATAAAGTAAGTCAACTTGGTCGACCTTGATCATTCATTGTGATGAATTTTTGACTAATTTCCATAAATTTATTAGGCATTTATTACAATGACTCTTTCTTACCCAATACCTCATTTGACAACTAGTGTCACTAAAAATTTCTTAGGGTTCATTTCAATATCTAGATTTTTCCTAATTGTTAAATTTCTATAAAAAACTCAATTTTAAATAAAATGCTCAAAATTTTAAATTTTTTAGTTACTTACCTATGCTACACTCACTGTAACTACTATGCATCCTCCCCTTCTTAGTTTTCATCTCCTCACTATCTTGGCTCTCTAGGCTCTCTCTAGGTCTTTCAGAGCTCTACATTTTTTTCAAAATAACAAATAATACAAAATAAAGTATTTTGCACCCTATTTATATTCACTATTCAAAATTATTTACCCTTAAAATATTTATCATTATATTTCTTATTTTGATCATATCTTTGTCTCTAATAACTCTTTTTACAAACTATAAAATGTTTTGAAATATTGATGTCACAAAGAATCTTTCTAACTATTATATGCCTACGTTGATTTTTTTTTTTTCACTTTTTTTTCTAAGCTCTATAGGTTTATCTAATGTTATTCACATTGGACACTTTCACATTTCCCACATATCCTTATTTATCTATAGCACTAAGTTAAGTAAAAACATGTGTTTTTAAATTATATCCTTTCATTTATCTTATTTTATCCTTACTAGACTTTATTTATCATCAATGTTATGTTTTGTCATGTTATTTTCCCAAAGCACCATCCCCTATTGCACCTATGTGACATGTGATGATCTTTGAGGAGGAAATATATATACACATAATATTTTCAAACTTTTATCAATTAATAATTCTCTTTATCTTGCAAAAACCTATCCATTCTTAATCTCTCTAAGTACATGCCCTAAGAGGTGTATCAAGAAAGGTGTGGGAAGACCATTAGTGCTTTACATGATTATTATCCCTTTTACCACTTGCTATCTGCACACTCGTCTCCTAAAAACCATTATCCTAAGATTTGCCTCACATTTTACACACTACACTAGTCTTTTAACACCTTCATTATCCCTTTCCCTAAGCTAAACTCTTTTTTTATAGATTATATGACTATGTCAACCACATAGATCTTCAATTCTTATTGATAAAACTTGTTAGGGACTAGTTCAGCCCCTGGTCAACCTAGTTTGTGACTTAGTATATTTTTCATCATTTGTGATATTAATTTGATCAAGTTAACCTTATCAGCTAAAATATTTAGAAGGGTTTAGGGTTAGATTCACCTATATAAAACATTTATCAAGAAGAAAAGAAGAAGTAATATATATTTTGCATCTTTTTATCCACTATTATACTTGAGGAGCAAGATTTAGGGCTTCATACTTTCTTTGGATATATGGATCTTCTCTTGTGGAGAAGTATTTTGGATTCATTGATAGGTTGTGTAGCATAGGGATGATTTATGCTTATCATCCTTACATACAAAAATAACCTCTTGTGAATCACCTTGGCCAAGGGAGAGATTGAGGTTTAATGGGTTCATCTTCAAAATTAAGTATTACTATCTTTATTACTCCTTTGTAAGAGTAGATAGATATGCATTTGCACTTTTATTTCATACATTAGGATTATGTCTACATTGATGTGAGTATATGTATTCTATGAATGTTTAATTTTTATATTTATTACCCCCACTTCATGCCACAATATTTGGTGAGCACTAGATTATATTTTGATTTACTTGTTATTAGGATAGTAAATATGTAAACATAGGACCCACTTAGGTTTATTGTATAGTTTTGCTTGACTAGAGGCTTCAGAACCCTCCCTAGTGATACTATTATAGTAAGATATCCCTTAGCTAGGTATAATAGATCCATATTGGTCATGACCATGATTATATAATGTATCCCTGATCAGAAGCATAATTAGGATCTATCTTCTCCAAGATAGGATTGATTTGTAGAATCGATTACATTTCCCATCGCATACAATATGAGTATGATGTCTTCATGATATGAATTCACATAGACATGACTGGTTGTATTAGGTTTCTTGAGCATGTATGTAAATCATTGGAGCACTCATGAAGAGTCTCAAGGTCAGCTTATAAGTGTAAGATGTTTAGACCAAGTCTACACCTAGACCACTCCTATACCCTATCTAGACTAATGAAGCATGATGATCTATTATCATGGTATATTAAGGATGTACGATCATGTTTAAAAATGTATGATGTTTTTGGAGTATTGATAAAAGTGGATATCACATATAAAGATACATGAAGGTCAATTTCAGGGTATAATGTGATTTATAGGTGAAGGTCTAATAAGCAAAGAGAAAGAGTGTACACTAATGAAGGGTCATGATTAAATTTCAAGGTATATAAGATAATATAAGGATGAAAATAAGTATTATATGTTTTTTCATTTATGTTCAAAAATTTTGAGGTCATGGTTTGTAAGAGAAGGCATGAAAAGTGGTTTTGAGGTCTCTCAAGTACATAAAATAAAGGCATGTAAACTTGAGAATATCTTGTAGGTGTTCATTGGAACATGTAACCTATGCATGGGAAATTAATATATTAATGGTATATGGGTAATGATCTTGTTGATGTAGTGGATTACACCTAGGTAGGAGGTCGAGATCCTACTTTCTATTGATGCAAAAGATTGCACCCTTGGCAGGAGGCTGAGCTCCTGCCTTCTTCACACAACAATGGAAACTCCCCTCTCGCCTGTGGGACTAGTGAGGCTAGAGGGGAGAATCTCTAGATAAGGGCTAGCTCCCTCTGATGTATCGTTTAGGTACTGGTTTCTCTCATTGCTAACAAACAAAATGAAAAAAGTGGGGGGGATGAAGAGAGAGAGAGAGAGAGAGAGAGAGAGAGAGAGAGAGAGAGAGAGAGAGAGAGAGATGCTAAAAACAAAGCCTAAGCCTAAAAAAAGGAAAAGGTGATACACTAGAAAATGTGACCCACCCAGCCCAAACATAAACTATTCACCAAAAAGGAGAATTGATACACTTCATTTGAAGTGAGAAAACCTTCTACATTAGTGGGTCAAGGGTCTATGGAGATACAGGGAGGAAATAACTACTAGAGGTGTTCTGAGACACACTATAGCAACCTATTCACTTCACCTACACTCCTCTAGGGACATTTCTGATAGAGTTGTAAAAGGAAACTCAAAAATGCACCAGACGTGTTGAAATCATTCTACAAAAGCATCAAGAAAATGACTTAACACAAAATCAAATGCATAAACACATACTAAAGATGCAAAACTTAGAATGGAGCTAAAAATGCTAAGTTCTGATTTAAGGTAAAATTTTGGCAGAGCTCTACCTTACAAGCCTGAGAGATTTTTGGGCAGAGTTTTGCCTTAAGGCTAAGAGCCCATCCTTCTCAGAATGATAAGTTTACAATTTATAGAAAGAGGAAGAGCAACTTGGCGCTTCTTGGGAAATATTTTGGCACTCC
Source organism: Torreya grandis (assembly GCA_037957365.1). Taxonomy (NCBI): domain Eukaryota; kingdom Viridiplantae; phylum Streptophyta; class Pinopsida; order Cupressales; family Taxaceae; genus Torreya; species Torreya grandis. The sequence goes on from JARHVA010002691.1 coordinate 447,715, forward strand.
TTTCTGCAAGTGGCCCATGTGCACTAAACACATCGAGAAGAGGAAAGCCACTATTACTAATGTTATTCTTTAGAAAAGGCCTACTGAAACCATGTTACACAATCGCCTAAATTGACTTTGGCATTCAAACATTAATGTAAGGGCATGGCCATGCCTCTTTCTATAAACAAACTATAGTTTGTCCCCTCATCAATGCCAACTATAAAAAATAGGTCACGCCTCTTTTCTACAATAACTCACCTTCCCTTTGCCACTTGAATGCTTTGTCATTTATGCTCCTTGTCCTCTTCTTGATCTTTTAGCCCTCAGGGCAATCTTATGGCAGGTTGCTACATTCCTTAGGCTCCTTTTCATGATTGGCACTCAAACAGTTCAAAAAAAATAGATACTTCACTACATTAAAATTGATGTTCATGCGGTCATCACCCTTGGACTCTCCTTTAGCTTTCTGCTTTGCCAAATGAAATGGCCTAGAATAGCAGGGACAGAAGGGGACCAATTTTTGGCCTATTGGGAAAAAATGGTCAATAGATTGGTGACTTCTAGGGGAAACATACCTACTATGCTTAAAGGCCAGTTGCCTTGCAGTCCATTGGGCATGGAGTCAGATGCAGCTTTGAAGAAAGTTAGCAACAGCCCCAAGAGATCTGAGAATCAAACATGAAGCTTTTATCCCACATGCAAATGGAAACACACAAGGCTAAAAAAACACTACCTATATAAACTACACTTAGGGAAAACAAGAAAAGAAACTGAAATCAAACTACTATATACAACTAACCAAGAATGTTTGCCTCCCTCCTGGATCAAAGGGAAAGTTTCTTGAGTCCCCTTCCTGGCAAGAAGACTTATGGTGCCAGGCAAGTAGCTAAATGAAAAAGAGAGTTGGTGACCTACTCTTCTTGCCTATCACCTGAGTTGGCTTGTATCTGAGTGGATTATAATCTAACATGCTTCTGACATATGTGTACTCTGCCTATCCTTGGAAGCTTGTTGAATGTTGGTCCCTCATACTGGTGCTTATCACCAAGAAATCAATGGCTATTGGCTCATCACCATAAGCCCTTTGATCTATACACTCCCTTTGTAATGCATCATGATCTAACACATTTCTTTTTGCCTCATTGCAAACTCTGTTAGACTCATCTTATGCTCCCTCTTGGCCTTCTTGAAGAAGTGTGACTATGGTGATGTTTGAAATGGACTCACAAAATGATTACTCATCCCACAAAACATCGCCTCTTTGTTTAAAGCTTTCTTCTTCAAGGATTTCCTCAAGGGAGAACAACCTCTCCTTTTCCTCCTCAAAGGTCTAGATCTCTAGATCTTCAAAGATATTCTCTTGATCCTCCTCCAAGATCTAGATTTCTAGACCTTCAAACATATTCTCTTAAAGCACTGTAGACTGGATCTTCTGCTCCTCACTCACCTCCTATAGAACAGGTTCCTCCTTGAGAAGGGGTGAAGTGGGAGAACCATATGGAAGAGGAGGAAATCCTTAAGCTAGAATCAAATGATTCTCCTCCTTCCACTTGGTTAACACTTCTTCTATATCAGGTGTGGCCTAATAGCTCTCTTAGAGGTGTGTGGATGGGTTGGGTTTAGATAGGTCCATCACACGTTGGCTGTGGAATCTCGTTTGGGACTCCAACTCTACAATTATCCTAGCTACATTTTCTTGAAGGAGCCTTTGTTGGAGATATCTAGCATCATCCTCTTCAAGGCTCAAGGCTGGTTCCTAGCATTCCTTCCTCCAACTTGGGATCTGCACATGATGTTGAAAGAATTGGGGAAGTTGAGGGATGCTAGGAAGAGACTATTGATGCACCGGAAGAGTATCTTGAAGAGGGATGTGCTAGCTCATTATATTCCCCCCAATGGAAGATTCACAATATAAGGAATTGAGAAGATTGATCTCCATGGGGGGTTGCTCTAATGCCCTTTGATGTTGGAAATCCAAGCACACAGGATTGAGAGTAGATGCGTAAGATGAGCTGGAGTGGGTGAGTGCTATTTGATAGAAAGAATTTGGTGCAAAAGAGGGGGCTTTCTTCAAAATAGGAGGGGGCACACAAGGTTGACTGCCTTGAATAGATGGATTTATCCATTTTGCTACCTCCTCCTCCATGGATTGTAAGGCCTGCGCTTTCCTAAACAAGCACTCCTCTTTATACATCAGCTCTTGCTGATATTTTTACTGCTCCTGTAGTCTATCGATCTCCATCGTCTACTTCTCAAATTCTAGGGCTACCTCCCTTATAGTTGAAGGGCAACTAGGAGAGCTGATTGAGGCAATTCTCTAAAAATCTTGAGCTTGATCATAGTCACATGAAGGAAAACAAGACCCATGATCTTGTGCAAAGGAATTATACATACAAAAATGATTTTTGATGGCACCAGGCTACTTAACTAATTGATTCAACTTGGAGTTGCCATTGATGTTTGATGCAAAGCCTCCAAAGGCTAGTCAGTTGAAGAACACACCAAAAATTCTTCAACTCCTTAGACATAACTTGTCCTAATTGGTCCCATTGAGTGTGCCAAAAACTGTTGACGTAGAAGATTACACCCTTGGTAGGAGGCTAAGTTCTTTCCTTCTTCATGCAATAATGGAAACTCCCCTCTCACCTATGGGACCGGTGAAGCTAGAGGGGAGAGTCTCTAAATAAGGGCTAGCTCCCTCTAATGTATCATTTAGGCCCTAGTTTCTCCTACTGCTAACAAACAAAATGAAAAAAATGTGGGGGATGAAAATAGAGAGATAGAGAGATGCTGAAAACAAAGCCTAAGCCTAAAAAAAAAGAAAAGGTGATACACTAGAAAATGTGACCCACCCAGCCTGAACATACACTATTCACCAAAAAGAAGTGCCTATACACTTCATCTGAAGTGAGAAAACCTTCTACATTAGTGGGTCAGGGGTCTATGGAGATACAGGGAGGAAATAACTACTAGAGGCATTCTGGGACACACTGTAGCAGCCTATTCACTTCACCTACACTCCTCTAGGGACACTTCTAATGGACCTATAAAAGGAAACTCAAAAATGCACTAGACGTGCTGAAATCATTCTACAAAAGCATCACAAAAATGACTTGACATAGAATCAAATGCATAGACACATACTAAAGATGCAAAACTTAGAATGGAGGTAAAAATGCTAAGTTCTGATTCAAGGTAAAATTTTGGTAGAGCTCTACCTTACAAGCTCGAGATTTTTTTGGGCAGAGTTTTGCCTTAAGGCTGAGAGCCCATCCTTCTTAGAATGAGAACTTTACAATTTATAGAAAGAGGAAGAGCAACTTGGTGCTTCTTGGGAAAGATTTTGGTGCTCCATTTTGAAAGTGGCCCATGTGCATTAAACACATCAGGAAGTGGAAAGCCACTGTTACTGATGTCATTCTTCAGAAAAGGCCTGTTGGAACCATGCTGCATAATTGCTCAAATTGACTTTAACATTCAAACATTAATGTAAGGGCATGGCCACACCTCTTTCTACAAATAGACTATAATTTGTCCCCTTATTAATGCCAACTATAGAAAATAGGTCTCACCTCTTTTCTATAATAACTCACCTTCCCTTTGCCACTTGAATGCTTTGTCATTTCTGCTCCTTGTCCTCTTCTTGTTCTTTCAGCCCTCAAGGCGATCTTATGGTGGGTCACTACATTCCTCAGGATCCTTTTCATGATTGGCACTTAAATAGTTCAAAAACAAATGGATACTTCACTATGTTAAAATTGACGTTCACGTGGCTGTCACCCTTAGACTCTCCTTCGACTTTCTACTTTGCCAAATGAAATGGCCTAGAACAGCAGGGACAAAAGGAGGTCGATTTTTGGCCTATTGGGTAAAAATGGTCAACACTTTCCACATGTCAAAATGGAAACTCCCCTCTCGCCTGTTGGATTGATGAAACTAGAGGGGATAGTCTCTAGATAAGGGCTAGCTCCCTCTGATGTATCTTTTAGGCCTTAGTTTCTCCTACTACTAACAACTAAAATGAAAAGGGGGGGATGAAAAGAGAGAGAGATGCTGAAAATAGAACCTAAGCCTGAAAATGAAAAGGTGATACACCAAAAAAGGTTGATCTACTCCACTTGAACATACACTTTCCACTGAGAACCAGCTCCCATACACTTCATTTGATATGAGAAAACCTTCTGCATCAGTGGGCCAGGGGTCTGTGGAGATACATGGAGGAAATAACTACTTGAGGTGTTTTATGACACACTGTAGCAGCCTATCCACCTCACCTATACTCCTCTAGGGACATACTAAAATCATTCTACAAAAGGAAACTCAAAAAAAATGCACTGGATATGCTGAAATCATTCAACAAAAGCATTAAGAAAATGACTTAACACATAATCAAGGCATATACACATACTAAAGATGCAAAACTCAGAATGGAGGTAAAAATGCTATGTTTTGATTCAAGGTAAAATTTTGGTAGAGCTCTACCTTACAAGCCTGAGAGATTTTTGGGCAGAGTTTTGCCTTAAGGCAGAGAGTCGATCCTTCTCAAATGAGAAATTTTACAATATATAGAAGAAGGGAGAGAGCTTGGTGCTTCCTAGAAAATATGTTTGTGCCCTTTTCTGTTAGTGGCCCATGTGTGTTCTAAACCTTGGGAAGAGGAAGCCACTGTTACTGATGTCATCCTTTAGAAGAGGCCTGCTAGAAACATGCTATATAATCACCAAAATTGACTTTGACATTCAAAAATTAATGTAAGAACATGGTCACACCTCTTTTCTACAAATAGAATACATTTTGTCCCCTCATCAATGCCAACTAGAGAAAATAGGCTACACTGCTCTTCTGGCAATAACTCACCTTCCCTTTGTAACTTGGATGCTTTGTCTTTTCTACTCCTTCAGCCCTCAGGGGTGATCTTCAGGCAGGTCACTGCATTCCTTGGGCTCTTTTCATGGTTGGCACTCAGACATTTCAAAAACAAATGACTACCTCACTATGCTAAAATTGATGTTTGCATGGCCATCACCCAACGGCTAATTCATCTCCTTGAAAATGATGGCTTTCAAGATGTCACTATCCTTGGCAAAATGTCATCAGGTCTTTTTTGTGGGATTCTATGCTTCGGGCTTTTCCCCACAGACAAAAAGTCTATGGGAATTGGATGCTTTCTCTTTTCCCTACACTGGTAGCCTTTTTGAACTGAGCTTCCCCTGAATTCCTTTGGGCATTTTGTTCGAAGAAATTCCTTTAGAGAAAAGTCTAAAAGAATTCAGCCCATCACTTAAGTCTTTTATCCTTTATATCCCTTTAGCTACCCTTTGAAACTCTTTTTTACCCTATGCAAGGGCCTCTGAACCCAACACTACCCTCCGTAAGGGCATTTGAACCCAGCACTGCCCTTCAGCTTTGGGACACACCCTTAAACCAAGTCATTGAACCAACCTATTGAACCAAAATTAGTTCAACAGTTCAATCAGTTTAATGGTTCAACACTACATGTCAAACCAAGTGGTTAAACCAAATGATTGAACTAATTGCATTCAACCAACGTGTTGAACTAATGCATTAAACTAGTTTAATGGTTCAACGCTGTGCACCGAGCCCCTTGAACTATCTAATGAACTGAATGCTACTTGAATAAAAAACCATTAAACCAACTGAATTGAATTGAGGCTAATGAACCTTGCATTGAACTTTGCCAATTGAATCAAGTGTTGAACTAAGGCATTCAAGCTAAAGTGGTTAAACCAAGCCATTGAACCAATTGGTTGAACTAGGTGTTGAACCAATGAATTGAACCAAGTGCATTGAACCAATGCTAAAATGTTGAACTTGAGTGATGGACCAAAGCTCGATAGACTTATGCAACCTGAAAATGATTGGCTCCAAATAGCAAGGGAAGAAGGGGACTAATTTTTGGCCTATTAGGCAAAAATGGTCAACAAATTGGTGACCCCCATGGGAAGCATGCCTATTATGCTTAAAGACAGTTGCCTTATAGTCCATTGGGCATGGAGTTAGATGTAGCTTGAACAAAGATCAGCAATAGCCCCAAAAGATCCAAGAATCAAACATGAAACTTTTTACCCCACAAACAAAGGAAAACACACACAAGACTAAAAACACTACCTGTGCAAATTACACTTAGGGAAAGTAGGAAAGACAACTGAAAACAAACTACTATATATAGCTAACCAAGAATTTTTGCCTCCCTCTTGGATTAAAGGGAAAACTTCTTAATTCCCCTTCCTGGCAAGAAAACTTATGGTGCCAGACAAGTGGCTAAAAGAAAAGGAGATTTGGTGACCTGCTCCTCTTGCCTGTCACCTTACTTGGCTTGTATCTGAGTGGATTAGAATCAAGTGTGCTTCTGACATATATGTACTCTACTTATCCTTAGAAGCATGCTGAATGCTGGTCCCTCATACTGGTGCTCTTCACTAAGAAATCAATGGCTACTGGCTCATCACCAAGGCCCTTTGATATGCATAATCCTTCTATAATGCATCATGGTCTGACCCATTTCCTTCTGCTTCATTAAAGACTCTGTCAGACTCATCCTTTTCTTCTTCTTGGCCTTCTTAAAGAAGGGTGACTGTGATGATGTCTGAAATGGAATCACAAAATGATTGTTCATCCCATAAAACATTGCCTCTTTGTTCAAATCTTTCTTCTTCAAGGCATTCCTCCAGGAAGATAGACCTCTCCTTTTCCTCCTTGATGATCAAGGTCTCTAGATGTTCAAAGGTATCCTCCTGATCCTCCTCCAACTTAGGCTCCCTAATGTAGTCATCCTCCTCATTGAAGCAACAAGGAAGTTCATCAAACAAAGGGGGAGAGAGCTCACCATGCTTATGTTCCTCCTTGTATTGCTGGAACATCTGCATATATGCATGCCCTAGTTCTTCTCCATTGCTGATGAGGTCTTCACAAGGAGCCTTCATGATGATTTTACCTTCGTTGTCACTCATGATAGCCCTTTGGGAAACTATAGCTTGTATCTTCTACTCCTCACTTGCCTCTTTCAAAATAGGTTCCTCCTTGAGAAGGGATGAAGTGGGAAAACCATGTGGAAGAGGAGGTAGTCCTTGAGCTAGAATAAAATGATTCTCTTCCTTCCACTTCACCAACACTTCATCAATATTAGGTGTGGCTTGATCTCTCTCTTGGAAATGTGTAGGTGGGGTGTGTTTAAACATGGAATGTGCCATTGGGTCTAAACCATCCATCACACACTAGATAAAGAATCTCTCTTTAGATTATAACTCTACAATTCTCCTAGCTAGATCCTCTTAGAAGAACCTTTCTTGGAGGTCACTAATGTCATCATGAGTAGGAGCAACCTCATCCTCTTCAAGGTTTTGAGAAAAAACTTACTTCTCCTCCTTCCTACCCCATTATTCTATCATTTTCTCCCAGTTTAGGATCTTAGAATTGGAATTTTGCTCCTGTGAATAGGCAACAACTTTGTTTTCTCCAAGGTCCTGGGGCTCCTCCACAAGGTCTAGAAGTTTAAACTCTCTTTCATGAAGTAGACTCATCCTAGCCTCTAAATCTTCAATTTGTTTGGCTAGATTATCCTAAAAGAGTCTTTCTTGGAGGTCACCAACATCATCCTCTTCAAGGCTCTGGGCTGGTTCCTAGTATTCCTTCCTCCAACTCAAAATCTGCACATTGTGTTGAAAAACTTGGGGAGGTTGAGGAATGCTAGGAAGAGACTATTGATGCACTGAAAGAGTCTCTAGAAGAGGGATGTGCTAGCTCATGGTATTCCCCCCAATGAAAGATTCACAATATAAGGAATTGAGAAGATTGATCTCCATGGGGAGTTGCTCTAATGCCCTTTGATGTTGGAAAGCTAGGCACACAAGATTGAGAGTAGATGCATCAGGTGAGCTGGAGTGAGTAAGTGTTATTTGGTAGAAAGGATTTGGTGCACAAGAGGGGGCTTTCTTTAGAATAAGAGGGGGCACACAAGGTTGACTACCTTGAATAAATGGATTTCTCCATTTTGCTACCTCCTCCTCCATGGATTGCAAAGCCTTAGCTTGCCTAAAAAAACATGCCTCTTTGTACATTAACTCCTGCTCATAATCATATTACTCATCTAGTCTATCGATTTCCATTACCTACTTCTCAAACTCTAGCGCCACCTCCCTTATCATTAAAGGGTAACTAGGAGAGCTACTTGAGGTGATTCTCTAAATTTTTTGAGTCTGATCGAAGTCATATGAAGGAATACAAGACCAATGATTTTGTGCAAAGGAATTATACATACAAAAATAATATTTCTGATGGCACCAGGATGCTTAACCAACTAATTCAACTCAGAGTCACCATTAGTGTTGATGCAAAAGCCTCCAAAGGCTAGTTGGTTAAAGAACACACCAAAAATTCTTCAACTCTTTCGACACAATTTGTCTTAGTTGGTCCCACCGGGTGTGCCAAAAACTGTTGACGTAGTGAATTGCACCTAGGGTAAGAGGCTGAGCTCTTGCTTTTCACATTTTGAAATGGAAACTCCCCTCTTGCTTGTGGGACCAGTGAGGCTAGAGGGGAGAGTCTGTAGATAAGGGCTAGCTCCCTCTAATGTATCTTTTAGGCCCTAGTTTCTCCTATTGCTAATAACTAAAATGAAAATGGGGGGGGGGGATGAATAGAGAGAGAGATGCTAAAAATAGAACCTAAGCCTAAAAATGAAAAGGTGATACACCAAAAAAGTTTGATCTACTCTACTTGAACATACACTTTCCACTGAGAACCAAATCCCATACACTTCATCTAACATGAGAAAACCTTCTGCATTAGTGTGTTAGGGGTTTATGGAGATACAGGGAGGAAATAACTACTAGAGGCATTCTGAGACACACTACAGCAACCTATCCACTTCACCTATACTTTAGGGACACTTCTGACAGACTTATAAAAGGAAACTCAAAAAATGCACTAGACATGCTGAAATCATTCTGTAAAAGCATTAAGAAAATGACTTAACATAGAATCAAGGCATATACACATACTAAAGATGCAAAACTTAGAATGAAGGTAAAATTTTGGCAGAGCTCTGCCTTCCAAGCCTGATATATTTTTGGGTAGAGTTTTGTCTTAAGGCTGAGAGTCAATCCCTTTCCAAATGAGAAGTTTACAATTTATAGAGGAAGAAAGAGGCCATTTTGGCACCCATTTACAAGTGACCCATGTGCCTTCCAAGCATTGGGATGAGGAAGCTGCCTGAAGATAATGCTGTGTCAGCTCTTGTCAAGATTCAAAATTATCAGCCACACCATTTGCTTGCTTATCAATGCAAAATGAAGAAAAAGGGTCCTGTCATTCACTATTTGCACCTCTTGATGATCACATGGTAGGTACTATGTCAACCACTAGAATAACTCTTTGAGTCAACACTTTCCCACACCACTTGGATCACTTTGTCTATTTCTACATTTGGCTACTTTGCCTCCTCTGGCTCCTTTGGCTCATTGGCTGAGAGTGCTTCTAACAAGTGCCACAGTCTGCTACTTTGAAACTTAGGAGGCACTTTAAAATGTGGACGTTGACATGTGGCAACTTCTATAGAGTTGATGATGGGATGTGGCAGCATTCACTCACCTTTGAGGGTTCCTTGAGAGTTAGGTGGAAGTTGACACGTGGTTGCTTCCACCTACTTTTTCTACTTAACTTAGAGGATTTGGATGTATTTTTTGAGATTTCTATGGAAGGCGACACGTGGCCACTTCCACAGAACCTTTAGCTACCTAAGAAAAATTTTGAGACTCTTTTGGTTCTTCACAGATGCTGACACTTGGCATGCTCCACATAGCTCTTAGCAACCCATTCAGGCCCACCAGTCTTCTCTTTGAATAATGAAGTATAAGGAGAAACCCGTGGATGTTGACACTTGTCAACTTCTGCTAAGCCCTATAGGGGACACATGGCACATTCTGCTACTCCTAAAAAAGCATGTTGAAGTCTTCCATGGTTGCCACTTGGTGCCTTCTATGCTCTGGCTTTCTTGGTGTAAAATTTGACATTTGCATGCCTATCATCACTTGAAAACCCAATGGCTAGTTCACGTGCTTAATTTTGATAGTTTTTGGGATGTCGCCATCCTTGGCAAAGTTCATCGGGCCTTTTTTGTGGGCTTTTTTCCTATGGACAAAAAGTCTATGAGAATTGTCCTAGTCTTTGTCCTTTTTCCTTTTAAGTTCCTTAGCTTTTCTTTTAGGTGGCTTCCTTCCTCTGAATTCCTTTGGACAAAAAGTCCAAATAAATTTGGAGCCTTGATTTTTCTCGCATCTTTTAAATCCCTTCGACTGCCCTTTGAAACTCTCCCTACCCTCTGCAAGGGTTTTTAGACCTAGAGTTTCCCTCTGTAAGGGCTTTTGGACCTTTAGCTATGGGACACTCCTTTGAACCAAGCTGTTGAACCAAAATTGGTTCAATGGTTCAACCCTGCATGCTGAGCCTTCATTAAACCAAGTCGATGAACCATTCATTTGAACCAATCATTGAACTAGTTCAACAGTTCAACACTACGCGCTAAGCCCTTAGAACTATTTGCTTTGAAATTTTCCCTCTTGAACCAATGTGTTGAACCAATGCATTGAACCAACGCGTTGAACTAGTTTGTTAAACTGGTTCAATGGTTCAACACTGTGCGCCGATGAACTGATGCCACTAAACCAACTGAGTGAGCCAAATGATTGAACCCACCCATTAAACTAAGGAATTGAACTTAAAATGTTGAACCCACTAAATGAACTAAAGTCATTTGAACCAAATGATGAACCAATGTTGAACCTAAAGCTTGATGAACTCAAGTGGTTGAACCAAGTGCTGATTGAACGAGTGAAGCGTTGAACTTAGTGGTTGAACCAAGCTGAAGCATTGAAATTGAGTGATGAACCAAAGCTTGATAGACTTGTGCAACCTAAAATTGACTGGCTCTAAAAAGCAAGGGAAGAAGGGGACCCATTTTTAGCCTTTTGGGCAAAAATGGTCAATAGGTCCTAGATCAAAATTCTAAGAATTAGTTTTTTAAATTGTGGGGTTATGCTTTATGAACAATAATTATCAATGGAAGTGTGTTTAAACCCTCTTAGAACCCTAATAGTGACCTAATGTTAAATATATTATCTAAAATATCCCATAATGGTATCAAGTGGATAAAAAAACTATTGGATAATGTATTCAACTCTCTTATGTACTTTTAGGTGTGATAAATTTGTGAGGTGTATGAGTAGAACCTACAGGAAAGTGCACATTACTTAGAGATTTATTATAGTAGTTAGAGATGACCAAGTAAAGAAAATAAAATGGATGGAATATTAATATTGAGACTCATGTGTCATGTCCTTGAATATTTCTAGACAATTTCAATAACTAAAGTGTGTTAAGCTAGTCATCCAAGTTAGCTAGTCGCTAATAGGCCTAATGGTGGAAACAATGATAAACCTAAGTAGTAGTGAGAAGATGATTAGGGATGTGTTATCATGGAATAATTATGGAACCAAGTTCATGGAGGTGTTTTTCAAGACTTTTAATACATGATCATGTTTGTTATAAGTGTTGGATGATATTGATTATAGTGAAAAAGTTGCTCACATGTTAACTTATTTGGTTTAGATGAGACAATAAAATACAAAGTTATGAAATTGGTATACAAGACAAATATTTCCATTTGAAAATATTATATTTATATTTGATAATGGTATAATTACATCATATTATCATCTCATGCATCATAAGTCTTTGTAAATGGTCATATAGGTGTTGAAGGTCATTTTCACCATGATTATGTTTTAAGGTAAAATGGCAGTTCTAGGTAAGTAAGTTATAGTGATGAATTTGAGACTTTATGACCTGAGTTGAAGTATCTAATGATTTTTTTTTAATAATTTTATTTCCTATCCATTCTTTTTATAAGCTTTGATATTTAGTGAAATTGATTGAAATGTTGAAGCCAAAATGGCTTGACTAGTTCTGGTTTGATTGTGTGTACTGAAGACAAAAGATAAGTTTGTAAGACCAAATTTGAAATTAAAAATTATGATTTATGTACTTTAGAGTGGTATAAATATTTAAAAGGATATTTTTAAAGTATAATTATTCATGGTAAGTTTTATTATATGTGTTTAATATGAAGTTGTTCATGACTGGGTTTTGGAGTGTTATGATTGTTTTGAGTGGACTACTTGTAGAGAAGGGTTTGAGTCCTTTTGCCTAGAGTTGTGAAGTCTATATAATATGATGATGAAATAGATGTCATATATATATTTTATATGTAATTTATTTTCATTTTTATTTGAATAAATTAGTTACATACTTTATTTTTATTTGACAAACTTTTTATAAGTTCACAGGTCTAATTGTGAATAGTACTTATGGTGTACTTCAAGTGGTGGTTGGATACAAAAAGTCTCATGGACATAATATGAGATTATTATGAGTATATAGGAGTGGAATATGAATTTTTAATTCCATTTTTGTATATTTAAAGTGTTCCAATGATATCAAAGGGTAATGTGTGCTAATGAAGGCCTAATTAAATTAGGTCTCAGTAAGGCCTAAAAGAGGTTGTAGTCTTTCAAGTAGTGGATGACCTATTGTAATGATTTATTTATGTATGAAACGTGTTATAAGACATATTTTAAGGATAATAAATTTTTTGTATTTTATATTACTAACCAAGAGGTATATGAGCAAGAGGCTCTTATATATACAAGCAAGTTTTAGGCCTATGTATGTGAAGAGAAGATGAAAATAAGATAGCACTTGGTAAAAAAAGGTCTTTTAGAACATATAAAAGTGTATAAAATATATTATGAGTATTTTATATAAGTTTTTAAATTAAAAACAAGGTCATATGACTTAATCGATTCAATAAGAGGGCTAGTTGAGTGAAGAAGGCTAGAAGATAGTTTGAGAGGAGTAGAAGAGAGAGAAGAGTTGAAGAAGGTGATCATAATTTTTTGTATGAAAAACAAAGTATTATGAAAGTGATCAAATAAATCAGGTTTATAAGTTGGTGCTGATTTATTTTGGGGGTTAGTACCTCCTTACAAGTTGGTGCTTGATAAAGCCTAGCTAGGTTGGTGTTTATCTAGTTGGGGTTGGTGCTGCATGTGAAGTTGGTACTTCACTAAATTTGGTGTTTTTTATTATAATAGTGTAGTCCATTTATATATATTATTTGGTGGTATTCCCCTTGAGGGTTTCCCATATATGTTATGCATTCTTGTGTTTCATTATTATGTGGATAGGTGTTTATGCTTTCTAGATATATGTATTTATTTGAATGGTTCATAATTGCTTAAGTGAAATTGATAAGTAAGGTTTTGAATAATAATTCAACCCCTCATCCCTAGTAATTTTTTTCTATTAGTGATCCTTAGTAGGGACTTGTATAAGACTCTAAATGGGTATATGGATATTGATTTCTCTCTTACGTGGTTACCTTGGAGAGGTGTGGCCAATAAAATTTGAATATACATAGAGCCAAGGATGAAACACATGATCCAAAAGTATAATGTAGTGAGTGAAATGATAAAATTAGTATCCTCTAACATGGGATTTTAAACCCTATCTACAAATCCTACTACAAAAAAATTTGAGGTAAATGCTAATGTACTAAGGTTATGGTCTTTGTAATTTGATGGGGCTTGTTTTAAGCAAGGTTATGGGGCTTGAGTGTTGTTGATCGACCCACACATTAAATGACATTTATAAACTTATAGATTATAGTTCCCCTACACTAAAAATTAGGTGGAATACAAAGCATTAATCTTTAAGTTTCAATTCACCTTGAAACATAGATTCATTGAGCTAAAGGTATTTAGGGACTATGAACTAGTCATAAACCAAATTAGGGGAAATTCAAATACAAACTATCCTATCTAATGGAATACAAGCACCAAATATGGAACCTAATATAAATTATCATTTAGTTTATAGTTATTCCTACTAATAGATAATAAAATTAGGTGGCCAACTCATTGAAGACTTTTGCTACAAATATGGAACCCTTGGATGACTTGAGGTTACAAGAGTTTTTTGTTGAACTAATCCCATGTTCCTCTATCTTACACAATGTTAAAAACTAATAGGTATTCAAGGATGATCATAAAAATTTAGAATTCATTATTAGTAATGGAATATTTGAAGCCAAAAGCATATATGAGGCTAGAAGGGATGACATGTGAGATAATGATTATGACTAGGATGGCATCATGAACCTCAAAGATAACTAAGTGTCTAAAGGAATGATCTACCTAGAGTAGATCTTCAACCTAGACATGTCTATTCACCCTCTCAAAAAACCATGATATACATACAAAAATACAACACCATTAATCTTAGGTCATATTATCAACCCTAGACCATCAACGTTGGCCCTAGATGTACAACAACCAAGATTTAAAAACTCATATGGTTATTATCAAAATATAAGGATGCCATTACCTAGACCTTTAGAGACATCAATGTCTTCAAATAATGTGTAATTACTCAAATTATACCCCTCAATCCAAACCAAATACCTTTCATACAAAGGTATAGGAATGTGAACCTGATCCTAGAAGTACACATACATAAGGATGTCCATAAACTCCTTTCAGTTGATATCATTATCCCAGTTTGCCACTCCACCTAGGTAGTTAATTTAGTTTTAATTATAAAAAAGAGTGGGGAGACATTACTATGAGTGTATTTCTAAAACATGAAAATATTCATTTGATAAAGATAATTATCTATTTCCCTCGATGAAGTCATCAAAATGGTGATAAGATCCTAGATGATGTCTTTTCTTGATGAATTCTTCAGATATAATTAGGTCCTGATAAACCTATAAGATAGAATTAAGACCACTTTCACTATAAATTATGAGACCTTTACCTAAAATGGGATGCAATTTTGGATTAATAAACATAGGTGAAACCTTATAAATAACTATGGATTCAACTTCAAATGTTCGATAGGGAAGTGCATTTTTATTTACATGGATGACTTGACTATTTTCTCAAAATGTAGGTCTGATCACATCCACCATGTATAGAATTAATATGTTATATCCCTAAACCCAAAAAAAACCATATTATGTGTTACCTAAGGTAATATTATTTGTCATATAATCACAAATAAAGGTATCTCCATTTAACCTAAATGTGTAAATGCTATCTCTAGGTTACCTCTTCCAAATAGTAAGAAGGAATTAAAATATTTCTTTGGTAAAATTAATTTTTTATGCAAGTTTATTTTAGGCTTTGCTAATATTGTCAAAACTTTGAATGTAATTTTAAAAAAATAATTAAAAGTGCAATGGAACTCTAAAGTAAATAAAACCATTCCAAGACATTAAATATGTCGTCATTCAAGCATTGGTTATGATAGGCCCAAACTACACTAAGTACTTCTACCTCCACTCTTTTTCTTATGAGCATACCATAGTTATGATGATTACCTATAATATGGATTGATAAGAAAATATAGTTTGATTCATGAGTAATAATTTAAAATAAGTTATTCCTAGGTACTCCACATTAGATAAACTAGGGTAAATTTTAATGGTTATTCTTAATTAATTCACAAATATTTTGGCTTTAGAAATTTGAATTTTGTTATTTTAGAAGATGGTGAATAATGTGGATTCACATAAATTATATAGGAGTTAGTTTTCTAGGTCAACTCACCTACTGTTTTAAATTAATTTCATACATATAAATATAGTTTTCCACTCCATCAAAAGTCAATATTAGTGTATTCACCATTATATATAAATATACATGCAACCATGTTATAATAATGGTAACTTTCAGCAGTAAGAATGGGATGAAGAAGTGTTTATAGGTTTTATTTACATTTGCATGCCCATATTTCATCCATGCCATGTTATGATTCACCTATCCATTTTCCTTCTCACCTAAACACTATTTGTTAACTTTCACTAAACTTTTGAAACACAAAGAGATTGATAAAAAAGCCAAAGTTAATTTATATATTACCTAGTAATATTTACCCTAAGATAAACATTCTTATGCCTTGGTCAAAGTGGTAGAGAGGTTTAGAAACTACATCCTCAAGAATAAGGTATATGTCATTATACTAGACCTAGTTATGAAGCTCATGTTGGGATAAAATGAAATGGGATACTATAGAGGTTATTAGATGGAAAAGATATAAGAGTATGGCCTATATATTTTAGATACTTAAAAGTGGTAACAAATGATCTTTGACCAAGATTCAAACCAATCTCTACCAAACATCACAATTTGGGCTAAAAACATTAAAACATGCTAAATGGTTCAAAATTGTCATATACAAGTGCCGATTTGGGCCAAAGTATCTCTAACTATGGAAATGAATTTTATGTAATTATTAGTTCTTCCCAAATCATTTTGAGCCCAAATGCCAAAAATGTAATTTGATGCTCTAAATTACTAAATTCCCCTAATTTGAAAGCACATGATACATGCATGTGTTATTTTATGTCGACAACATCCTAAATGAGAATTGGTCTATATGTAACTAAAATCATCTTATAATTCCACTCCATTCAAATTTTTACCCAATAATATGACATTTAGAATAGTTTGATTAATTTGTGCACCAATTTCCAATAAATTGCACTAAAATTATTTAATCTTACTTAGGAAAATTAAACCAAATTATGAGATTAAGTAAGAAATATATATAACTTATTTAATATTTATTTATTGAAAATTGGTTTCTAATATTTACATCATCATGTGACATCATTTTTTGATGTGGCATCCATAGGCCATAAATGTAATGAATATCTGATTAATGTCTCCCATGCCTCATTAATACCCCTTATTCCCAAATAATAATAAGGATATTTATGGATTTTGTAGATTAATCCCTCCCATGCCTCATTAATACCCCTTATTCCAAAATAATAATAAGGATATTTATGTATTTTGTTTACATAATTAGATTGATTCATGGACACATATATTAATATTGAGATGGATGATCATGGTTTATCATAGCCCATTTGGAAAATTTATAAATAGAAGGCCTCACACTCATAATTTTAAGGTCTCATAAGCAAAAGTTATAATGCACAAATGATTTTAAAGACATTTTAATATAGTGTTACTATGAAAAAATATTTATTCAAGCTTCACAATACAAAGACACAAATCCAATAATGCCAAGGAGAGAAGGAGATAGCCAAGATCCATTTCTACAGACTTCTTGAGCACAATCCAAGTAAGCCAACAAAGAGATCTCTTGGAACATTCAAGGAAGGTAAGAAAGTTTGTTTTATTTCATTTTATTTATCCTTTGTCAATTGTTTTTTTCACTAATCTCCCCCTTAAGTTCTAGAATTAAGGTGTTAGTTCATTACTATGTTTCTGAATTTTATTTCATCTACTAACATGATACTAATCTCTCCTTATGGATTCCTATGTTCATAGATATAGACTTGTTAAACTATTCTAAGGTGAAGGTATCATTTAGTTGATAAATATATTGAGCCATGATTACCATCCACTAAGTGTTCTAATTAGAAACACTACATCAAATATGGTGTGCTTTAGTCATCCATTACCTTCTCTATGGGAGCCTGACTTTAAGGCTCACCTAGACATAAAAAATGGATGTTAGGCATAGATCTACCCAATTTATGCTAAATAATGGTGTATTATATATAAATAAATATGATGGTATCAACCTAAGATCCTTATAAAAATAATATTCTAAGGAAGTCATGGATTTTTTCATGAAAAGCTAGGGAATGGTTATCCATTAGGGATTGCGATTGTTCATAAAATTTTATGAGCATGATATTATTTGTACCACCATATTCAAATATGTCCATTACCATGTAAATTAATTCAAATAATTCCTATCATTATATAAATAGGAATTTCATGTTGCATTGCCTTTACATCTTGTTATTGAAGGGACACTATTTTTGCAATGGGGATTCAATTTCATAGGAGTCATTAACCTAAAATATTCATCTAGCCATAAATTCTTGCTCACAACCACTAAATAGTCCACAAGGTGGACTATGGTATATTATCCATAATAAACAATACCACCAAGGAGGTAATTAAATTTGTATATGGAAACAAAACCACTTATTTTGGCACACTAGTGTCATTAGTCTATGATAATGGACCTACATTCCAATCTGATAGTTTACTGAGTGGGATTATCAGCATGGAGTTACTTTGAGATTTTTTTATAACTAGTACCCATAGAGGAATGGGTTGGTATAATAAAAAAAATAACTTAATTAATGAAATAAATAAATCTACTAAAAAAAGGCCCTATGAATGGTACTCATTATTAAAATATGCCCTCTAGGATGATCACACTCGATACAAATAATCCCTCTAAAATTCACTATTCTTCTTGGTGTATGGATTGAATTATATCTTCCCAATCACCCTTAGGTTTCCTACTTAAAATTTTATGAAATATTATATGAAAATTAGAGAAAGGGTAGACTTGAAGTTGTTGGACATTGTCTTACTAGAAGATTCCTAGTAGAAATCCCTCTAAAACTCTAGTAAGCACCAGGGTAATATTAAATGGTGGATTGAAAAAATGGGTACGGTTAAGTATTTTATAATTTTGAATGTAGTGCTACTATGGGATAAGCCCCCTGAGAGAGGGGAAACTTTCTAAATTTAATCTCTTTAGATTATCCCATACCAAGTCTTTGATCTACCAAGGAAAAATGTGTTTCACCTCAAATAAATAGAAGGGAATAATATCCATCTTCATGTAAATGGAAAATTCCTAAATAAATACTTATCAATTATCCCTTATTGGGTAATCTTATGATATCCATTTCGATAGGTGACTATCAATATATATATATATATATATATATATATATATATATATATATATATTAGAATAGATTATAATTAATTTGACATGTTATGTTTTTGATTTTTTTTCTTTCATTCCTAATGTTTATATATTTTTTGTCCACTTCATTTTGTCTTGAGCTTTTATGTGCCATGTGGTAACCAAAAGTAAGAACAATGAGCTAAACTAAACTCAGTGTGGGTCCTCACACTATCAAATTTTAACCACTTTAAAGGTAACAATCCAAGAAGACCAAATATTGAGTAAGAAATAGAGGGAAGATATCAATATTGAACAAATTGATGAGAAATATATCTCCCCTTAAGATCCTATAAAGAGTCAAGAGCCACTGATTTAGAATTGAGAAAATGGATTAAGAAAACCTATACTCCAGTAATAATCTCCATATATCTATAACAAAGGTACAACAAATGTTATGAACTAGTGTGAAATTAGAGGTCAACAATATTATTTAAATATAATTAAATTAATCCATCTCCTTGGCTAAATTGGTGTCCAACCCTCATAGGTCAAAACATTTTAATATAAGAACCAAAAGAAGTTTAAATCTCAAAAAATATGATAAAATTATTATTAAGAAAGGGTGTTTTAGGCAACCTCCACCACTATATTTTTTACTTAATTGGTACTAGATTAAGGCCTAGAGTGAGACCAAAGGTATCTCTATCAAGGATATAGACGTAGAGGCAGAAATAAAATAATTCTTAATCCCTCCCTACTAACTTGAGAACTTGAAAAATGCATGCATACTCAAGGGAACTCAAACATCTTGATTTATCTAAGATTTTTAGTGATTTCATGAAGAAATATGAATAAAGGTTGTGTTATTGCATAAGGATACCCTTAAAATCATCTAGAACATATTATGTCTATTTCCAAGAATAAACCTAAGAGTTTTTGACCTATCACAGTTCATCAAATTGGAGTTTCACTTTCTTAGCTCTAGGTTCAATAATGAACTATATAATCTAGGTTCTAAAAAATATAACAACATTTTCCCCATAAAGTCACCATTTATTGTGGCCAACATGACCCCCACCCCTTTTTTGAGAAGTGGGGTCCCCTCTAAAAATTATCGGCTCAAAGGTTTCCATGGACCTTATAATATTTCCCTTGGTCCTAAAATGTATTTAATCTTTGATCCCTATCTCACCTTGATCTATTGAGTGTTTCATAAAATTTATAACATGAAGGAAATCATCATTAAGACCACTCTAGTTTCTTTTATTTGTATCAATGCTACCTCTCTATGTTTTAAACAAAAAAGCCTCATGATACTTATAATTTATTGTACTAACTATTAATTTATAGAGCTAAAGTATGCAGGCCATCTCAAAATGATGTCACTCTAGAATCCTACCTAGCATTACATAAGGATTTGACAACATATAGGTGAGATTTTGATTAACTGCATGGCCTTTATTTTTACTTAGCCATTTTACATAAAATATTATAAGGATTTTGACAATGAAAGACCAGCATGTAGAATTTATTAGGCCTACTAGTCTCTTAGGGGTGTTAAACTTATCAAATACCTAGGAAATCCCAACAAATGAAAGAGTGACACATGGAAGTTGTTAGACCTGTCAGTCTCTCAAAGTGTCAAAGTTGTTAGGGCCATAGGAGATCCTAAGAAATGAAAGAGTGCCAAATGGAATTTTTATGGAATGTTAGTATCCTAGGGGTTTTAGACTTGTTATATCCCTATGATATCCCAAAAAATGAAAGAGGTACATGTTTAAGATGTCAGAACTACTAGTATCTTAGGGGTGTTATATTTTTTAGTGCCCTAGGAGATACTAGGGAATGAAAGAATGCCACATGGAATCTATTAGTCCTACTAATATCTCAAGGATTTTAGGCTTATTAGATCCCTATGAGATCCTAGTGAATGTGATTATGACACATGGAATTATGTAAAAAAAGACATATAAGGCTTGAAATTATATGATTAGTCCAAAGAAAAGGTGTAGCTGTAACCAAGAACTAATCACAAAGTAATGTGTATTTCATAAAGACCTTTAGAAATTTATCTATATCTCTCTTTGCCTAATATTATATTTTATTAAGTTTTTTTCTATGAATTATTTATTGTTGTTAAAAAGAAGTTTTTAGATGCATGGAATAGAAGGCAGGGTCAAGGTTTCTTTATAGAAGGAAGTAAGGAGGTTGTAGCAAGGCTTGTTAGGTGACATGTTTGGTATATTTTGGAAAATTTGTATATCCCATGCTCTAGTGTGAATTATTATATTCATCTAATTGGTGATAAAATGAGGTTACCTAATAGTATTAATCCCAAAATCCTTGAAGAATTTAAAAGCAATGAGATCATTTGGGAGGCATTACAAATTATTTTATTAATTTTCAAAATAATGGAGTTTTATTCCTAATTAAATAAATGGGTCTGAGTAGGGTAGAATTAGTAAATAATGTGAAATAATTAATCCATTTATTTATGTAAATATATTATATTTTTACATTTCCTAAAAATAGTAATAATAGAGAGAAAATCAAACTTAACTGGAAATTGACTGAGATAAACGTTACAGGGTCTAGAAATTTCTATGCAGGCTTGGGAGACTATTATAAACAAGATCTTGGGATTTGTTTCTAGATTAGAAAAGAGTGACAAAATTGGGACACCCTATTATTTGGTTCTATAGTACTTTTTTGATGCTATTGTCTAGGTGATCTAAGTTTTTTGGGTTATACTCAGTAGGTCTATGTTAACTATCAGTGAAATATTGAAGCCTAGAATTCTATGAAGCTCATTGTGCATCTATTTTAATATTCAAAGACCTAGGATATTTTTGTGCTTGATCTTGAATGATGAATTGGGAAAGAGAGATATGGGTTTAGTGTGTAAAAGATATGTTGGATGCACTACACACCTCTTGTGTGGGCACATTGCCTACATACCAAAACATTGAGGAGGGATCAAGCTATATGTAGTTTTCCCATTGAAGTGCTTGGTGAAATTATGTATGAAAATATAACTAGATGAAAAATTAGGTGTATTTCAGATGGCTAGGGGTTGGTGTAAGGTTTTGAATAAGCTTGAAATAATATTGAAAGGATGTATGTAGAGAACAATTAAAATTACTTAAATGTACTTGGTTGTATTCTTGCTTCTCTCTTGTAAATGAGTTTCAACCCTTATAAATGGAATTTGAATGGATTTTTATAGGGTATTTAATGATTGTAGGTTAAATGATATCTCATTAGGTTGACATGAATTAGGATACGGATTCGAGATCAAATGATTATTATAACCTATTTTGCACTTGGACAACAATGTTATAAATAAGACACCCTATGTTTTAGTGCTATTATCCAAGTTAGGTGATTTTGTCTAAAGGGAATGTGACCTTAAAAGATGGATCTAGCCCTAAAAGAGCTACCTGGGTCTATAAGGGTTAAGTTTGCAAGGCTATGGATGACTAGAAATTAGTGAAAGAAAAGCCTAAAAGGGTTGTGCAAGTAAGTAAGAGTACCTATGGAATAGGTGTGTTTAGCGATACTTAAGTAACCAAATTTTGAATTTTATATGACTAGATTCCCTCCCCCCCCCCCCCCCCAATTTATTAAAGTGATGCAACAAATAAAAATTCTAGGATAATGGAAAAAAATAGAAAGCATACCTGAACTTACCTATAAATGTGAATCCTATGAAGCTTATGTGATGTTGATTAATGTTGGATAGTGCATAGAGAACACATTATGTAAGTATGAATATATTAAATGAAATAAAGAGTATACTAGTTATTATTATATGTGATATAAAACAAGAACATACAAAATTTGAGTAAAACAAAAAGGAAGAAAATAGAATGAATATACCTCACTAGGTACATGAACCAATACAAAAACTATTGTGACCTGAGTAAGGCTGAGTAATGCTATATTATGCTAGATGATGTTGTACCAAAAGTTATATAATGAATGTATTTGAGTTATCAATTTCATATAAAGTAGATCAAGAATTTAAAGGCTAGCCCTTTGGATCCATCATCACCTATTGAGTGAAGCTAGATGATCATGCATGTGATAATTGATGTCTAGACTATGTGTCCAATCCCTATGAATAGGTGGCTCAAGAATACAAAGGATAGTTCTTTGGCTCCATAATTTACCATTGAGTGAAGATATATGACCATGCTTGTGATAATCAATGTCTGGACTATGTGATCAATCCCTTTGAATAGGTGGCTCAAGAATACAAAGGCTGGCCCTTTGGCTTCATCATTGCCTACTGAGTGAAGATATGAAGTGATAATAATTTAAAATAGATGTCATATGATATGGATCATATATCCCATAGATGTTATAAAAATATGAAAATATATAATGGACAGCTAAATGTATGCTAGAAACTAGGCCACTCTTGGCCATTTTGAAAGATGAAAAATAGGCTTATATGAAAGCCACTCTAAAAATGATGCACTAGGCTTATGTGAAAGCTAACTCAGGAAATTAAGTACTCAAGAAGTTAAAATTATATGAAAGTTTAACTTGAAAAATATGCCAACCACCTAAAAATGGAGTAAGGCACATAACTTTTGAGAATGCTTGGGTAATAAACTGAACTCAAAAACAAAAAAAAACCAATGTGTCATGCACATTGCCCCCAATCACTGGTGTTTAGAATATGGATTTTTATTTGGAAGTTTATCAACTATCTAATCTAAAAATAGAAGTGAGATCCATCATGTCATGCATGATACCACCTATATCTAGATTCCTTGAGCAAATTGTACTAAAAATATTGATTATGACTGATCTAGATGTGTAAAAATTATAGTTGAGCTAAATTTTTTGCCTATTACTAGAAAACATGGGTGTTTTTATACTTTCATAAGAGCACCAAAATGAGGACACCCTTGTGTTTGGCACTTCTATCCATTTTTGACACTATTCTACTATGATGAAGTTGGTTGTTGATCTAGAATCATCACCATTTTTCTATTTTTTCTACCTAGTTTGACATATGGATTATAAAATGGCTGATCTAAATGCTATTGTTTTGATTATTCGGAGCTTGGATATCTATGAAAAAACCCATATTTTTCCCCCTATTTTGAGGGTAGGAATTATTGAACCTATAATGACTTCCCTCAGAAGAAAAAAGTCTTGTAAGTGTGTTATGTTGCATAGATACATGATTTAACAATGATATTTGATAAGATATCTCTAGATATAACAATGTTCGTATTGAGATATTATTATATCAATAGGGGTATGCCTCGATTGATATAACAATGTAAAATTAGGTGTAATGTATTAAACAAGAATTAGAAATGTTAGATGTTAGCTGTTAGTTATCAAGGAGGGATGGAGCATGATGTCCATCATGTTATCCAAAAAATCAAGGTAAATACATGATATAGATCATGAAATTGTAAATAAGGACATAAAATCAAGAAACAATCATACACAACAAGAAGCAAGAAACATACAAGGTTGGCCAAAGGGCCATGCAAACAAGGGACATGGGCATATTTCACTCAAACTAGAAAGCAAACATATAAGGCATGTTCAAATGCTACATACACATATAATTTGAAATAAGAAAAGATTGGCATGAGGTCCACAGACACATAAAAGAGTAAAATCAAGGGACATTGGCAAGTGTCTAATGGTACAAACACATAAATAGAAGCAAAGGAAATTGACAAATGTCCTAAGGCACACATAAAAAACAAAATTGGAACTAGAAATGCAATCACATCTAGTTACGCAAAGCAAGAAAGGAAATAATGTAAAAACTAGAAAGGTAAATCACATCTAACTATTCAAATCAAGAGTGAAATTATGCAAGCCACATTTATTGCAAGACTAGGTATATGCTAGGAAATACACAAGTGCAAATACTAGTGAGTGTTGATGTGGTAATTTATGTAATCTAGTAATTAATGTATGTCAACATGATAACTCGAGTATTTCATGTAAGAATGACATAATCTAGATGGTGTAGTCATGTAGAAGATGCTCCTAGTGGGAAGATGTATCAATGTGTGTTTTGAATGTAGAAGTAGGATGCCTCTTCAATTGGTAGAATGAAGCAATAATGGAATTGGAATTCATGATGAGTCTCATGTGAGACTCCATATCATGGTGTCAAAGAGTGGGATTGTGCATGAATGTGAAGCATGATGAAAATTCTAAGATAGTAGCTCTAAAATCTATACAAGCTATAGATGTTATATAACCTATGAAGTAAAAAATGACTATGGGGTCCCATTATAAATCCAAGAAGTGGATGTAAATATAAGGATCTTAGGCACCCATATAGAAGTAGGATAAGCTCTCTAAACATGTGCTTTATGTGTAGACCCATGAGATCTCAATGAAAATTCTCTAGGTGTGTAACATGTAGCTAGAAGTTGTCTAGAATCCCAAACATTTGGAGGTGTATGAACCATCTATATAGGTGATGGATGTGTCAATTGTGTTTGAATCTATATCAAAGGAAGAACTATAACTAGTGGGGAAATTGAAAGTGGTGGAGAAGCTGAAACTAGTGACTGCAAAGTAGATGGATATGAAGTGGGTAGTGGTAACTCATACATAACTACACCAACTATAATAACCTGATTAGCATGAATGAATTTCATGAATCTATGAATTGTATATGGTATTGTTTGAATTTTCTGAATCCATGGATGACCAAGTAAAATATCAAAAACTCCTGCACTGGGAACTATAGTGAAATTTATGGTCACATGTGTTGGACCAATCTATAAAGGAAGTAAAGTCTCACCTAATGAAATGTGTGTGTACTCGCTAAATCCATTGATAACTATATCTATCAAGGTGATATCCTACTTTGAATAGCCCAAATGTTGTAATAATGTAATGGTGTACATATTGACACTAGAACCATTATCAATGAGAACATTGTGAATGGGATGGTTATGAATATGTGTTATAATAAAGAGTGCATTATAATTTGAATTATCCTCTATAATATCTTGATCTAAGAAGGATATCAAAGGTCTAGTTGGAACCCTAGACTCATATGCACTAATCATGCCACTCAAAGGATGTGACACATCTAAAGATGTCTGGTATGTAACTAGTGGTGGATGTGCATGATATGCATGGTGAACCTTTGATGTGTCCCTTCTATCCTATTTTGAATGTTATAGAAATGGATCTGAGAAAATTTTAAAATATTTATCCTATGTTGGTTTTTCCTATGGAGGCTCAACTTAAGTACCAAGATCAAGTAGGTTGTCATCTATCAAGTCTTGTATCTTATGTCTCAAACTAATGCATCTATTTTTAGTGTGGCCTAGTTCCCTATGAAAATCACAAAATGCCTACTGATCATATCCTTGTGGAAGAGGTTTTTTTAGGTCAACTTCACAAATAGGAGGGATATTAATGATGTTACATTCCAATAACTACTATAAAACTCTAGATGGAAAAACTAGTAGATTGGTATATGCATGCCAAGGAGGTGTTGATAAAACCACATATTCAGGGGCTCTAAAGCTAAATTGACTATTTCTTGAATTTGATTCTTGTTATCATTGACTTTGACCTTGTATGGGACTTTTATATTGCTATTATTTATTGTGTTTGGAATTCTTCTATACTTGAGTTTTCCCATTGAAATGAGTTTCACTTCTCTTTCCTTTGTGTATGACACAATTTAGTTAAGAGAATCGCTTTAACATAATTGATTCATGAAGTTATAGTAGTAGACTCTATTTGAAAAGGTTCTTAACCCCTATTCTGCCATGGGAATAGTCATGTTATCCAAGATGGTCTTATAATGAAGAACATAGTCTGTGAGATGTTCATTTGGTCATTATTTCTATTGAACAATTTGAGCATATTTAATCTTATCACCAATGTTGATGTTGAAGTTTGACAAGAAAATGTTAGCTAAAGGATTGAATTCATGAACTAACTAATTAAGTATTCAAGAAAAAATTCATGAACTAGCATTTAGATCAGCCATTTTAGGTCATTGTTTGGTAGATTGAAATACTATGAATTTTTGAAATTGAAAATAAATTTTTGAGTTAAGTATTGAAGAAAAAATTCAAAAATTTATGGGAAAATGCTTGATCTAATGGGACCTAGTAGATGAAACTAGGGTTTTGAGAAAAATGAAAATTTGAAAATTACTATGAATTTTTGAAATTTGAAGTGATTTTCTGATTTTAATATGTAACTAAAAAGTCAGAAAGTAATTGGAAAATTACTGGGAGCTAGTTGATGCAACTAAAGTGTTTGAATGATTTTTTTAATTAGTGTGATAATTTTAAAATTTTGATATTATTTTATAAAAAGAAATATAATTTTGCTTGAACATTTTAGGAAAAATCAAAAAATATTTCTAAAATTAGCAATATATTTTTCCTAGTGTTTCGAATGTGTTTGTATACAAAAAGGACCTAATGTGTACAAACTAGGGTTTTAAAAAAATATATGATAATTTTGAAATTAATTTGTATATTTTTTATTTTTAAATATAGGAAAAATCAATAAATTATGCAAAAAATAAGAAAATAATGTACCCTAGGGTTTTTAGGGTTTTTGTGTGAAATTCAAAGTAAGTCAGATTCACCAAATATTTTATTATTTTTTAGAATAATGGTGTTTTATTCCTAATTAAATAAATGGGTCTGAGTAGGTTAAAATTAATAAATAATGTGATATAATTAAGCTACTAATTTATGTAAATAGATTGCATTTTTAACTTTTTAAAAAATAGTAATAATAGAGAGAAAAACAAACTTAGCTAAAAACTAACTGAGATGGATGTTGTAGGGTTTGGAAATTTCTATGAAAGCTTGTGGTACTATCACAAACAAGATCCTAGAGTTTATTTATTGATTGAATAGGATCATCAAAAGTGGGACACCCTATTATTTAGTGCCATAGTCTTTTTTTAGCACTGTTGTCTAGGTGATCTGAGTTCTTTGGGTTTTGCTCACCAAGTTTTTGTTACCTTGTTAGTGAAATATCGAAGCTCAAAAGTCTATGAATCTTATTGTCCATCTATTTTAATCTTCAAATCCTTAGGATCTCTTTGTGATTGAACTTTAATGACAACTTGGGAAAGAGAGATAAGGGGTTAGTGTGTAAAGGATGTATTGGACACACTTGACACCCCATGTGTGGGAACATTGCCTACATACCAATACTCTGAGGAGGGATAAAGCTATATCTAGTTCTTCCATTGAATTTATTGGTGCAATTGTGTATGAAAATACAACTAGATACAAAACTAGGTTTATTTTAAATGGACATGGGTTGGTGTAAGGGTTTGAATAAGCTTGGAATAATATTGGAAGGTTGTGTGCAAATAATAAGGAAAAGTGTTTGCATGTACTTGCTTGTATTCTTGCTTCTCTCTTGTAAATGAGTGCCAACCCTTCTAAATGGGCTTTAAATGGAATTTATTTTGATCATGGGTTAAATTAATTCACATTGGTTTGACATGAATTAGGATAAGGATATAGGAGAAATGACCATTAGAACATATTTTGCACTTGGACAATAGCACTAAAAATAAGACACCCCAGGTTTCAGTGCTCATTTCTAAGTTAGCCACTATTGTTCAGAGGGAATGAGACCTAGGGGGATAGATTTGGGCATGAAAGACCTACTTGAGTCTGTAAGGGTTAACTATAGAAGGCTATGGATGACTATGAATCAGTGAAAGAAGAGCCTAAAAGGGTTGTGAAAGCAAGTAGTATGACCTATAGATTAGGTGTGTTTATCCATACTTAAGTAACCAAATTTTGAATTTTATATGACTATACAAATAATGTTTTTTTAGGTTCATGCAAAGAATTATAGGACATGATAGGCATGTGTCTAATTTTATATTGAATTATTGGGATAATAGAAACTTAAATATTAATGGGGTTATTTTTTAGGTGATTGAAGAGATAATAGCTTTTATGACATTATTAGAGCTTGAGGTAACTAAAATTTACAAAATATGAAGGCACTAAATGAAAGAGAAGGAGAGATTCCTATTGGAGGGTGAAACACTAGAAGTTTTACATAATGGGTTCGATCAAGAATGTTTGAAAAGGACTTATGAATAAGTAGAGTTTCACATGATGCAATATATTACCCTTGAATGTAGGTTCAATATAGTCTACTAGTCTTTATTTGTGTTTTTAAAATATTTTAGACATGCAATCCCCTCGAGTCTCCCAATTAAAATTCTATTATCTATGGAATCCTCTTTTGAGAAATTTAAAAAGGGGAAATATAATTCTCCTTGACATGAAGGGGTAATCTTTCTTATCCATATGTATTTCAAGGGTTTTAACTATATTACACTTAAAATACCTAATGCTCAAAAAAATAAAGATGATGGAAAACATGTGGATATTAGAAAGGTTATGAAAATATAGATTAAATATATTGGTAAGAATTACATTAAGGATAAGGACATTAATGCTATAAAATCTACTCCAAAACATCAAGAACGTAACATTAAAACCTATTTTAGGAGTGTGGCCAAGCAGACACCTATGTATAGAAATAAATTGGGTCTAAATAGTAAAACATGGCACACAATTGAAGATTCTATTTTGGTTGAAGATGATAATGTTGGAAAAAGATTTAAATAATAAAAATGCATTGGAAAGGGAGAATATTTGTATCCCTACTAAGAAATTATATTTTAAGAAGAGGAAAACAAGTGAGTTTCCCAAGGAAAAAGAGGAGACTTCAAGTAGGCAACCCTAGGATATGAATGAAAATTTCAATATTTTAGTCAACTATTTGAAAGATAAACAAATCATAGATAAGATGGAGTAAGAACTTGATTTGAAACAAAAATCATGAGATTTTTCATGAGGGAGATGATTGAACTTAAAGTTAAGGTTAAAAATTTGTAGTAGGAGAATGAAAGAATGGCTCAAAATAACCCTGATAATGTACTCAATCAATAAATTCAAGGTATTCATGAGAGGTTCAACCTGCATAAAAATGAAAATTTAAAAATAAAGAAAACACTACAATATTACTCATAATCTGTATTAATGTGGCTATGCATGAAGGGATCTAAAATGTTGAAAAATTGAGAGCTCATTCGAGTGATTTATTTGATACTAAGACTCCAGTTAAAGGCAAAGGTAAACAAATTCAATATAGTGAGTTCCATAAATATGTTGGTAAGGTAAATATACTTATTTTAATAGATTCAAATATTAAACATATGAAGAGCTATTAGGAAGATGTATATGACAATTTAGATATGGAGTAGGTTTTTAGTTCTCTTCTAGCTACTTTTGGTATCTAGAGTCTCTTTAACTATCTTTGAGATGTATGTTGGTAGTTTTTCTAGTACTTTTGTTTTAGTTTTTTTATATCTCTTTTAAGGACTTGGTGTGTCCTTTGGTCTCTTTTTTTTAACTTGTCCTAGGGTTTGGGGAACATAGTAAAAAAATCCCCTCATTTAACCTTAGTAAAAAAATATGTCTTAAGAATCACAAGTTTACAATTCTACTACATAAAGGAACAACATAGCTATAATGTTTAATTGTCATAGATTATAATAAAAATGTCAAATCAATAAATGACATATGGCCTTATTGAGATATACTAATGAGGGGGAAAGGACCTTGTTATGCATATGCCTACCATACCCTTGTTATCTAATTTGGGTAATTGTACTTTGATTAGATAATTAGTAGGTATCCAATCATGGTCACAAAGTTTAAATTAGGATACCCTTTTAAATACTCTAAGTTAATGCCATATTGGGAAGGGACTGGGTGGACTATGCCACCATCCAAAATTTGAATTTATGAAAGATGACCTATTAAAGGCCATTAATGTAAGAGATGTATATGAAGACCTACAAGTCTTTGGGATAAATAAATTTTCCATTACCACTCCTAAATCCCAAGAATCCTTCTCTTAATACCTACTAATGTTTTCAATTATTTTCTTCACCCTATAACTCAATGTGTATAATTTTTTTTGTGTAAGCTTTCAACCCTGAGCTCAGTATTAAGACACCACATTCTTACCTTACCTAGTGCCATATGAAAACTATAAAAAAGTCTTCAAAGAAATTAAAGATGTGTAGACACCCACCTTATATGATAACGAAGATTATGGTGATACCAAGTAACTTAATGATATCATGACACTGGGAAAGTTAGGATTACACAGGGCCATGGCCAAGCCTAAGGTTTTCCCCTATATAGACCTCTTTAACAACTCATTATAGACTTATAAGCATATTCTATGAAATGGGTAATATCTGGTTTACTCTACCAATTTGGTGAAGCTAATCAAAAAATTCTCAAGGGATGATTTTAAGTAGTATTACAACCTTCCATATCATACCATCACTTATGATTCTATCATGATGGATGCATGGGATAATACATATAATATATATGAAGTCCTCAAGGATTAATCCATCGACCATGTATGATGGACCAACAAATAGGACATTTAATCTTACCCCATCCACCTCTTCTAAAAGGGGGTTCACATTGGGATGCTTATTTTGAATCTATTTTTTGGGTCCAACAACACCATGCATTTAAACATTCTATGGGTGATCCTGCTTAGCATAATTCTCAAAGGAGAGGAGGTCCTAGACTTGGAAAGTGTGATAAAATTTAACCTCTTCAAAGTAATATCATATGTTTAGACCAAAGGGAACTTCTACATTATGTCTTACATTATTTATGTATTGTGTGTCACCCTTTCATTTAGTGTCTTAATATTCCCACTTTAGGTTCTTATGGGCTATGTATTTCACATAGTTTTCTAAAAATTATATGATAACCACTACCATAATCACATCTGGGATATTTGAACACTTCTACCTCATGGTTTATCAAACCATCAATGAAAATACCATGTCTTGGATTTATGAGGAGATAAGGGTGATTCTATTTCCCATTAGATCTTAATAGTAATATCAAGACCATAACATCATTTAGGTATAAGGTATTTTACAAGACCCTCTTATATTTCCCTATCAAGTCCCAAAACATCTTGCCAAGTAATAAATTATTCATTATCTATTCAAAGATGTCACAAGGTTATCAATTTATTATTAATAAAAAACATTCATATAATTCCCCATTATCATCATCCACTATGAGTATAATAATATGCCTTCGATAAGGAATATGGATAATAACAAATATTATTACACCTTATGAGTATCTTAGCACAAACAGTTAGATCCTTATATGTTTATTTATACTCATGTGTAAAATAAATGTCTACACTCAACATTACTTACCATCACAAGACCCATGAGGATCATTAGGTTCAAATTAATCTATCTAGTTATAATTATGTATTTAAATGTCTTGGGGTGAAGAATAATAAGGGAAAGTAGGATCGGATTGAATTGAGCATCAAAGAAAGACAAGTGCTACCTTAACAAAAACCTCTAATGAAACCACCGTAAAGACATGCATGAATTTATCTCAGTAGAGACATCTAGGTGACCTCACCCCACATTACCAAGAATATCATATAAAGGATCCCACTACCTTTACCTCTTCATGTTCCACTTTCTTTGACTATAGCCTTGCATCTTCCACCTCCACATCCACAATTTTCCTAATCATAATTATCATAGGTGTTGGAATAACATTGATAATAGTCCTAAAGTGAGTCTTTAGGAATATAAATAATAATCACCATTTCATATCCCTTCACCATATTCCATTGTCTATATACAACCCATGGTGGAAACCCCATGTTTCCCTATTCACACAAGGGCTATCCTAATAGGCCCTCCCCTAGTTCCCATCTCACCCACTCCCTAGTTTACTAAAATTCCCTTGGATTCATACATGTTCAATAATACCACTTCATAACCCCCTCTTTATTAGCTCCTTCATCCTAATTTCATCCCCACATCTCCTCTTTCATCTCTAGATGATTCAACTGCATAGCCTCTGCCCTCCACTTCAATTACTTATACTATTTTAGGGAGTGTTAAGACCATAATAGCCCCTAGTTTGTTAGTGATAACATATTCCAAGGATACCCAATTAGCTCCTAAATCATTAACTCTTTCAACATGGACACTTTTTGGTGTCCACATCATAACAATCCAAATAGACACCCAAGTAGTGAGTGCATCGGTGTGCATCATTTTTATGATTACCAATAGTATTTCCCCTCTATCCACTCATTTGGTTCCCTAATTATATCCATAAATGATTACCACGTCAGCCCCTTATTCTAGTATGACTCAGGTTGGTTTGAGCTTCGTGCCTAAAAATGTGAAAATGGTAACTTTTTAAATTCCCACCAAATAGGATTCTATTATTAGCTTAGATAATCCTACTACAAACTTAACTCCAATAGACCTAGAAAATAATCCCATGAAGAAATCAAAGGTAACTCCTTAATA
Source organism: Torreya grandis (assembly GCA_037957365.1). Taxonomy (NCBI): domain Eukaryota; kingdom Viridiplantae; phylum Streptophyta; class Pinopsida; order Cupressales; family Taxaceae; genus Torreya; species Torreya grandis. Next base: position 480,947 of record JARHVA010002691.1, read on the forward strand.
TCCCCCTATTAAAGTTTCAATTTATCCTTTTTGAGACTCTACTTAGCTTACCCCTCCCATGGTTCCCTAGTCCTCCTTTCCCATCACCTTGAAGACTCAAAGATTCAATTTTAACTAATGAATTTCCTCATTCTTATTAAACACACCCATCCTAGGAGGAATTGGTCCCCACATCTACATGACCCATGATTAGTGGTGAGCCTAATTTTTCCCCTAGGTTTCTCTATTCATTTTCCCTCCCTTCATCTCCTACCTCATCCAACTCAAAAAATTTCATCCATCCTTCCTTCTACTTTATCTATCCATATTCATTTCAATATTTTATCTTCCATTTTAGTTGGTTATACCCCTCTTGTTCTACCTTCCAACACCTTAGGTAAATTCATGAGGTAAATATGGCTTGGACCCATAGAGTCCTCAAGAACACATAAAACATAAATATTCTATCATGAGAATATAGATAGTGGTAATTTTATAGGACCTCTAATAGCATGAAGAGAGTGATCATGGAGACCTTTACCCAAGAGGGGAATCCTATTGTCTATAGAACTGAGTAGGATCTCTTCTCCATAATTAAAATGAAGGCACCTAGTGTAGAAGAGAGAGTGGATAAGGACCCAATATATATACTATAAACTACCCATGGCCTCACTAAAAAATTCATATAGGATATTAAGGAGTAAGTGTGGGTACTTAGAATACATGAGAAGAGCACTTTTCCTATAGAATTAATTGTTATAATTAAATAGGACCTTATATAACTCTTAACATCCCTTGGATAAGTGGTTAGAATAATAATCATTATTGAATAGCAAAAAAAACACATGAAATCATACTTAAAAAGACTCACTCACATGGAAAACAAATTCAAAAAGATATTTGTGGTTATCCACAAGGGTATGATCCCATATCTCAAGCCCTTGCCTCTTGTGGACCTAAACTTATGTCAAAATTATGACATAAACACGAGAGTCTTGATTGAGTATTGGTTAGCCTTGTCATAGATAGTAATATAACCTCTAGAGGAAGGAAAGGAATGGATATTAATGTAATCAAAATAATTCAACATCATGGTGATGTTCCATCTAAGTGGCACCTTACTATATAGATGGGAATTCAAAGTCTACCTGGATCAATTTAACTAGGTCATGAGGAGAAAGGTGGTAAAGGCCAATGAGTCTATAGGTAACGTAATTTTAGAGCTCTCAAAACACTCCACAATAAGTATTAGTCAAGTGTCCAAGGTAAAGGTCTCCCTCAAGGCCCCACTCCAAGTGCATTTATGGATGTTGGCCTAAGTTGAGGTGATCTTTCAAGAGCATCTCATGAATTTGGACAAACTAAACTAAGAATTTTATGTAGTATAAATTCCATTCTCAATTGAAGAGGCACATCCCAAGTATTTATGGAGTTGTCCCCTTCAAACATCTTCTTTATTTATTTTCGGTGGGAAATGGGGATTTTATTTCATCTATCTTTGGATATGAGATGTTTTATGATATAATTCAATTATAACCATTTTAGGCCATGATTCCCCAAGAATAGGATCCTATTCTACTTGGATATGGGTCTGATATCTCCAATATAAGTTTCCTTACTATATTTTGGAAGGGTCAACATTTTGTATGTAACAAAGGCTCTATTAAAGTTAATATAAGTTCTTTACCATTTTTAATGGTGTTTTGTGATATGGATGTTATCCAATAACTTTTGTAATTAATGAATTCATGAAAATACTAAATGATTGAAAATATAACTTAATTCATATGATGAATGTAGTAATTAGAACACTTTTGGCCATTTTAATCATCTATGAACTTTATTCATTTTCATAGAAACACTTGTTAGTCAATGTGTTTTATGCTTCAACATAATTTGAAGGACCTATGTATAGTTTACTATAGGTCAATCTTATATGTTTATATTTAGATTAAAATTCATAAATTAATATTCTCATTATTTCCTTATATTTCTATCTTGTGTGATAACACGTTTGAGCTCTTTATGAAACTTAACACATAGTGGTATAACTATGGTTAGGTACACACTTGTTCTTAAATATTTTGCATATTTTGTGAACCAAGAACCTATTTTATACCTTACTCTAATCCCTCTCTTATATATTTATTTTGGAACCAAAATATCTTTCCCTTTTATTTATAAATTGGAGAAATGAAGCTCAATAGTCCTTAGTATGAAAATAGGCAAAACTAGGTTAGAATTAGAACCCCTCCATCAATCTAGGTATTAGATCCCTCATAGTAACACTACATCTCGTAGTGATTCATTTCAATTAGGTTATATCATGGAACCCAAAACCTCTAACATGTACCTTAGGTTTCTCAAAAGCTATCCTAAAATGGGAGGATAGAAGTTCCTTATCATCCCAATATCTTCTTTGATCTTTTACTCTTAGAAGTCTAGGGAAAATGTGTTCATGCAAGTAGTCATTAGGCAACAACATGTAAAGAAAGAATTGTCTCATTTATAAATGACATAAATAAAATAATTGGGAAGGTTTAATAGGATACTTATCATGACCCTACAAGGGAAAAAGGCTTGATGTACTAATAAACACAAGTTATTAAGAACATAAAATAACATGCCATGTCTAAGGGAAATGACACAACCATTAATACACAAATATATGGACATATTATTCACATAATGATGTAAGAGGATTAGTGACTATGCTCACTGAAATTTTAAATTTTTTGACTACTCTAAAAAATGAATATATCTCATAGAATACTATAAATCTCTTGCATTACTTGCTAGAGTGCACACAATGATGTCAAAAACATACTCATAAGGTTTTTGGTACATAAATAATAAGAAACCCTAAGATGTTGATTCCTACATGTATATTTAGATATAAGTGTATGAATTACCTAACACTATGTTTGATTTTTAAATCATAGTAAATATGATTCCTCAATTTACCTATGAATCTATTGGACAACCAACACTTAGCTATAATAAATTCATAATAAGCCTCATGCTATGGTAGGATAGAGCCTATTGGTCGATTAGAATATGTATCAATCAAAGTGGCTGAGCTAAAATTTTGAGGACATTTTGAATTCATTGACAAGAAGAATGATGAAACACACTCCCTTGGCCAAAGGGGCTTCACAAGAGGTTTTTTTGGTTTTTAAGGATCACTAAGAAAGGCTAAATCATCCAAGACTTCTCCACAAGACTAGATTATCTAAATAGAAACCTTAAGATAAGACTCCTCAAGTAGAATATTGGAAGACATAATTGTAAATAAGCATAAGTGAATAATAACTCTTGATTATTTCTAAATAATGATGAAAATAACTTGTATATATAAGTAGATTTAACCCTAAGTCCTTCCAAAGTTTTGACTAGTAGGGTCAACTTAGTCAACCTAGTACTACTATGGATAAAATTTCACTAGGTCATGGGCTAGGTAAACCAAAAGTTGACCTAGACCCTAAATGAATTTTACCCACAATATTACAAGGTTGACCCATTTGACCTAGTACTTTAATTAGTAAAATGGAGTTTAATGTGAGGAAAATAAAGATAGAAGGTGGTAAAAACTAGAGGAGTGTGAAAAAAAGGAGTAATAACTTAGGGAATGGATTTTAGGAGTAGGTTGGATTGGTAATAAGTGGTAATAAGGGATACAAATCCTATAAAGCACCAATGGTCTACCCATCCCTTTCTTGATGCAACCCTTAGGGTGTGAACTTAGAGAGATTAATTTTGGATAGGTTCTATAAGATAGAAAACATTAGTATTTGATAAAAGATAAAAATATTATGTGTATACATATGCCCCACTCAAAGATCATCACTTGTCACTCAGGTATAATAGGGTATGGTGCTTTGATAAATAACATGGTAACACACAATGATGAGGCTAAAAAAATTTGTAGTATTTTAAATAAAAAATAACTAAAATTTAAATGATGGAAAGGGAAATAACTAAAAAGTAAATGCAATGCATACCTTGAATTACCTTTATTACTGGATGGTTATCTACTATGTTTTTAGTTTTGATTATGGAGGGTGCAAAGACTAATTTTGAAAAACCCAAGAATACAAAACTAAAGATAAAAAACAAAAAAATGCAATAAAGCCAAGATAACTAGTGTTATGTGGATGGGACATACATAGAAATTTGTTAAGCTAGGGTGATAAGTGATATTTTAGACCAAATGACCAAGTCAAAATTTAGATTAAATTGGGTAATATAAAATCTAAGGCTACTAAAGACTTAATAACTCAAATAATTAAACCTTAAGAAATAAAGGCAAACTCACCAAATCAAACCAGGGATACATGTCAAAAATATGGTAATCAAACATCAATGTAAAAGTAGTAACAATCCTTAAACAAAAATGGGCAAGAAAAAAATGGTGAAACAACATTGATGAATAAGAACTAGCAATCCTTACTGAATCATCAATGGAAAAAGGTGCATAAAAGAGAAAACAACATTGATGAGTGAGAAGTAACAAGCCAACCTAACTCAATAATGGAAAAAGGTACATGAAAGTAGAAATGAACTTAGGTGTCCACAAAAATTGTGGTATAACAATGACAAATCGTAAAAGAGAGAACATATCAAGTCTAGAAATGTAGAGACATGGTGTAAAGAAATAAAATCCATAGTTTCTCAAACTTATTATTATTCTCTAAGGATAGATAAAACTAAAACAAATTAGTGCTAGAATGTTTTTAAGATGTGAATAAGGAAGTAGAGAAGAGGGAAAATATATGTGGAATCACACTTTGCCTATCAAAGGGGGAATGAAATGGGTGGATGAGATAATTCAGGAAAACCCAAGGTAGAGAAACTCTTTATTGAAATTAAAACACTCAAATTAGATTTGTCAAACTAATAGGACTTTCAACCTTAAGGACTCTAAATAACTTCTCTTAGACACAAAAGTCTTAGGTAAACAAATGAAATATATATGTCATCCCATGAAGGCTATATGCACAAAAATTAAAATGGACCTACATTCCCACAATGTGTTCCTTATTCGTCAAGACCCATTATGGATCCATTGGTATAATATGAATATTGGGTACTTACACGAGAAAGTAGGTAACACCATATTTTTTTTAAATGATCATATTCCAATATATTGGCCTATCGCACCCCAATAGACCTAAGATCTATTGCATGGCCAATTATGGAGTTTGAGATTTAATTAGAGATAGGATATGTGCTTGTATCATGAATTTTGGTGTGATATGGATTTTGAAATTTGAATGTTGCCATTTATATATCATTGTTTTTTGTTTAAAATGATCTGGCTTTAAACTTTCCTAGTGTATTTTTCTATTCCTCCTCCATATGGATTCAAAATATCAAATGTGGGTGCCAAAGATGACTTTTATTTGAATAATGGAATTAGTTTCTAAGAGAGAGAACTTAATAGAGTATAGTATCTAAGAGTCTCATAAAATTAGATGACATAAAATTTTTGTCTTAAATTTGACCTTGTTTTATCTAATGTAGATTGAAAGGAAATGAAATTATGAGGAATGAAATATGAAACAATTTAAATTACTTCAAATCATAAAAATGTGACAATGGGATAAAAAGGGATAAAATGATAGTAAAGTGTGATTCTTTATCATAATAATGAGGTAAAGATAGTAAAACATGCTAAGACATGTTGTTATGCAAATTTTATGGATAAAAGAAACAAAAAGATAAAGCTAAGAACAAAGATCAAGAACTTGTAACCGTTACAAAATACATTCTAGATAAGGAGTGACAAGATGGTGATTTTATGAGGAAGGCTAAGTCCTATCCATGGTCTTACATTGTAATGCATAAAACATAAACCCATGAGGGTGACAAAAATTATTGGAATAATAAATGAGGTAAGAAAACATTATATTTATGAGGAAGGCTAGGTCCTATCCATGGTCTTACAATGCAACTCATAAAAGAGAAAACCATAGGGTGAAAAAAATTGTGTAAAAAATATGAAAATAAATAAGACTATAGTGCATCATGAGGAAAAATAGGTCCTATCTATGTTTTGAAAATGTAACTTATGAAAAAAAGGGAAACCAAAAGACTAAAAATGAAGGATTAAGATGGTGAAAATAGATAACTAATACAGAGGGTGAGACCCATGTAAGTATCCTACAAAAAGTGTTAGATAGATAGAATATATAAATCATGAAAATAAGGGAAGGAATTTACATTAATGGTCATATCAATGATGAGCATGTGACAATAATCTTATGTGTCTCAGAAGGTTTATTAAATTTGAATTAGTTTAGTAGCATGTCGGGTAGAATAAGAGTGGGAATCACAAGATGCCCTAAAGGGTGAGTAGATGTAGGGATAAGCATCTTAATATACCCTAGATTTTGAAATGACATGTGGGTGGGAATCACAAGATGATACAAAGGCTAGAGTAAAATGTGGATGGGCATAGCAAGATGCCCCACAAGCTAAAAAAAGGAAGAAAATATAAGAAGGAAAGAACATCGCATATGGTGTCTAAATAGAGTCAGGTTGTCCAACAAGATTCTGATAACGGACTTCATGATAATTTGAAAAAATTAAATAGAATGCTAAAGAAGGAGAAATAGGGAATTGAATTAGATAGACAAGATAAGTAGTAAGAGTATAGAATCAACTAGGTTGACTTAGTACTGCAAATTAGGGAAAATAGAGCTTGATAAGAGTACATAGTTGAAATATTATTATCTAATTGGCATAAGAGATATAGGGTTGATCCCATTGACCTAGTACTATATGTAAGGGGGAAAATAGCCTGTAAGAGACTATGTTGAATAGAATGACTGTGTATTGAAAAAAAAATTTACAAGTAATTTTGAAATCAAGAAATGAAAGGAAACACACAATCAATTGGGTTAGTAAGGATGATCCAATTCAGGCACATAACATAAAACCTTGCACCAACATTGGCTAATGAAATGTTTTGTAGTAAAACATATAATTACACAAAGAACAAGTAGTCAACTTATAAAGTAAATTATAACTAAGTGGTCATCCTAAATGTTGTTAGATATTAGAGTATGATTTTAAGTGTGATAGGAAGTTGGTTGAAAGTAAGAAACTAGAAAGTAATCTATGGATGGTTTTAAGATGTTTAGGATAAAATGGATCTATGGTGGAAATGGTACTATCTTGGTATTTAGGCCTACCCCCTTACTTCATAATCCCAGAGTGATAATGGTTTTAGGTGTTTTGCTAATATATACCATTAACCACATGTTTATACTTGGCCAAAAAACCAAGTCAGATTCCATATTGGTGATGAAATACAAGTAGGTAGGCCTTAGGTAGTTAATTATTTAAATATATTTTAATATTATGTGATTGTTGTTAAAGTGCTCTAATTTTTAGTTGTAAATTTTGCCAACTATGTCGATTGGGTTCACCTAGTTCTACAGTTCCCTATTTGTTGAAAACTATGAAGAATACTATACAAATAGTATCGACCTAGATGTTTTATAGAAGTTTGGAAGTGTAATATGTTGATACGGTTGACCTAGTAGCCTTTTTAGAAGTAAAAACCTATATTGTGTTGACCTATTTGATCCAGTAACTTGTATTTGATGAATACCTACACAAATAGAATAAATTAATTTTGATGAGATTGTGTGTTAAACCTATTCATATAAGTTATAAACTATAATAGCACTATTGACCTAGTATCACAAATATAGAAAAATAATAAATAATATGAAAAACATGAAATAAAACCTACAAGGGTTAGATTCAAATCAAGTTCACCATAATGTGTGAAATCAGAAATGCATCATGTCTATAAGTCAATATTAACTCAAAGCATATATATCATACTTACACTTATGATTTAGGATACATTAGATAATCAAGAACATGACCAATACAGGGATCTATGAATCACAATAAACCATACTAGTGAAGGTTCTAAAACCTGTATTCAAGCACAATCATGAAATAACCCTAACTAGGTCTTATGTTTTCATATCCACTATATTAATAACAAATAAATCAAATAAATCTAATCTAGTGCTCACCAAAGATTATGGCACAATATGGGGGTTGGTAAACAAAAAAACATGCATAGGAGAATCTAAATTAATCTATGTATGAGTAAGACCCTAATACATGGAGAAAAAGAGTAATATTATTTGAAGCCAATAATTATGCTACTTATATCTACTAAAGAGAGGAACAAAGCTATAGAATAGTTACCTAAAAGAGGAACCCATCGAGACTAAATATCTCCCTTGGCCAAAGGGGCTTTGAAAAATATTTGTATGGTTTATAAGGATCACTAATAAAGGCCAAAGCATCTAAGACTTATCTATAGGACTATATTCTTCAAGTATAAAACCTAAGCTAAGACTCCTAAAGTAGAATGGTGGAAGAGTAGATTATAAAAAATCACAAGAAAATAATAACTCTTGATCATTGGTAAATAATAATGAAATGAACTTTTATATATATGCATATTTAACCCTAAGCCCTTCCAAAAGTTTTTATAGACAAGGTCAACCTAGTATTATTATGGATAAAAATTCATTAGGTCATAATCTAGGTTAGCCAAGAGTGAACCTAGACCCTAAATTAATTTTACCCACAATAGTACATGGTTGACCCAATCGACCTAGTATTGTAAATAGTCAAAATGAGCTTAATCTAAGGAAAATAATAATGGAAGGTGGTAAAAGACTAAAGCAGTGTGTAAAAGAGGAGTAATATCTTAGGGAATAGTTTTTAGAAGCTGGTTAGACTGGTAACAAGTGGAAATAAGGGGAAATAATCTTTTGAAGCACTAATGGTCTACCCACCCCTTTATTGGTGTACCTTTTAGGGAATTCAATTAGAGATGTTGAGTCTTGATGGGTTCCTACAAGATAAAAATCATTAGTATTTGATAAAATTGAAAATATTATGTGTGTATAGTTAGCTATGTGATTTAAAAGATCAAAGCAGATATGTGAAAGTTAAAGTTAGTATGAAGGCAAATTTGAGTTTGATGTCAAATATCTAAGGCCATTAAGAATAATTAGAAATTGAGATGGAGAATTATACACAATTTATTCAAAATGTAGATGACATAAGAGACATGGTTTCTTGAGGAGCAACTCAAGTGTTCCAGCATAAGGTGAGTTTTTGGTTAGCATTTCATTATGATTTTGTTGAGTTCAGGTCTAAATTTCATATGGAAATTTTTGGAATACCATTTTCCATTGATGTTAAAGGGGGAGAAAAATTAGAATAAGGTAAATTTTCAGTTAGGGAGTAAAGACCTATTGAGATAAGATTCTGAGAGTGGTTTGCCATCAATGACAAAGTAGGATATTGTTGAGCATTATCATTGATGTCAAAAGTTGTCATTGATATCAAAGGTACATGATGGTCTAGAGGCATATATCATTGGTATAGGTCATTCATGGCCAAGAGGATTTTTTGAGGGTCCCATAAATTCTTTGGTGAGGTTCTGAAGATATCAATTACCATTTGGAAAAATCAAAATGCATATCAAAAGCTTAGAAAATCTAGAACATCACTGAACATCATGCATATCCTCCCAAACCAACAAGTTTATTATTTTATTAAATGCACTTGAAAAGTTAAACTTTAGTCAAGGGTTATATAGAGATGATGTCAGACATCCCAAGAAGTTGTCTTGAAAATTTGTTATCATGAGGAATCTTCTATCTCAAGCCATGTGGCATCAAATTTGGTGTGCAGATAAGAGACATGCTAGAGACTGTCAAGTTTAACCTTAGGAAATGGTCATTGTAATTCAAAATATGACCAATGAATTTGAATTTGAATCAGTCTACTACAAAACCTAAGAGCATAGAAAATTAAATAGAAGACATGATATTGATCAAAATAGGTTGGTTTAAAAAGAAAAGATGAACTAGACAATGTGAAGAAAATCTTACAAGTGGAAAGAGTTCTTGATTATTTGTACAATTTTAATAACTTCATGTCAAACTAATAGATTGTAGACTATAAAAAGTTATAGAGACCTGAGTAGAGATAAATGTGATTAGAAATGGTTTAAATCCTTGGAAATGATTTTTTTAAATATTGTATGATCTTCTTGGTTCCTTTTAGATATTTTCCATGTACTGAGCTATATTTGGAAGTATATTTTGTGCAAAAAAAATTATTAAAGTTTACTGTGTCATGAAGGTCTTTATCATTGGCTAACAAGATTACTTGTAGAATTTTTGAATGACTCTTATCTTAAATAAAAATTAATCTAAAAGTCTAAAAGTGTTACTAAGGTCATATAATGAATGACTATGTATTATACATGGTCAGTATATGTGGTATGAATAAGAACATGAAAGACAAAGGTAAGATATACCTATGAGGGTTTCTTGTCTTCATATACTAATAAACCCTAGGAGAGTCCTTCATGAAGTAAAAGAATTTTATATGTCTTTAAAATTTTATTGAACATTAGGTGGTTAATTTTCATAGTGTTCTATAGTGAATGTCATGCTTGAAAGGTGTGGAATGATTTAATCACTGTGCTTAGTGTGTCTTAAATATAAAATTAAAATATGGATTGGTCTACAAGACTAATATGATCATGAAGGTATCTTTGTAAATATGGATTGACATATAAATCATGTCAAAGTGTAAAAATAACATGGTCAAGATTCCATGGAGAGACCTCATAGGTCTGAGAGAATCATAACAAAGTTTTAAGTATGTAGAACATAGTGAAATTATGATAAAATAGTAAGCATAAAATAAGATTATAGAGTTATTCATTGGGGTATTACGATGAAGATTTGAATGTTATATGTGAATAAAGATGACCTTAAGGTAATATATTACCAAGGCAAATTTTTTATATTATCATTTTTTATATCATGAAGAAGACAAGTTATGACCAAGGTCTGTCATAGTGAAGCATGTAAGCATAGACCTAGTTGACAAAATGATGCACGGAAGATGTTATGATGAGGTATGTTCCACGGTGGCTTGATTAACATGAAGGATATATATTGATGAAAGAATAATATTTGAGATACAATATGGACATGGCATGATTGATATTTTCTCCAACATAGAGGACTAGAATGTTCCATTAAAATAATATATTTGATATTTGACAGACCTAATAGACATAGTGGATAAGCATTGATTATAAAGATGTTTTATACTCACACGAATTGAGTGTGATTGATCTAGGAATTTTATGATGACCTTTTGGTCATGTGTCATAGTTATATATGATTGGTGTGACCTATTTGTGTGAGGTGAAGGTGATCAAGCAAAATAGAAGTCTAGCAGATAATGAACTAGGTGTTTTACATACCTAATGAGCAGTGAACTAATACAAGAAGGGTTATCATCATATATATGGATCAGATATTGATTGTGGAGATCAAAAAATATTATAAGAGATTATTTTCATAGTGTGTGAATGGATAATTATAGATTGAGGATATCAAAATTCTCAAGAATAGCTTGGATAACCAAGAGTAGGTAGACCTAATGCAATTAGGTCTCCATGAGACCTAATAGAGGAATAAGGGTATAATGAGTTGTGGACAACTAATATGGGACTGATTTGTTATATATCAATGTATATATGATATATTTAGACTATTATTATGGATGACCTTGATGGTAAAATATTGTGGCTGACCATAAGGTGAGATGATCATTTGACTAGTATTTATACAAGGTCAAATTGTTACTTTATGAAATGTTTGAAAAAAGAAAAGTTGAATATAAATCTAGAAGAATAGATCAGAGGATGTCAAGATGGATATAAATACATACTATGGAATTATGTGATTGATTATTATAATTTTAACATCAAAATATGGGTAGAGATTTCCAAATGAAAGATAGTATAAAGAGAAGTAGAATAGAATTTATGAGTCTATCATAGATGAGTAGAGATGTTTTAGAAATATGACTATATTGATGAGACTTATGATCATAAGAGAAGGTGAATAATATGTAGATATGAAATAGAAAGCTGTGTATGAAGATTAGAAGCAAAAAAAAATTAGAAAGAGGACCGTCATTTGTTAAAGATTACAACAAGGACAAATTTGGTAGGCATAAGTCTACTTGGCTGAGTGGGTGCTTGGTTAAGAGGTGGTTGAGTTGGTGTTGAGTCACTAAGGGAGTTGGTGTTTCCTTGAAAATGGTTTCTTGCTAAAGAATATATCAATTTGGTGCTTAATATACTTGGGTTGGTGCTGAAAGTTGAGTGGGTGCTCAATTGAACTTGATTCATTGATTTATAGGACTATGTTTCTAAGTTATGGTCAATGTGTTTTATTCCTCACGAGGTTTTCCAACATATATGATGTGTTAATACTTGTTAAGTGTATATTATCATTACTACATTATTATACTAGTTGATATTTCTTATATGATGATGTTGCTTGATGAATGATTAGAAGATATATTGAAGTGAAAGTAAATTTTTATAAGGTCACTAATGCATCCCCCCAAGTGATTGTGTTTCCAACAAAAATAAGGTAATGAAAGTCTCTTAAACCTTCTCAAGCATCCACAAAACATGAAATAAATTTGAAATAGGTATATAAATATTGAAATAAGAATTATTCATACTAATAGATGGTTTAAGTTGCTTAATAGGGTGAACAAAACATGTAAACTATTTGAAAATGTGCTCTTAAATAAGTACAACAACATCAAGGTGATTGGCATTCATGAGAAACATGTGCAGAGGCTCTTAGTGGGTGATTTTTGTTAGTTTGAGGCTTATTTTTAGCTAGATACTTAGAAAGGAATATAAGCAATGAGAAAAGTCAAGATTATATACCTTCTCTCCAACCATCACATGTTCTGGACAAAAGTGGCGAGTTTAGAGTGTTTCTAGGAGTTGCTCAAGCAAAAATACTAGGTCATAAATCAAGGAGCATCAAAGGTAAATATAATAGGAGATAAATGGAGTGAAAATTACATGATTTATCCTCCATTATTTTGATAAAATATCTAATCCTACATGGAACAAGTCAAAGGCATTGAAAGATATTATGCATTCAACTTCTTGGTCTCCTTTCCTTACACATGATTATACTAATGGAGGTAGTTGATGAATTTATAGTTTTTTCTTATCTCACCCATTTATACACTTTATATCTGACTATAAAATTATTTGAAGAATATCCCTCTACTTTTATGTCACAAGATTATACCATTTTTAAGATTGTACATAGGCTTTAACCTTGACATTAATAAAGAATTGATATTACTAGTTTATAAAATTTTATGTATTCGTGTATAATGCTTGGGTTTCTAATATATAATTGTGTACATCAATGTTTTACCTTGTAATGTTTTCCAATGCCTATTATCTTCATGTATAAGTATATCACTTTATCTTAAATGTTGTATGTTGTGTATAATTAAGTTTATGTAGAATTATTTATGAGTTCCCACCATTTAGGCCTTTCAAGGTGAACTATATCCCTTATGAATGTTGTGTTATAATTATTACCTTAATGAAAACCATTTATATGAGAGATGTTTGATTTAAATATTTATGGATAAGTTATCAATTTTGAAGACTATTTTGTGTTGATTTAACAAGTTGATGAGTTCTCTAGACATTGGTGCATCATCACTTCATATTTTTAGTTTACTTATATCCATTTCATGATGAAATACTTAATTAAGGATTTAAATAGTCCATGTTAAATATTTTTTTAGGATTGAAAATTAATTATACATTAGGTTCACTTAGATTAGGTAGGATTTGATCTTCTCCAAGGGTTCATCCCAATGATCCAAGCTCATACACCTTGGGGATGTTCCCATTGTTTCATTAAATCAACATAATAATCAAATGGGTGTATGTTTCATGCGAAAACAATAGGACACTACTTCAGGGGGTGCTCACTTAACATTCTCCCATCATCCTCTCCTTGAAGGACTTTTTTCTTATAGGTTTTCTCCTTCTCTTCTATTTTGAGGGGATCATTCTATACATGTGTACCTCATCAGGCCTTGTTGTTGAGAACCTTTTCTTTACATATTTAAATTTTATTTTCCCTACAAGTTACACTTAATGGTGTGTTGTTTTTAGAAAGGCTATTTCTCAAACTATTTTCACTATTATTGTGAATATGGTTATTTCCCTAACTAATTTCACTCTTGGGTCTCATTCACAATCTTTCATTGAAGTTTACTTCAGTTTTATGACTTATGTCTCACCTCAAATGATCTACACTTGTGAAAATACTATAAATGGGTAATGAGTGGTTTTTAATTAAATACACATTTTAAAATTTTTTGAAATCAATCATGCAGATTCAATTGTGTTTCACATGATTTTGCATCTTTGATAATAATACTTTTTATTCTTATCAATTTTAATATGTTGGGTGAGAGTTCTTCATTAGGCCTTCAGATTCTCATTAGGTTATCTATATTTATAAATAGCACAGTTATAAATATGTGTTGTATATCCCCAACCACACTACATTATATGGTTGGTCACTTAAGACATTTTAGTAATCCAAATAGGTCTTAAACTAGACATAACTATGCCACCTATATGGCTTTGTGCTCAATAGTTATCTACTAGTATGTAAATAAGCAACTTGGATTTTTACACCTTAAAATATGTGACTTTAACCTTACTTATCTATATATAATTCACCTATTGACTATTGATTTAAGTGGATTTTAGGATTGGATGATTTATAACAATGCCTCAAGGATTTTTATATGTATTCATAATGTGAAATTTATTAGGATTAACATGTATATATATATAACTAACTCTTTAATTAGTTTACATGTATAACTGACATGCATAATTTGAGGGAAGAATCAAGGGAAGGGTTTTAAACTTTAATATATTTTTTGATAAACTAGGACACTTTTGGTGAAGGTAGAGAATATTGGTAACTAGTATCATTTTATTGATGGTATAACTGAGTATGATGGAGAAGACAGTGATATGAAGAATTAAGAAAAAATACTTAGGATAATGGATAGATTATGGATAGATCATGGAAATTATTTATGTGAATGATGGTAAATTTATAATTCCAATTGCATAGATAAATTGATGGCTAAGAGATAATCTAAGCAAGAGTCAATTTTACACACACACACACACACACACACACACATAATTGACTCTTTCTTAGATTCTCTCTTAGCCATAAATTTATCTATTAAATTGGAATTATAAATTTACCATCATTCACATGATGGATTTTCATGATATATCCATAATATATATATATAAGTAATGATCATTACATATATAAGTGTTTAGTAGTAAGCCACACATAATATCCATGTTGTGAATCATGGAGTGGAACATAAGTATAATAATACATGATATGGATCAGTATACCACATATAAAAAATATATCATAGATGTATCTGCATATATGCTCATAATGCAAAGATCATGGGAAACATAAGAACTCAAGATAGCACATGAATTTGACTCAATTATAAACTAACATAGAAAATATGGTCATGAGATGTACTAGAGTATGCTTGCCAAAAATTAAGCATGATGTGACAACATGAAATAAATGTAATCATATAATCACACTAGATATAATTTCATACAACATACATGAATATTCACACAATTTAATAGTCAATAATAGTCACTCATGGAACACATAATTTAACACATAATAATAAAAAAATGTAATGTTCAATGACATACATATCACTCATATTATATTTTCATATGCAATAAAGTATCAAACTATATAAAAAAACATCATTGATCAGACATATAACATGCAATAACATCAACATGCATAAAAAACTCAAGACTAATCTACATAATCAATCCATGTCATTATCACATATAGTAAAGTATAATACCCATTTTATTTAGCATTATAAATAGTATACACATGATAAATTACTATATAATAAGTGTATTAAACTCTATATTATTAATGGAATGATCATAGAAGGTTATAACCTATATAGTGTACCAAGTATCCCCCAATGTAGGGATGCCACCAATGTAGTAAGGTATCCCACAGGTATATGAATCACTTAGAATTTTATACTCATGTCATATGTAACTTGTATGTCATACATCCTACTCATGTTATTTCTATATGATATTTCACTTTTCACATTCAAGAAAGGAAAATGAGAAACTAAGAAGAAAGGGACGAGGGTTTGTACATACCCAAATTGTGGACTTGCGCACCAGATTCAGACGATAGCAGGAACTCCTCTTTGGTTGTGGAGGATGACACTTGAAAGAGAGAGAGACTAAAACATGAAAAACGTTAGATGACAAGAAAGTGGACTGCCAAGTGAAAGCTTAGTCCTAGAAGTGCAAAGACTTCTCAGAGGATGACAGTCCACTGTTAAAAATAGAATATTTAATAGAAATAGAAATAATGAAGGACAAAATGAAGAAGATAAAAAGCAAATGCGTACCTGATATGCAGCAATTTGCTTTGCACAGTCGCTGATGTCGGTGGTTTTGTTAGTATCGGTCAAGGAAGGTCGTCGACATCGATTAGGATGCTGACATCGGTAGGGGAAATGGTCGAGGTCAGTCAGGGTAATGGCCAGGGACAAGTTCAAGTTTAGGTTTTTGGTCTGCAAGGTGGACTGTGGTTTCATCTGAGGGTCACGGAGCCTGTTTGAGGGTCTGAGGGACTGTTTGGGGGTCTGAGGGACTATTTTAGGGTCTGAGGGACTGAGAATATTGTCTAGGAATGGACTGGATGGGTGACAGAGGCAAAAGGAGGATGAATGGGAGACAGGGATCTGAGAAGGCTTTTTAGCCTCTCAGGGAAGGACAAAGAAGGTTGTGGACAATGGGCTAGATTAGCAGATGAATTCAAATAAGAAATGAAATAAAAATAAGGAAAGTACTTACCTCCTGCTTACTAAAGGAAGAATGGAGGAAACCTATTGTTGGGGCTGTTGAGGAACCTGCAAATGCCAAAAGCCTAGAGCTATCTCTGTAGGGTACCTATAGCTACTAATGCTTGTTGTGTGAGAAAGAGAGAGAGAAAACATGAATGCCAAGTGCCAAAAGAGTTCACGTTCATGGGGGGAGAGCAGTTGCAGAAATGAAGTTTTGAAGGCAACCAATGCTGGTAGAATCGCTGATGTCAGCTGCATAATGACCGACATCGGCAGCAGAAGAATGGGGATAGAGGCTAAAATTAGCCTCTGTCTATTCTTGCACGCTGCCAGGGTCAAAATGGTCATGGGAAAATGGTTGAGGAGGGCATAAATGGATGCGGGAGGAAGGGCTAAAATGAGATTTGGGTCATAAAAGCTAGGAAAGAGGTGGGGCCATCCAAGGAGGAGATCTAAGGTGGCATGGGTGAGGTGGAAAGGAGATAATAAATTAAAATATTTAATTTAATTTAATTTAATAATGGAGGGGACTTAGGACAAGTATTAGGAAATAGACCAAGGGGGCCAAAGGGGGAGGATGATCTAGGGGGTAGACACAATTTTAGTGTCTACATTTTCCCCTTTTTGAGTTGTTGGTTGTTCTTGATGAACTGCAAGACAAAAATAGGAGTTGGTTGCCCTAGGTATGGGATGAGGTGTTCCCCCCTTAAAGTAGGAGTCGAGGGAAGGGAACTTGAGATCGAGTGTCGATTTGACAGAGAGATGGATAAAGAGGGTGAGTGTCGAGTGTGAATGTTGTAAAGGGTGAGATTGCATGTGTACCACACCACGGGATGGTCAGGTCAAATTGTCACAGGTTAAGGGCCGAGGAGTGCCAAAATTGAAATAATCAGGCCCCAACATTTGGTCGTAGCTAATCAAGTTATTCAATCTAAGTTGAAGCTCCAATGGTCATCATGTTTTAGGTATCTTGGGCTCAAGAAGTGCTCTTGAAAACACAAAAAACATCACAAGTAGTGGGGATCAACCGGCTTGCGATCCAATACTTGTGAGGGTCATAAATAGTCTATGCACAATTTTGCTAACCATTCGTGAGGTAGCATACATGCAAAAATAACCAAGGCAATGTTTGTCTTGGAAGTGGTCAGAGTCTGAGGAGATAGTCATGATCTCTATGGCCTGGTGGTTGAGGCAGGTGGAGGCAAAAGTGATCTCAAGTGTGCCCCAAGATGCTAAGATGACTTCTACAGTGAAAGCTGACTGATTAGGGCATGATTTTGGTCATGGTGAATAAATTAGAGGGTTGGAGGATGCCGACATCGATAGAAATTGACCAACATCAATGGCCTAAGGCATGTAAATGCTAATGTCTATGGCCTACCAAATCTGACAAAACTAGATTGGTGGCCCACCAAAATTCATTTGCTACTTGTTGACTGAGAGAAAAAGAGCTCTGGAGTTGATTGAGTGAAAGTGACCCAGAGTTGACTGAGTGAGCAGGGTGAGGTGGCAGATAGGCATTGGTGGAGAGAGGGAGTGAGTTGGAGAGTGATTGGAGGCTATAGAGGTGTTTGTGGGTCAGGAGGAGCTAGCGGGAAAATTGAGACAGAGGAGATGGCAGAGGGTGGAGGAGGATCCACGGGAGGTCCACCACTAGCAGCACCTATTGTGCTACCACGCTGACAATGCTGAGATGAGGTAGGAGGCCCTAATGAGCTCAATTGGTTGATTTTAGTTTTAATTTGGTTTTTGAAATTTTAGTTTTTTTAGGTAGAAATTGAGGGGTGAGGGTAGCTAGGAAGGTGGGTGGGGGGTCTAGGATAGGTTAGGAGTAATTAGGATAGATTTGGGGGTGAAAGGGGGGTTAAATGGGGAAGCCCTAATTTTTAGGGCTCACCCCATTCAGGTCTAGGGCTGAACCAGTCACTGACATCAGTGGATTCACCGGCATCAGCCGACTAGCGACTAGCGTCAGTCACCTTCCTGCCATCATCGATCACTATATGACTGACGTTGGTTAGGTAAGTGTCAATGTCAGTAAGAGAACTAATGTCGGTGGATGCCTCGTCAGAGAGAGGTTGAAAAAAATGCCAAGTCAAAGGGCCGAAGCCATGTCAAGGGCTTCTCGGGTGTCAGGATAGCCAAAAATGGTCCAGTAGATGGTCAAGTAGATAGATGAAAGGGAAAATGGTCAAGCTAGAGAAGAAGAGTCATGGGGATTAGTGGTCATGTTGACATGAGTTTAATTGGTTAGATGTAAGTGAGGTAGACACTAATGCTACGAGATTGATTGCCAACATTACTGACGTGGATGCATCGAGACATTACTGGGGAGGAGTGGGCATAGATGAGCATAGTGGGACTCAGTGGGTTGCAGT
The DNA here is from genome assembly GCA_037957365.1 of Torreya grandis. Taxonomy (NCBI): domain Eukaryota; kingdom Viridiplantae; phylum Streptophyta; class Pinopsida; order Cupressales; family Taxaceae; genus Torreya; species Torreya grandis. Next base: position 500,185 of record JARHVA010002691.1, read on the forward strand.
GATATTGTAGAGTGGTGAGAGATGTGAGCTTGATGGTGGCGCTGATCGAGTGGTGGGACCATTCCACCAACACATTCCACCTGCCCACGGGAGAGATGATGGTCACGATCGAGGATGTATCCTAGATTTTGTGGTTATCGGTACATGGAGCAGAGTTATATGCGTGCTCGAGAGAGGTGCATGATATACACATGGTGACATTGTTTGGTGAGCATGTAGCTGAGGTGAGTTATCACTCAGCCAGTTTTGTTTATGAGCCATTGTATGTAGTAGATGAGGATGCGCATTGGCTGACAGTCCTAATGATGATAGGCATAATGATTTACGCACTGTCAGATGTAGAGGGAGGCAAGTTTCTAGTTGTTATGACTGGAGTGTTGACAGAGATGATAGAGTAGCAGATAGTGTTTTCTTGGGTGCCTATCTTTTTAGCCCAAGTATATAAAGAGCTATGGGGCATCAGCTAGCAGTGGTGATATAGTATGTGTGTGGTCCACCTCTTGCACTATTGGGCTTATGAGCATATTGTGGTTACTTGTCCTCTCAGCCTCCCAATGGCTATTCAGGCTAGCTTCAGGGTCAGATTTAGGTGATGGCATGAGGTGATGGCGCAAATGTGGGTGGATGGAGTGGTCAGAGATATTGACTATTACAGAGGGGTAGTAGAGGCCCTGATCCTAGCAGATATCATCTAGAGACCATACTTGGTGTATCCAGCATTCAGAGACCAGGGGGAGCAGTTGGTTGGGTAAAGAGCCTGAGATGGGTCAGGGGCAGGTGAGTCGATGAGCTCGAGAGGGTGCCAGTGGAGAGAGTGCAGCACTAGTATGGGCTACTTCAGGATGTGTTACCTGCCTTTCCATTATATAGATAGGATGACATTGAGGTGCCACTCCCATCGCTAGAGGAGATAGAGGGGCTTAATTTTGAGGAGCTACCAGCATGCCCTGGGATAGTAGATCCAAGATGCACAGAGGCCTACTCGACATGGTGGGCAGGAGAGTATGTAAGGATACAGGTAGGACCATAGCTTGATATATAAGTAGTGATCAGAGAGAGAGAGATGTAGTGAGATAGGAGAGGGATGCTGCCAGACAGGAGAGGGACGCTGCCATCTAAGAGAGGGATGCAACATGAGGATGAGTGACCATTTTGGAGAGCCAGGTCATAAGATTACAGGGGGAGATGGCAGGGTTGACAGGTCGAGTGGCTATTCTGATAGATAGGTCACTATTTTGCAGGGTTAGCTAGCTATAGCCTAGGCACAAGGATTGGCAAGACAGGGTCTAATTCAGTAGCCAGTTCAGCTACCCACACAGTTAGCATCAGTGCAGCCAAGGTTTTCATAGTCGTAAGGTTCAGTGTTGGGCACGGTAGCAGGTCAGATGGGTCCACCACAGACTGTATCTATAGTTAGATACAATAATGCATTGGATGAGATCACATATTATGAGGGAGCCATTAGGGGGTTTCCTCAGATACAATGATACTTAGATATGAGGGTAGAGTTGAGCTGGTAGCAGTCTATGTCATGGGTGACTGCTACAGATTCACACAGATGGTGCAGATCAGAGGAGGGAGAGGATACAGCATCTTCCCAGCCACTACCACCACCACCATAGCCACAGCCTTGAGGGCAGATTTTGATGCTATGTATATATTGGCCTGCAAGCCATTGATGTGAGATGTACTTGATTTTTTGAGAGAAACAGATTGTACCATTGTAAAAACTTTGATATATATGATGAGATTTTGGTTTTATTGATATGTTATGGATGTCTTTAGCATTTCTCATATGTTTTAATGATGTATGCTAAGATATGATGTGATGATGTTTTATGATGATATGTAATGATTAATGTGATGATGCTTTGATTTTGATGATGGTGCTTTGATTTTGTTAATGATTATGAAAATAGGTGATTGTTTGTGATGTGATTGGCAGGTGACGAAAAAATGTGATGGAAGAAATGCGATGAAGGAATGGCTGAGCTAACCCTAGAAGACCCCATGTCAACTGAGTGTTGCCTACATAGCCCTTGTCCTAAGGGCCTCAGGCCAATGTAGTTCTCCCCAAAGGGAGGAAGGGGGTCGAAGTGGTCGATTGTTTTGGTCGAGGTCAAGTCATGGTCAAAGGAGGAAAGAAGGTTTATCCATCAGAGAGACGAACAAATGAGGGTGGTCGAGCTAACCCCAGAGGATGTCATGTCATCTGAGTGCTGCCTACATAGCCCTGATCTTTTGGCCTCAGACTAATGTAGTTTAGGTGAAGAGGCACAATGGTCGATGATTGGTTTGGTCATGTGTCGAAATGATGAGGAAAAAGATGTTATAGCCTTTTCCAAATGGTGTATTTTGTAACATTGGTTGGGGTTTTTCATCCCTAAAAATTTTCCATATTAATGATGGATGTATGATAAAAATGAATTGAGTCTTATTTATGTGCCAACAAGTAATGGTTTATATCAGACATAAATTGTGTAGTCCATAGTCTCCATGTGTATTGGTGTCCATAGAAACTAGTGTGAATAGGCTATACGAGTGGTCTGAAAAGAGATTGGGTTGAGCTGGTTTGACAAATGATGAAGTTTGAATGTGACCAAAGTGTAAAGGAAGTGAAAGGCATAATCACCCTTTCATTGACAAGGACCAGAATGATAACATAGATAGGGGTTGTTAGAACTAAGAGCCCCCTACATGCATTACGTCGTTGACCAGAGGTTGTGTTAGAGAAGTAATCAAATCACTTTGACATTAAAGTGAGCTCGAAGTCCCTTGAGTAGGTGTTATGGTAGGTGAGGATAGGGTAACCCATTTTAGAGCAGAGATAACCTTGCCCTTTTTTATAGGAGACCCTGAGACAAGTATAAGCCAAGTCCATGACCCATTTTTTTTTGAGCAGACTGATCGATGTGGGAAGTCTACATAGAGATGTCATTTTGCTTTGTGGTCATTTGTGAAGCTGATCAATGTGAGAAGCTTCTAAGAAAGTGTTGTTTGTAGTAAGATTTAGTCATAGCCATCCTTTGAGGGAGTGGTCTATATTCTGCTTTATATATTTGAGGTCTTTTGAATAGCTATCCTTCGAGGGAGTAGTCTATTAGCTACAACAATGATAGTATAGCTGTCCTTTGAGGTAGCAGTCTACCTTTTGATTTTGATTTGGTGACCTTGGATATTTTAACATCTTGATTTATTTATTTATTTATTTTTTTGATAGAATTTTGAGTCATGGACAAGACTATAGAAGTTCAAAGGCTCCCTTTTATTAGGACAAAGCATCCATACATCATAAAAGGGTTATAGAGGATTTGAAAAGGGGAATAGGGTTGAAATGAATGAGGATTAAGAGGATGGGGATTGCTTAAGGGATGAGCTCAAGTTAAATGTCAAGTGGACGAGTACTCGATTAACAGTAGAATGGTTATAAATGTAAGGCATTAAGAGGCTCAGGTTATGGCTGTCCATCGAGAGAGGACAGATGATAAGTCCCTGACCCATACTTGTGTGTGATGATGAAAGGTCTAAGCTAATTAGGGGTGAATTTGCCTTGTTTACTTCACTCCATATTGGTTACATGCTGGTTCTCTTTGACGACGAGGTCTCTGATGTTGAAATCTCATTCTCTCAGATTTTTGTCATAGGCTCGCTTGATGCGATTTTGATAGACATGGAGATGGTTGAGGGCAGCAAGATAATGTTTGTCAAGTAACTCAAGTTGAGCTAAGCGATCTTGATGAAAGTCATCATTAGAGAGAATGTCATGCAGAGAGATGTAGAGAGAAGGGATCTGTACTTCGAGAGGTAGGACAACTTCTATTCTATACACTAGAGAGAAAGGGGTAGCACCCGTAGTGGTTCAAATGCTGGTGTGGTAGGCCCACAAAGTGAAGGGAATGTGAATGTGCCAATCCCTTCCAATGTCATTGACCACCTTCATGAGAATATTAGTCAAAATTTTGTTGGAAGCCTCAGCCTACCCATTTGCTTGTGGGTAGTAAGGCGAAGAGAAATTGAGCTTGATGCCAAATGAGTCACAGAGTTTCTGGACGGTCTTGTTTTTGAAAGACTTGCCATTGTTGGTGATGATTTTGTGAGGAACACTGAAATGATAGATGATGTGGGTGCTGATGAAGTCAAAATTTTTGTCGGCTTTTGTGGAGACAAGAGGAATGGCTTCCACCCATTTAGTGAAATACTCAGTGGCAGTGATGATGGACTGATGACAAAGAGACGAGTGAGGGTTAATCTCACCGATGAGATCTAAGCTCCACTGGGAAAAAGGCCAAAAATCTTGAGTGACTTATAAGGCGTGGTTGGGTAGATGAAGTAAGTTAGAGTGCTGCTAACACTTGATGTAATGCTAGACATAGTCGCTACAGTCTTGATGAAGAGTGGGCCAATAATAGCCCAAGTGAAGGATGCGTTTGGCAACCGAGTTCCCACTGAAGTGTCTACCACAAATCCCATCATGGAATTGTTTAATGGCATGAGATGCTTTAGTGCAGGTTAGATAGTGAAGAAGGAGGCCGTCGAAGCCTCGCTTATAGAGAAGACCCCCTAGGATGGTATAGTGAGTTGTGCGCTTGATGAAAGCCCATTGTGCATTGCTAGAGAGGTTTGGAGGAATGATGGAATGGGATAAGTAGTCCACAAGTTGCTTATACCAAACATCCCATGGACTAGAGTCTATAGTGTTGACATGGTTGATGTTAGTATAAATGTATGAAGGCAGTGGCACACGATGCACCGTGATAAAAAGTCTAGATGAAGATGACGAAGATGGGATATGTAAGGCAAGAGAAGCCATGGTGTTTGCAAACTTTTTCGTGGATCAAGGAATAGTCTACAAGAGGTAATGGTTAAAAGAGGCAAGAAGAGTGTCAACATAGTTTTAATACCTTTACAAAGTTTCATTTTTATAGAGGTATGAATTGTTGACCTGATTGACGATAAGCTGCAAGTTGCCAAAGATGTTGATTGACTTGATGCTGAGAGAAAGGGAAGTTTGAAGTCCCAAAATTAAGGCTTCGTATTTATCCATATTATTGGTACAATCAAAGTCAAGCTTGAAAGATAGAGGCATGGGCTCACCTTCGAGTGGGATGAGAATAACTCCCACACCCCCACCGAGTTGACATTTGGAGTCATTAAAGAACATGGTCATTTGATAGATGGTGTCATCAGTGGAAAGCGCAGAGATAGATTCATCAAGAAACTCGCACTGAGAAGGTTGATTGTCAGGAAGAGGGGCTGCCAGTTGGTCAGTGATGGTTTGCCCCTTGATGGATTTTTACTAGATGAATTCGAGGTTGAACTCAGCAAGCAGCATGAGCCATCGAGCCATACGTTGATTTTGGTATGGCTTGGAATGCATGTATTTAAGAGGGTCAGTGTGAGTGATGACAAAATTCTTGTGGTTAAGAAGATAATGGCAGAGCTTAGTAGCGGTAAAGACTAACACCAAATAGAGTTTCTCGGTATGAGTATATAGAGTTTCATAGTTGACCAGTATTCAACTGATATAGTAAACTGCTTGCTCACGGTGATGCTCATCTCAGTGCGTGATCATGGCACCTAACGAATGGTTGGTTACTGAGATGTAAAGGTAGAAGGGTTGGTCATCTTTAGATGGAATGAGGACTGGTGGAGAGACCTGATAGCGTTTGAGGGCTTCAAAATCCTCTTGACAGTCCTTATCCCATTTAAAAGAGACGTCCTTCTTAAGGAGATGATGAAAAGGTTGGAAACAGTCAAAAAGCTATGAGATGAAATGGTGAATGGATTGGAGCTTCCCTTGTAGACTGCAAAGCTTCTTGAGATTGATCAAATGTGGCATCTTGAGGATAACACAAATTTTAGTAGGATCTATATCGATGCCATGGAAAGAAATGATGAAGCTGAGGAGCTTACCTGAGAGGACCCCAAAGATGCATTTCTTGGGGTTAAGGTAGACATTGTATTGAAGAAGGTGAGAGAAGATGATCTTAAGGATGGTCAAATGGTCGCGGTGAAACTTGGACTTGCCGAGCAGGTCATCCACATAGTCCTCCATGATTTTGTGGACGAGATCATGGAAAATGTAAGTCATGGCGCGTTGATAAGTGGTGCCTATGTTCTTCAAGCCAAAAGTCATGTCCTGATAGTAGAAAGTCCCCCATGGGGTGATGAAGGTAGTCTTGTGCTGATCTTCTAGTGTAATTAGGATCTGGTTATATCTTGAAAACCCATCCATGAGAGATAGCATCTTGTGGCTGGCTGTGAGATCAATAAGCTGGTCAATGTTGGGAAGAGGAAAGTCATCTTTGGGACAGGCTAGGTTGAGGTCACGATAGTATGTGTAGATCTAAATCCCCCTAGTCACCTTGGTGACAGGGATGATGTTAGAGACCCAAAGTGAATAATCAATGGGTTAAATGAAGGAGATAGAGAGAAGGCACTAAAGCTCCTCTTTGACAAGGAGCGCAATGCGAGGATGCATCTTTTGAAGCTTTTGCCTAACAATCTTAGCCTCTAGTTTGGTGATGATGTTATGGGTAGCAATGGTGGGGTCGATGCTAGGCATGTCACTATAGGTCCAGGCAAAGGCCTTGCTATGGTCTAAGAGGAATTGGGTGTAGTCTAGCTGCTCTTGAGCGTCTAAAGATTGGTTGATCTTTAAGACATGAGGAACATCGAAAGAAGGGAGGTTGATGTCAATGGTTGATTCATTTAACATAACCTAGGTTTTAGAAGGGAGGGAACACTAGATGAAAGAGTCATCGGTGCCCATGTAAGACAGAATGGCATCATCGTCTATGCAGCAAATAGTGTGAATGGTCGCTGACTCATCCTCTATCAAGCTAGGAAAAATGAGAGGGAGAGACTTGGACACCCCATTTATCTGATAGGTCAGGGGTTCCAAATGGATGGTGTTTATGCAAAAAAAACTAAGAGGGATGGAAACCACTGACTTCGTAGGTGAAGGGGGAGAAACGAGCGAGCTTGGAGGGGATTGGTCAGTGGTGGGCTCGAGATAGAGATCTACAGAGGCCTGAGTGGGGTCACGGTATCCCAAGCAATATCATTTCTTGGCATCATCATCATTGAGAGGCTTGATGAGCTGATGGGAGCCTTGCTCATAGCATCCAAAACCAAAACCCTTCCATGCACACCTGTAAAGGTGTGTGTAAAGGTAGGGTTGCTAAGAAACAAGAAGTCTGATGTGAATGGTTGCGGTGAAGAGAGAGGATTTCCATTAATAGGAGCTTGATTGAGCCCCCCATAGACAAGGTTGGTTCAGAGGTGAGGAGGACCATAAGGCATGACCATCCCAATCTGGTGATTGTAATTGGGGCTGTGGTGAAGGCATCCATACTCTTACAGAGTTTGGAACATGTCTAAGGCTAGCAAGTGATATTCCCCAAGTGAAAGTCATTGGAAGATGTCTTCCATGGGGTCTTTGGTTATTGCTTGAAGAGGAGGGGTGAGGGCGACTGCTGTTTGAGAATTAGTCAAAGCTTCCATGGATGGAGGTGGCATTACGGTTGATGGCTTGATAGGAATGAGAATGTCATTTAGACGGTATGTTATGTTACAAGTTTTGAAAGGTGATGCTTTGACGGGAATGGTGTGGACTTGCTCGTCATGCTCAAATTTCACACAACGGTGTAGGGTAGAGGGAACACAAGCCATGGCACGGATCCAGGGTCAGCCCAATAAGATGTTATATTGAAACTCTTCTTTAATGATATAGAAGAGCTCTAGGACTATGCATGGGCCAATGCAAATGTGAAGGACAACTGTGCCAATGGTTGTGGAAGTGGTGTCATTGAAGGATCAAAAGATTGCATCAATTTTGGATATGCAATTCTTGGGGAAGACCAATTGATCAAAGGCGTGGGTGGAGATAATGTTGATGCTAGCACCTTTGTCAATCATAACGTGCTTGATGTGGGTTTGATCAACATAGGTAGTGATGAAGAGAGTAGCATCTTGATCTTCCCTGTTAGATGTAGGAATCTCAGAATTGCTGAAAGTGATGGAGGTGACAGGGGATAAAGAGTGGAATAGAGCAGCGAGTGGTTGGGGGTCCTCGGGTTAGACCTCTACTGCTTGTAGGGCTCTGATGAGGGCTTGACGATGCTCGGGTAAGGTTTGAATAAGGTCATAGAGGGTCATCTTCACAGGCATCTGGTGAAGCTATTTTATCATGGAGTCATGGATCACCCCTGAAGAGGAAGAAGAAGAGGGTTGAGATGTGCCAAGAATAGAAATTTTAGGATTGGGTGGTAGAGGTGGCTTGACAAAAGGGTAGGTCCAAGGAATGGCAGCTTTTTCTTTCACCTTATCCTTTTGTGACCTAGTGGTTATGTGGATAGCATTGATTTCGAAGATAGGGGTGAAGGAGATGAAGGGGTCATGGCCTACTAATGAGATGTTGATGTGGTTGAAGAGGTTAAAAGGATATGAGAAGGTGTCAGGGGTCAGTCGATAGTGTCCTAAAAGAGAAGAGTGTCTTTCTCCATGTAGCGGTGAATGATGGGCTTGAGGGCATAGCAAGTCTTGGTATCACATCCTGGCATATGATGGTATAGGTAAATCTTCATATTGTCGAACTAGGAGGGCTTAGACCCAAGAGGTTGAAAGGGCCTGATGGGTGGAAGGGTTATAGTAGAGGTCTGCAAAAGTCAGTGCAATATCAAAGAATATGAGCCCACTAAAGGGTCCGTGCTCATTGATGTGTGTGATGCTAGTGACTTTTGCTTGGGTGGTGTTGAAGGAGGCTTCTGTACCACCTTTTGGGTTGATGGTGTGGTGATTGGGGAAGTAAACATTTTCTTCGTGAGAGGTGCCAAAATTTTGGGAGAGGATAGGCTGGTGGTAGGCAAAGGAAGCAATGGAGGCAATTTGATTTGGTTAGGGGTTGGAGTGGGAAGCACTCCTATCAGGGTCAAAGGATGAGGGCCCAAAATGGAGAGCAATGGTGATGGGGGAGGGGGAATTCACCTATGTGGTTTAGCAGTCTTCTTTGGTTTGGTTTGAAGACTACTATTAGTCAAGGCCTAGTCCAAGTCTACCTTCACTTGCAGATGAGTGAAGTCAGGGACAGGGCAAACGCTGTGTGACTTGATTGGTTTTGATGGGGCAGATGAGGGTTTCAGTCTTGATGTGATTGGTTGAGGTTTGGAAGGTCTAGAAGTGGAGGTCTGGTCTTGGTTGGAAGTCTTGGGAGATTTTGCCATGGGAAGGTTGGCGGCATGAGATGAGATGGAACGGGCATGCTGAAGAGCTTTAAGTCACTCCCACAGTACCTAATGATCCACTTTCCTTGAAGGGAGAAGTCTGAGTTTATCCACTAATCAAGAAAATGGCTAAGAAGATGTTGGATGAGATTTGGGTCCTTAAGAAGATGTTGACGGTTATGGGGCCGAAGATGAGATTGATGTAGTAGTCTCAGACCCAAGGCATGATGAAGTCGTGATGGGTTCGTCTTTGGTTGGAGATGAAGGAGAGATAGATTCTTCCCTGGGTGGAGAAGAAATCAGAGAATGAGGCTCCTCAAGAGGGTAAAGGGTAAGAATGATTACACCCTCCACTTGTGGTTGAGGAGTAGGAAGGGTTAGGTCCTCCATAGGTAGCAAGAAGGAGGATGGTGAGACCGGTGGTGCCGGTATGGTCGAGGCATCCTCCAATATAAGAGAGGTTGACAGAGAACTAACCTTAGAAGGAGGTTCATCCACATGTGATGGACTAATGGATGGACTAACATCTTGAGTTTGTGAGAGAGGTTGGTTGGGGATGAAGGGCGAGACTATATTGACTGTTCATATGTTATGTTCGTGAGTGTCATCAGTCATGGTCTGGACATTGTTTTGGGTTGGAGGATGATTGGGAAATGGTTGATTGAAAATGTTGATGCCTTGATTGGGTGGCACATTGGGATTGTTGAGGATGAGATCACCCTTTTCAAGCATGTATTGGATGATGTTTTTAAGGGTCTTGCAATTTCCCATGTCATGGCCTTTAACACAGTGGTAGTTCTAGAAATCATTTTCCCTATACGATGCAGGGATGGCACGTGAGGGATCAAATTATGGAGGCGATCAGATTTAGGGGAGATTGAGAACCCCCTGTTTGATAAGTTTTTCCAGCATGAACACATATGACTCTCTAAGTGGAGTATATTGTCATTGTACGTATCTCTACTGGAATTGGTGGGTGATGCTTTGGGATGTGGATGGCTCAGGTTGGTTGGTTGAAGGCGAAGAGGATGAGGTCTAATGACTACAGCATTTGCTAATGCCTTAGACTTATTATTAGATGAAGAAGGTTTAGAAGAAGAGGAGTCATTGGTCTTGGAGTTGGGGTTCTTACTCTGCAACTTGACTTTGTTCTCCTTGATGGCATGTAATTCAAGCTTGCGGGCCATCGTGAAGGCTTCGTCGAAGGTGCAGAAGGTCTAAACTCGTAAGGTAGAAGAAATATGCTTGGCACAGGCTTGGGAGAAAAATTTGCTAAGTTTGGGTTGGGGTAAGGAAAATGAAAGCTAATTGATGAGGCCTCTCTAATGAGCAACGAAATTGGCTATGGATTCATCCTCAAACTGTCGGATAGAATAGAGGTCTGTGATTGAGACCTTTTTGGTGATGTTGATAGAGAAGTGATCGAGGAAGAGTTGGGCTAACTGGGTGAATGTGAAGAGAGAATGGCTGGCAAGATAGCTGTACCATTCAAGAGTAGCACCAGAGAGTGACATGGGGAACGTGCGTAGAAGTAATGCATCGTCATGGGCAATGAGATAGCAGGCATGTCTGAATGCCTGTAGGTGATGTTGTGGGTCTTCCTTGCTTTGGAAATGAGAAAATTTAGGAAGCTCCCACTGACTGGGATATGGCCTGTTCAGGATGAAATGATGGATGGGTTCGTTGCAAATTTACTCATATGAGAGGGCATTGTGTGAACTAGAAATAAAGGTCTCAAGACTGGGCATTTTGTCCATCAGCATTTTGATTATGTTAGCTGATGGATTGGTAGGTGGAGCACCTCCTAGATTGTAAGGTGCTTGGAAGGTATTGAGAGGGGCATATGACGTGGTTGGTTGTGCTTTTGTAGACGTAACATATGGGTAGCTAGTCATTGGGGTGGATGTTGAAGCCAAGGGAACTTGTGTTATGGGGTTGGTAGGCACAAATTGGATAGGGGCTATCAAAGGTGGTTGAGGAGTGGCCACACTTGTTGAAGGGTAAGCAGTTACTCTTATGTTGATAGGTGCAAGAGTAGGGGGAATAGAGACCACTAGGTTTTGGAAGGGTGTAGAATTTGGTTGAGTAGTTTGAGGGGGAGGGGGTGCTAGAACCCCCATGGAGGTAGGTCTAGAAGGAGAGGCTAAATTTTGAAGGTAGGACATGGTTGGGTTATTAGTCAAGGTGTTGGCTTAATTGTCTATAGGTTGAATTATGGATGTTGTTGATGTGATCATTGTCTCGACTAAGGAAGTTGACATCCCATAGATTGGGTTGCCTAAGGAGTCTCACGTTTGGCTTCATGTGAGATAATGTTGAAGGGCTCTGCCATTGAGGTCCAATAATCTTTTAAAGTCTTGGTCCCCTTTAGGGACAATGGGAGACTGAGTTGGGGTTGGTCGAGTAGGAGTTCTTTCGGTCTCTGAGTGGAACTCCATTATAGGACTGGTTATGGACGGGGAAGGCGGAAGTGGTTGATGCCTTGCTTGGTTAAGAAGAGCCTTGGTTGGACTGTGTGTCAAAACCATTCAAGGCAAGAAGGGTCAGGTTTTAGAAATAGTGTTTTTTCAGTTTTGGAAACTTAGAATGTGGTTTTGGCAAAAAAAGGGGCGGGTTTTAAGGTTGCTATTTTGAAAAAAAGGACTGTGATAGTGACCAACATCGGTTGAAAAACTGATGTCGGTGAGAATAGATGGCTGACATCGGTCAGATAACTGATGCCAATGAGAAACGGTTGCTGACGTCGGTGGTAAAACTGATGCCGGTGACTGTGTTTTCTAGAAACCCAAAAGATTTGAGATTTTTTGGAAAAAAGGAAGAAGAACATCCTCACTAGCTCAAACAAGTAGATAAGAACAGAAAAGATGAAGAACACAAGTAGATCCTAAGTGTTAAATCCCTAGGAATAAATTATTAAGCTTGTGGTGGCTTATGCCTTAGAATGTGTTTAGGAAGATTGGCTTTTGAGACAGGTCCTAGAAGAAGTAGTCTATGGATGGTTTCAGGTTTGTTTAGGCACTCAAGAGTCTGGGTTAGGTTCCGTACATGGCCTGGTGCTAAGGAGTAAGCTCCCCTCACTTCACAAGCCCAGTGATAAGCTGGTCTCACTTAGCCAAAATATACTTTCCCTAGAGATTATCCTTTGCCAGAGAATAGAGTGGGCTTTCCCCTTGGTGATGAAATCCAAGTGGGATTGTCGGGATGGGTAAGGTATCTGTTGGGGGATGAAATCCCAGTCGGGCCTTGTCTCAAGTGAGTTTTGATGTTTGATTTGTGCAAGTGATTTGGTTGTGTAACATAAAGTGATCTATGATTAATTCATGATGCGGTTGTTAATTACTACATGTGGACTAAGAAATGCAAGCAAGCAAAAATGAAATGCAATGTGTTTTAAGCCCAAGTCGAAATGTTAGTTCATATGAAGACAAATGGAGAAAGGGTTGAAGAGCATGACTTTTGACTAGTCTATGATGCAAGAAAAGAAAGAAGAGTTCTTTTTAATCCTGCTTATGATGTCTTTTGGCAGAGAGGAAGAAAGAGGTGAAAAAGAGAAACCTAATGCACCCTATGTGAAAAGAAAGAAAAGAACCCAAGGAAGACCCTAGGGTCCCACCAGGCGTGCTAGAATGTTTCTATATGATATTTCGCTTTTCACATTCAATAAAGGAAAATGAGAAACTAAGAAGAAAGGGACGAGGGTTTATACGTACCCAGATTGTGGACTTGCATACCAGTTCAGATGATAGCAGGAACTCCTCTTTGGTTATGGAGGATGACACCTGAAAGAGAGAGAGAGACTACAACACAAAAAATGTTAGATGACAAGAAAGTGGACTACCAAGCAAAAGCTTAGTCCTAGAAGTGCAAAGACTTCTCAGAGGATGACAATCCACTATTAAAAATAGAATATTTAACAAAAATAGAAATAATGAAGGATAGAATGAAGAAGATAAAAAGCAAATGCGTACCTGATATGCAGCAATTTGCTTTGCACAATCACCGACGTCAGTGGTTTTGTCAGTGTCGGTCAAGGAAGGTCGCTGATGTCGGTAGGGGAAATGGTCGAGGTCAGTCAGGGTAATGGCCAGGGACAAGTTTAGGTCTAGGTTTTTGGTCTGCAGGGTGGACTGTGGTTTCATTTGAGGGTCAAGGAGCCTGTTTGAGGGTTAGAGGGATTATTTCGGGGTCTGAGGGACTATTTTAGGGTCTGAGGGACTGAGAATATTGTCTGGGAATGGATTGGATGGGTGATAGAGGCAAAAGGAGGATGAACGGGAGACAGGGATCTGAGAAGGCTTTTCAGCCTCTCAAAGAAGGACAAGGAAGGTTGTGGACAGTAGGCTAGATTAGCAGATGAATTCAAATAAGAAATGAAATAAAAATAAGGAAAGTACTTACCTCCTACTTCCTGAAGGAAGAATGGAGGAAACCTATTGTTGGGGTTGTTTAGGGACCTACAAATGCCAAGAGCCTGGAGCTATCTCTGTAGGGTACATGTAGTTGCTAATGCTTGCTATGCGAGAAGGAGAGAGAGGAAACATGAATGCCAAGTGCCAAAAGAGTTCACATTCACGGGGGGAAAGTAGTTGTAGAAATGAAGTTTTGAAGGCAACCGATGCTGGCAGAATCACCAACATCAGTCGCATAATGACCGATGTCAATGGCAGAAGAATGGGGACAGAGGCTAGAATTAGCCTCTATCCATTCTTGCATGCTACCAAGGTCAAAACTGTCATGGGAAAATGGTCAAGGAGGGCATAAATGGACGCAGAAGGAAGGGCTAAAATGAGATTTGGGTCATAAAAGCTAGGAAAGAGGTGGGGGCATCCAAGGAGGGGATCTAAGGTGGCATGGGTGAGGTGGAAAGGGGACAATAAATTAAAATATTTGATTTATTTTAATTTAATAATGGAGGGGACTTACACAAGTATTAGGAAATAGACCAAGGGGGCCAAGGGGGGAGGACGACCTAGGGGGTAGACACGATTTTAGTGTCTACACATGTATATAATTAATATCAATACCATGAATTATGATAAATGACATAATTGAATCATGAAAATTAGTAATACATGTCTTGCATAAGTATTATATTATATATATATATATATATATATATATATATATATATATATATTTCATTGAATATTAGATATTATAATGTTAAAGAGTGACCCATCAATGGGATGCTCACATGTAGCTCTAGTATTGATCATGGAAAGTGTTAGATGTCTTTTTCATGTGATAAATGATTTATCTATATCCAAATATGATAAGTGATCACTCACTATAACATATCCATCATGGTCATATATAAAAAATGGCCTTAAATACCCTGTGTAGATATAAAATCCATAGTAACATGTGAATTGATTTATACCCATGGAGTGTGAGACGGTGATCATTATGATACATGTAGAGTGTGTTTCAAAAGAAACTTAGGATGTGCCTGAGTATGTATTATCTATTATGTAACATGAATAATATTATGATACATAGGACACTGTAAGATTAGTATTTAAGGATGATCAATTACCTATCTATAAATAACCTTTGTATAATGAACATGTATAGGTTGTATAACTAGATATGGAGTAAGTTTCTAAGGAAATGTTTTTATCTAAATAGGATATTGATTCTAAAGTCATGGAATGATAACCACTTGGATTATATAGATATAATTCACAAAATTCTATATTGAATATGGTACTACATGAATTTTATGTATCTATAATCACCTAAAAGTGGTATTTGAATGATAAGAGTGTTAATTGAGACTAAATATTCCTATATTAGCCTTAGACCTATCCCAAGTATCATAATTATCTAGCCTTCATATAGGTCACATGTATCCCTAGTCAGATCAAGCTTAGTCTTAGACCCTCATTTCCTAATCTTGGTCCTTTGTGCCTAGTGTTTTACCTTATGGACATTAGCACCACATTAAGGATGCTTGATCCATGTAGTACTAGTGTCCCTAAAATGTCACAAATGTCATTTACCCTAGTTTTCTTGAATGAATATATTTTCAAAATTAAAAGCCTCCTAAGGTTAGTCTAGAAATATTTTATTATCCACACATGTCTATATGGGAGATTAGATGCAAAAAACCTATTCAAGAATGAAACAAGCTGAGTAAAATTAAGGCTATCAAACCCTATTCTACCTTACTTCTGTATAATACCTCTACAACAACCCTATGATTATATTTTATACATTTAAAATATCAAGTATGAATGGGGTTCCATTATTGTCATGTTCATTTTTATTACTATCATCATCACTATCATATGAACTTGCATCACTTACATCAGATAAATTATTATCTTCTTTGGTATATAAACTCATCTAGTTCTTGAATGACCCTTTCCTACATTAATACCTCATGAAGTATTTCTTAATTTTGTCAAACATATATACCTTTTTATAATCTCCATGATGTTAATCATGTTATTCATCATTCTTAGTCTTATCCTTGTTATGATACTTATATGCAAATTGACTAATCTTAGCATTGCTAAAACATTTGAAAGGCAAATTACCCTTGTACTTACCAGATCCAAACCTTAAATTCCTATAAAACATGGCCATTATTTCACCATCATCAACATCTAAACATACCTCATCTTTGACCTTATTATATATTTAATTCTTCTCAACTTTGATGTTGCTTCCTTCTTGGGAGGTTTTCCCTCATTTATTCTCATTTTTTAGGTATAAGATGCTATAAAGCCCATCCATTTCAAGCTTGTCCAAATCTTGCATCTCTTCTATTGAAAATACCATAAAATAAAACCTAGGAGTTAGTGATCTCAATACATTTTGAACAATTTTATATTATTTCATTTCTTCTCATAATCCTCTAATGACATTGACCACTTCATCAACCTTCAATAGGTAATATTCAATGGTTTAATGTTCATTCATATTCAAACTTTAAAATTGTCTCTAGTGGGTGTACACCTTGGCCATATTCAAATTTGTATCTAATTCATAGATATTCTTCAATTTTTCCCATATGACATTATCTAACTCATATTTCATCACATTCACAAACTCTACCTCTAATAAGCCACATATCATGGCATTCATTACCTTGGAATTGCTCTCAGTTTACTTCTTGCTTGATGCATCAATTGGTGGTGTAGGAGGTGAAGTATATCCATACACAATTGATTTCCATATGCCATGTATCATTGAAATTAGATATGTACTCATTATTATGATCCAAAATTCATAATTTTTTTCATTTAAAAATGGAGCCTTACTAGTAGAGAAACCACCTTGAGCTTGTTGACTAGCCTTTCTTGGTTCTAGGATTTCCTTTAGTATATTAGACCTAATACAAAGGACCTCATATAATACCAAATGTTGGAATAAAAATTAATTATATGTAGGCTTAATTAATCTTCAAAACCTTAAGTATAAATTTCACTTAAGCAATTATAAACCATTCAAACAAGTACATAGATCTATAAAGCATTATCACCTATGTACTTAAGCATGAAACATAAGAACACATCACATATATGGGAAACCCTCAAGGGAAATAAAACCTAATTATATATGCTAATGTACTATACTCCTATAAGATAAACAACAAATATAATGAATCACTAATTTCACATGGATCACCAACCCCAACTAACTAAGCACCAACTTAGCTAGGCTTTATTAAGCACCAAATTACAAGGAGGTACCAACCCCCTAGATGACTTAGCACCACCTGAGCCAAATAATTAATTTGATCGCATTTATAATAATTTTTTTCTCATACAATATATGATGATCACCTTCTTCATCTCTTATCTCTATTTTAGTCCTCTCAAACTATCTTCTAGCCTTCTTTGCTCAACTGACCCTCTTCTTGACTTCATTAGGTCATATGACCTTATTTTTCATTAAAAAAACCTCTATAAAATCCTCATAAGATATTATATATAATTTTTATATGGCATAAAATACCTTATGTTTTTACCAAGTGTTATCTCATTCACATATTCTCTTCACACACATAGGCCTAAAATTTCCTTGTATATATGCAAGCCTCTTGATCATATACCTCTTGGTTAGACATATACACTTAAACACATGGATTATAATTAAACTATGTCTTATAACACATTTAATATATGAATAAATAATTATAATATTTCACCCACTACTTTAAATACCAAAACCTCTTTTAGGCCTTAAGGAGACCTAGTTTAATTAGGCCTTCATTAGCACACATTACCCTTTGATCTCCTTTGACCAATTTAAAAATCCAAACATGGTAGGAAAAATTCACATGAAACTCAAATATAAACCTAATAATCTCATCTTATGTCCAAGATACTTTTTGGCTCCAACCATCACTTGAATCACACCATAGGTACTATTCACAAATAGGCTTGTGAACGTATAAAAAGTCTAGCAAACAAAACTTAAGTATGCACATAATTTATTCATATGAAAAAGAAAATAAATTACATATACATAAGTTATATTACAATAGGTTCATCATCATATGATATATACTTCACAAGTTAGGTCAAAATGACTCAAACCCTTCTCTACAAATAACCCACTCAAAACTACTAGAACACTCAAAAACCTACTCATGAACAACTTGATATTGATCACCTAAAAGAACACCTCCTATGAGTAATTATAATTAAAAAATATACTATTAAATATATATAATATTATAAAATATATTAATCATAAGGTATAATGTCAAATATTGGTCTTGTAGACCAATATTTTATCTTTAATACACATAGTCAAACCAGAACCAGTCAAGCCATTTTGGCTTCAACATTTTAATCACTTTCACTGAATCTCAAACCCTATTAAAATAATGTATAGTAAATAAATTTCCCAAAAAAATAATAATGTGAATTATATGCTTTAACTCAGGGAAACATAGAGTCTCAAACTCATCACTATAACTTGCTTATCTAGAACTGCCAGTTTACCATTAAGCACAAGAATGGTGACAATGAAATTCAACACTTTTATGACCATTTAAAAAGACTTATAATTAATTTATATTATCTTATTATATCATTATACCATTATAAAATTGAAATACAATGTGTTCAAATGGAAATATTGGTATTTCAAACCAATTTCATAACCTTGTTTCTCATTGTCTCATCTGAACCAGATAGGTCAACTTGTGAGAATTTTTTTCAATATAATCGCTATCTTAAAACACTTATACAAAAAATTATCATTTATTAAAATTCATGTAAAAAACATATATGCACTTGGTTCCTTCACTATTCCATGATAACACATCCCTAATCATCTTCTCATTGTCGCCAAGGTTTCTCACTATTTTCACCATTAGGCCTATTAACGACTAGCTAACTTGGATGAATAGTTTTAAAAAATTTATGGATTTATCATGTTTATAAACTTTCATGTACACAAAAAATTATTCTCAAGACTCATCCTCCATCCATTTTCTTTTCTTGACTTTTTCAACTCTAAATGCTATAATAAATCTCTAAGAAATATACACTTTCCTATAGGTTCTACTCATACACTTGACAACTCAATCACACTTGGAAGTACTTGGGAGAGATGAATATATGATAAAATAATTTTTATATCCATTTTATACCATTATATACTATTTTATACAAGATCTCCAACATGTAGTCACTATTAGGGTTCTAAGAGGGTTTAAACACACTTGCATTATTAACTATTATTTATAAAGCATAGCCCTTCAATTAAAAAAATAATTCCTATAATTTTTATCTAGGATGATTCAAAATATAAAATTAATATATTAGGTTCCAATTTATAGGTTAAACATGCCAATGAACACTTGAAAGTTCTTTTCAGGTTTGCATGCCTTCATTCTATGTACTTGAAAGACCTCAAAACCACTTTTCATGCCTTATCTTACAAATCATGATCTAAAAATTTGTGAAAATGATTGATAAAACATATAATACCTATTTTCATGATTATATGAGCTCAAAAACCTTTAAATATGATCATGACCCTTCATTAGGCCATACTCTATCTTTTTTCTCTAGACTTTGACCTACAAATCATATTTGGCCTTTAAAATGACCTTCATACCTCTTTCCATGTACTCATTTATAAAATAATAAATTATTAAAAACTATCATACATAATTCCTATATCTTGACAATAGATCATGATGCCTCATTAGGTTAGACAAGGTCTACGAGTGGTCTAGGTGTAGAATTGGTCTAAAGGTCTTACCCCTGTATGCTCACCCTGATCCTCTTCATGAGTGATACAATGATTTAAATAAATTATAAATCAATATAATATAACCACTCATGTCTATTTTCATTCATCTCACTAAGCCATCATACTCATAACTTCTCATAAGGTCTCTTCATGTTATGACTAGTGCCATGACTAGGATTCTTAATTACTTGAACCTTGACATATGAATTGAAACTCTTGTGAAAGTATATAAACTTCACTTACATGATAAAAAAATATAAAAAAAACCTCTCATAATCCTATGTATACTTACTTCACAAAACTTCACTAAGCACACCTTCTCACATGGTCTAGACGAGGCTTTGCAAGACACCTTGTACTCAAGAATTAGTACTCAAGCATTATTACCTTATTGTTATCAATTAATAACACTCATTATATATCACTCTCATAACACTAAAATAATATTGACAAAAACCAATATAATAATCATTAGGTTTCCTTAAAATTCTCTCTTTGATTTGAACATTGACATTAACCAATATAAGAGACATTAGGTTGCATTTAAATTCTCTCTCTAACCTAAACCTTGACATCAATGACATCAATGTTTGAATAATTATATTTAATTAAAATTATATCTTTGATTTTAACCTTGACATTAATGATTACACTTCTCAATAATCAACCCATAGGCTTTGAGGCTTTTGACAACCTGAATATCTATGAAATGTTGGATTCTAGTCTATGGCACTAATTGAATATAGAAACTCAAAATCTCACCAATAATTTAACCTAATTTTTATCTATCTATAATACCAACTTATATTAATTAATAGGGACCAATCCTATTCAAAATCTCACTAACTACTTTAACCTCATATTTATCTAACTTTACTACCACCTTAACGAAAATAATAAAGACCAATCCTATCTTCTCACAAATTATTATAGGCACCATGCTGTGGAATGATCCAAAATATAATATTAAATTATGTAATTTTATTTAAAATAGTTAGACTATTAGGAGAAAGGAGGGAACTTTGGTTTTTTTAATGACTGCATTGGCATGGGTATCCTTCTATTTTGATTGAGTCAATTTATTAGTGAGTTATTTCTATAGAATGAAAGTTCAATTTGATTTATCTTATAAAGCATGATATTAGTTTTTATCTTCATATCTTACACTATATTATATCTTATTTTTCTTAGGTCAAGTTGAGAATGTATGGGGGACTTATGCTCACTAGACTTTATGGGTGGTGGGTCATTTTTTGCCTTGGGGTTAGGAAGTGTTACACCATTGTTTAAAGTAATGGAGGTAGTGATGGTTTTTTGTTGCATTTAGTTCCTCATGGAATAGTTATCCCTTTATAAATATTTAAAATAATTCACCTCACTCATAGCCTCCTCAAATTGATTATAATCTTGGCTAGGGAACTCCATGGTTTCTAATGCCATCATTTTTCTTGGGTGTCTAGTAGCACTATGGGATTTTGAGTGAGTTGGGACCACCTCATATTATTTAATTTCCATTTATAATATATCAAAATCACTATATAACTCTATGTAGTCACATTCACTATATTAGGTGTTGTTTTTCACCCAAGAGTAATTTGGAATGGATATCTCAGATATGTTGTTTTTTGGTAGCTTGTTAGCAAATGGTTTGGGTTGGACATTACATAGATTGTATAATATGTTATACCTCTTCTATGAAAATTTTATATTGGATATTTCACCACTAATATGTCCCATTTATTTTTGGAAGCCTAAGAAATCATTGCTTAGCCTTTGCACTATATGTTGGATGGCATCCAAAAATCATTTTTGGTAACTCATAAGGTATCATTTAGAAATTATTAATGGTAGGAAGTAATATTTTATTATTATTTTAAGTAATTATTTTAGTATTTAGTAGGGTGAAAAAAATATAGTTGTTGGTTGGGCACATTATGCCTTAGTAAAAGATGATTTATTACTAGTATGTGTTATAACATAGATACATTATGGTTAACATTGGGAATGTGGTTTAAGGTTGGTAAGATTGGTAGTGAATTCAAAATGGGCAAAAAAAATTAACCTTTTGAATTAATTTTTTTGTCCACCTTAATAACTCTAGCATAAGCCAAGGGTAGATCTACTATCAAGGGATCTCATCTAAAAAATGTGGTCATTTGTGGGTCTAAAGTGGTCATAGACATTTCAAGAATTAGGTGATCATAATGTCAATAAAACATGGTGACCTAACTATAAATCAAAATTTAAATTTATTATGGGCTCATTTTTTTCCCTCTTAATACATGTGAACTATTGGTAAAGGACAGTTGGATCAATGACCTACCCAAACTGAGCCAAGAAAGTGTTATTGAATTTTTCCCACTATATGATACAATATTGGGTAGTTTTAGTAACCAATCATAAGATACATCCATAAAAGTGAATAAACATATATTTCAAACCACATACTCATGTTCAATGTTTAGGATTATTAGGATAGTCCTATATGAAGTTATGTGCTCTTCGACCATCCACCCTACACTAGATGTGAATTATGGGAGGTACCTTTTTGGGTTTATTAGATGGTCATGAATTACTCTAGGGACATTAATAATTAAATTGGATAGCCAAGACATAGGGACAACCATTAGGGGTGGTATGTTCAGGTTAAACTAAGAGGTGGGGTTGGTGGAAGAAGTTGTAGGCCTAGGCATATTTCCTCTAGATTGGGCTCTCTTATAGAATTACAAGGGTGAGATAATTAGTATTATAAAACTAGACCAAGATTTTTCAATCCACATAATAGGCTCCATAATTTTAAAGTGTAAAATAATGAGTTAAAACTCTATCTTCCAACCCTCCTATTTCCATCTATTGTCTTGTCTTAAATCCAACCCTAGGAAACACATGAGACTAAGTGACCAAAGAGTATCTTTGGACAATAAGGGAATTTTATCATCCCATTTTAGGATTTCTTCAACAATAACCTAGGGTATGAGCTATAAGTATTGATCTCCATGATATATCCTACTTTAAATGAATCTCTAAGAGATGAAATGTTACTAATAGGATGTTAGAAGCACAACCACTAAGAGGGGGTGAATTAATGTATAAAGTTTTTTTTCAATTCCATATATCATTCATTAATAATTCAAACTAATCTAGAGATATAATAATGCATATTCAACCATTCATATGAACATGAAGTAAAATCATAATGTAAACACTAGAAAATCACACACAATGATTCTAGATGTCAAACTAACCCCTAAACTAGCTCGGGACCCCTTAGGGACTCTTACATAACCTTTTGACCAAAAACCTTGAGTCAAGTTAGCTAACTAGCTAGACTAATTGGATAACCCACCTTGACCAAGCTTAACCTTACCATGGACCGTCGATAGTCACCCTAACCTTTGATGATTAGGCCTAACCATTGATGGTCATCATTTAACCACCTAAATAGTCAACTCTAATCAAAATCCAAATTTATTTTTCATGTTTAGCTTGTCTAATTCATGTGCAAGCTAATGCATGTGAAATCTAAATTTAAAATACTTGTTGTAGCTCTTGTTAGCTTAATATTTCACCTCTCCTTCCTTCCTTCCTTCCTATAAAAATGAAGGAGAAGAAGGTGAAAATGAATCAATCAATCAATCCATCATCATTTGTATGCATAATGAGATCTCTTTTACATAAGTACTTCCTTTTTAAGGTATCCTTCTAGTGAATCAATGAACCAACAAGTTTAATAGAGATCCAAAGTACTATCATCCATCGATCAATAACCAAGTATTTTTACTTTATCAAAATTGCTCCAAGTTTCACCAATATGTCCTTCAACCATATTTAGACTAGCAACCAACAAGTTAAGTATCTATTTTTAGTAATTAGTTGATTTTTTCCTCTTGTAACCAACCTCTGACTCAAACACACTTTCCAAAATTCCATTCCATAACCTCATTAGACCAATTTCTTGATCCAGACCAAAACACAGTAACTATCAACAATCACCCTAACTATTGATGGTCTATCCATAACTATTAATGGTCACCCTAACTACCAATGATCACCCCAAACACTAATGGTCACTATGTGACAAATAAATAACAAGTTATTTTCACCCACCAGACCTCAACTAGATCTAACTTTCTTTCTCTCTTCTTAATCAAAGAACCTCACCCTATTTGTTAGGCTATACCTAATTCATTTTTCATTAATATCAATATATTTATTTCTATAATTAGTTAAATTCACCTATTCATTTATCAATCACTTCTTGTATTTAACTTTAGTATCTTCTATGATATATATAAGTACTTTATCTTTCAAAACTTGATTGTTTAAAAATGTGGATTGATAGCCTCCCTTAGATCTCATACTTCTTAGATCTAGATTTCTAGGAAATCCATCCTACTATCTAACTAATCAACTATTTCTTTAGTGATTTCTTATCTACAAGTCATTCCTCACAAGCCAAAGAGGGGTATCTACAACTATTTGAATCAACATGCACACAACATACTAGGTTTTACTAACCATACCATTATTGATTTTTTTATCTCTTTTCTCAAAAGAAAATAAACTAAATTTATCTAAAACATTATAGCATGCCCGATGGGACCTTTGAGTATTTTATTGGGTTGACACTTGCATCTATATGCTTCTTTTTGTCTCTATGCTCATACAACAAAATCAAAATTTCATTTTGGGATTAAAATTGACTGCATCCATTATTTATTTGCTTATTTTAACTCACACATCTTAATTAATCAAATGAATCAATTATAGTTTCACCCTTATCACATACACAAGACCAAACCACTTACACTTCATCAAGCATAAAATATTGAC
Organism: Torreya grandis; assembly: GCA_037957365.1. Taxonomy (NCBI): domain Eukaryota; kingdom Viridiplantae; phylum Streptophyta; class Pinopsida; order Cupressales; family Taxaceae; genus Torreya; species Torreya grandis. Next base: position 524,463 of record JARHVA010002691.1, read on the forward strand.
ATAAGGCTTGACCAGGATTTCATCACCTAGTAGTCACCTTTCTCGGTCATCTTACTTGGATTTCATCACTAAGGGGAGAACCAACTTAGCTCTCTAGTTGATTACAATCTCTATAAATTAGTATATCTTGGATACACACCTGATACCCTTATCATTTTAGTTTGTGAAGTGAGGTGGTAGGCCCCAATATCAATCCATGTACTAATTTCCAATACAAATCCCTTTGAAAGCTTAAACACAACCTGAAACTAACCATAGACTTCTTTTCTAGTAACTACTTCTCAAGCCAAGTTGAGTCACACAATTATTAAATCTTAAGTCATAAGCCATAAAAGAGAATTAAAAAAACCCTAGGATTCAATGTGTTTCATTTCCATTAATTTTACTTGTCTTCTCTTTGTTTGAGTTGTGAGATTGCTTATATCTTCCTCCTTTCCTTATCTACATGGTTTTAACTAGGCTACAACTAAGAAACCTAGAATACTAGGACACACCACCTAAAAATCCATCTTTCTCTTCTCTCTCATGCATGGAGTACATCTCAAATGTAAAGAGTTTTCCTTATCCTTGTGGGAATCCTACCATCAATAGAATAATTGCCCAAGGTGATGTGGATTTTGCCACCTTTCTAGAAAACAAACTCATATCCTTTTAGCATTTCCTCAACACCATATACCACCATACCTCTATTTTAAGTCCACTTATTGACTCACCCTATGGCATTCCATGCCACTTTATTGGATATACTTTTCTAGCCACCGTCTCCACCAAACCTTTAGCCACCTAGGCATCATCCTATACCAATAACCCTACCAATATCACCATCCAAATCTAACCCACTCAAATTAGAAATTAACAAACACTTTATTCCCCAGCTAAAAACCCTCCTAGTATAGGAGAAGCCCAAACTTTGGGATCTGATACTTTCCTTACCATAGGATTATCCTCTACTGATGTCACCACCATTCCTCTCATTTCCAACCTACCTACCTCCACTCCATTTCATATCTTGGTGGTTCCCATGCCTTTCATCCTTCCACCCATTAGTACCTATATTACCACCTAGCCTCTATCTACTTACCCAACCATATCTCCTACCCAACCTATATTAATCTCTTAGTAGGTGCCCATTGAACCAAACACAAGTGACATTCCTAACCCAAAAGAGTATATACCTCTACTTTCTACCCCACCACCTATCTCCACCTATTCATATGTGGCATCATCCCAACCACCCATATCCACATACCTACATATAAAAGCCTCTGAATCCCCCACCAAATATACATATATTATACTTACCCAAACCTAACATAACCTACCTCACAATTATGGGGGTGCACAACTCCAAGTTGACCTCATCAAAATGTTAATGGACAAAATGACTACTCTAGAGTCATCTATTTTAAGAGCTCATAATATTTTATCATATGATAAAATCTATAATGAACCAATTCACCCATCCATCCCCATTTGACCATATCCTCCTAAATGGGAACTTCCAAAGTTTTCAATGTTTTAGATTAAGGAAGACCCTCAATAGCACCTGAGAGCATCTAGGCATTCATGCAATATGATTTCCTATGATGATGCTCTCCTTCTATGTACCTACCCCATGTCTCTATTAGGTCTGGCACTAGATTGGTACAGTGTTATTACAAAGCACTCCCTCTTTTCTTTTTCCCAACTATCTCAAATTTTCTTAGATCACTTTTCCATAAACATTTCTATGAAAGTCTTCATCACTAATCTTTACTCCATTCAATAATTTGATGATGAATCCATTTCTAACTTCATATCCCATTAGATAAGTCTAATAAACCAACTATCCTTCTCTCTACCCCAACTTAAGCTGATTAAACTCTTTGCTCGAGCTTGTACCAAACACATTTCCTTTACTTTATAATTTTAAAGCTTTAGGAACTTTGATGAATATTTCACCATGGCATGAAAACTAGAGAATAGAGCCATTGATGAGGGGAAATTGAAATTAAAGAACAAGAATTCCATCTTCAAATCAAATGAAAATCCTTCCTCCAAACTAAATAATCAAACCAATAATAACTCCAAAAACAAAGGAACTATGAATGCGGTTGCGCTTAAGACCACCCCTCCACCCATTATTGACCAATCCAAACACCAAAACCCCAAATTTCAACACCTAAAAGTGATTTAACCTATTTGGAGAGTCATAAGCTTTATTCTTGGAGAAATTGTTAAAGGCCAATATCATACGCCTTCCCCTGATTAAACCTCCATAGTAATTTGATTCCTCTCATCATGTACCTAGTTGGTGAAAAGATAATGAATTGTGTGCCTTCAATTGATTCATTATACATGACATTATTAGGTGTAATGCCTTTAATAACACTATCCAAAATCTCATTAATAAGGGGGAACTTCTGTTGGATAACCCCAATGCACCATCAAACTAATCACTTGACATCTTTGGACAAACATTTTCCAACCACGCTCCTTCTACCAACAATGAAAACAAATCATAATACTTCCATACCCATGAGGCCCATACTATCAATATAGTTCTTGGTGAACTCATTGCTAAGGAAATGGTGGACCAAATTGCCTCTTCTCCTACTCCACTTATTGAGGTATTGAAGTCACCAAACTCTCCTTTGATAAGCACATCAGAGGAGGCATTCATTACCACTTGAACTTTTTTCTTAGTCATACAACAATCCACTCTTTCTTTAGAAAACACTCTTAAGGAAGAAAACACTTTGCCTACACCCCCACTAAGGAGTTACCTTCCTAGATATTGGAGCATTTTAATAAGGAAAATGATGAGGTACTCATTCCTCCCCCTCAATCCCTATGTCTATCCTTTGAATCCACTATTGGGGGATTCATACCCATCTAAAAACCTTTCTCCAAAATGGTTACAAATTTAGAATTTATATTTGACTTTAACTTGGATCAGACAACCTTTTGTCAATAGCTTGGGATCGCTTACAAAACCAAACAAGAACCTTCTTTATCAGAACAAACTACCCTTTCCATTATAAAATCCACTGTCACCATAACCTAACCATTAGACACCTCTACCCATTAAAATATAATAGCACCATCAGAACTAAACTCACCCAAAGTCACCAAATCACCTTTTACCATTCTAACCTAACCCACCAAGAACCTTGGCATATTTCCTACTCATACCATTACTCACCCATTGATAAAGCTGGATTTAAGCCTACTAAACCTATCAAAAAAACCCCAAACTAAGGTAACAAAGAAGAGAAAACCACCTAAAATCCCAAAAAGAAAAACTCTACCTCCTCTCTCCCCTTTTCCCTCTATTTTGGGACCTCATCCCTCTACCTTAACTAGGAAACCAACCATCCCAATCAAAACCCAACCATAAATTTTGGTTACACCATCACTCTTACTTTCATCCACCCTTATTTTCACCAAACCCCCCATCAAAATACCTCTTATCTCCCAAACATCTACCCTAAAACCTTATAACCCAAAACTATCAACCACTCTACCATAACCAAAGCCATCTACCAAGAATGTTAATTTACCTAAAACCTCTATGACCATGCCCACTCCTAAAAGGGATTTCACCTCAACTGCCAAACCCTATACCTCCACACCTTTTCCACCATTTAATGAATTTTAATCAACCATATACATAGATTATTACAAGCATATTGCTTAACCTTACCACTTATCAGACCATTTTACCCACACAATCGAAAACCATCTTGGTATAATGATAGAAAAGTATGTTTATACCATAAGATATTAGGCATTACATGAAGAACTATAAGGCCTTAAAAGTGATATCCCATCAATTGTATCATGAGGATTACCTATTATCAAATGATCCTCTTATGATCTTGAAATTGATCAAAAAACCAAGATCCATTGAGCAACATTTACCTACTCCTCATCCCTCACCTCAGAGTGATAAGGAACTAAAATAGCCCTCTAGCCTGACTCCTCCCCCAATCCATACCATCTATGTGGTCACATGATCACAAACCCAACTAGAGGATAAAAGAAAAGAAAAAGTGTCCATTCCATGAACATATCCCTCTTCCACCACCTAATCAACTAGAAAACACCAAGCAGCTTTACTTTCAACTAAACCTAAAGTGTCCATTTTGGGACCCTCTCACTTCAATCCAACTAAATCAATCTAATGAATAGTTATAAAACAACTTCACCAAACATTAGTAAAGATGAGTTTGTATGAACTAATCAATACCTCACCCCATCACTTCCAAGTGATGATAGAGGCTATGTACACTATAGAGGTCCAAGCAAAAAATCCCCAACATCTAGAATCATTTATTAGAACTCATCAAATTTCCAACCTTGTTACATTCAAGGATTAAAAAATACCGTCCATCCATCTAGATGACCTAGATCTTCCCCTCTTCACTATTGTATACATCAACCAAACCCACATCGAGTAGGTTATGATTGATGGGGGAGATAGTATCAAAATTATCTCCTCTCATGCATAAAACCAACTTAAATTACCTAATAACATTATGTAAAAAACCTTAGTGGTTCTCTAATCATTTAATGATACCATGGGTATGATTTTAGGAACTATTGTCATTCACATTCCCCTAAGACCTAGAGCTCTTCTTGAGCTCTTCTATGTAGATAACAAGAGTTATAGTACATATTATAGGGATGCCCTTAGATTTGTTCCATGGTTTATATACCATCTACCCTACATTGATGCATCAAATTTGAGCATGAAGGTCAAGTTGTTACCATACAAGCTAACTTGGGTCCTTTCACATCATGAAACATGACATACCCACCCAATGATGTTCTCCTTCCTATATCCAATAAGCCTTTACTAGTAAAGGATGAAGCTCTATCTCCCTCTACCACTAAATACTCCACCAATTTATCTATTCCTTCTACTTAAATCCCCACAATGGACAATTTGGAATCAACCTCCTAACATATGTTATTAGGGGAGTATTTCCTTCTGACCCTTCATACTTTCCCCACTCTTTAAGAGTATGGAAAACATGACCACTAACTTGGTTATGACCCCAATATCAAAACCATTATTCCTTTCAGGCCCTCAACTTGTTAAGCCAATTTTATCTATGGGTGACTTGATAAACCCATTAACACTTTTGCCACCTCTTTTTAATCTCGACCATTCACCTCTAATTTATCCTATCTAAATAAACTAGAGTTTTCCCAAACATACCTTTATAGGTGCACTTGGAAGGGATTTGGTTTAGGATAGTATGAGTATGGACCACATGATTTTCTCTCAATAAAGACCCAAAAACCTCATGAAAAACATGGCCTTGGTTTCATGCCACCTAAACAATAAACCAACCCACCTCCTATTACAATAATTAAAGAGGAAATCCCATCCTCGCCATCTACTCCATCATTAACAACTGAAGATTCTGACATCATCCCCCTAACTATTTTTTCCATCAACATGAACAACCTTAGACCCCTAACTTATCAAAAGGATGGGGTGACCCTAACCATTCCTCTAACCCACCTTGAGATGATAGGAGATGAATTTCCTACTGTTAATACCATTTAGTGTTAGGATGATGATTCCATTCTCTCCTATCTTAGTGTAGAAGATTCCTCTATCTATAAATATTTTCCTCCTAAGACTTCAACCATGTTGAATGAATCCACCATGGATATAAACTTGGGCACTCTAGATAACCCATGAATTGTCAAAATTAGCTAATATCTAAATTATAAGGAGATTTAGGACATCCCCTCCTTCCTACAAGACCATAACATAACATTTTTTTGGTCTTACATTAACATGCTAGAAATGGACCCCTCCATCACTACCCACAACATAGTCACCAGTCATGATGCCAATCTTGTTAGATAAAAACTTTGATGAATACACCCTCACATAGCCCTTCTTATCAAATAAGAGCTTCAACATCTTCTATTGATCAATTTCATTCAACCCATTAACTATCCCTAATGGATCTCGAATGCCAAACCTATCATCAAAGCCACAAGGGGACTTTTCATTTATGTGTAATTTCATGACCTTATCCTTGCTTTCCAAAAGGATGACATTTCTCTACCAAGCATTGAATAGCTATTTGATCTTACAACTAGCTATGATATGTTGTCTCTTATGGATGTATTCTTTTGTTCTAATTAGATCCTAATTGTGCCCAAAGATTAACATAAAAATTAATTTGTCATCCCATGTGTGAATTTATTCTATAGGGTCATGCCTTTTGGACTGATGAATGCTAGTATAACCTACCAACACACTATGACCTACATCTTCCATGACCTTATTCACAAAACCATTTAATACTATGTTGAAGACCTTCTTAGGAAATTCAAATGTTGTAAATATCATTTGGATATTATTACGATTATCTTAGAGTGACTCATCCATTACCATGTATACCTTAACCTCAAAAAGTGTATTTTGGGGATCTTGTTAGGAAAGTTCCTTGGTTTTATCATCTACCTTTAGGGAATCAAAGTTGATCTAACCAAAATTAAAGCAATCCTTGACATGCCATCTCCCACCCACCTTAAGCAACTCTGTAGCTTGTAGGGGAAGCTCCAATCCATTCATCTCTTTATCTCTCAGCTCTTAGATTGATGCCAACCCTTCCATCACATTTTGAATAAGGATGTATCTTGTAAGTGTAATAAAAACTATCAAAAGGCCTTTGCTTCACTTAAAATGTACCTTTTATCTCCACCTAGTGTCATTCCTCCCAAGGAAGAACAAATTTTTTACCTTTATATCTCTACCACCAACCACTCTCTAAGGGAAATTCTAGTCCATTGAGATAAAAAAACATAAAGATCAAGCCATCTATGACATTAGCCACACACTTATAAAGTATGAGACTTGGTACACCCATACTAAGAAACTTTTCTTATCCTTGGTATTTTTGGCCACCAAACTTTTCCACTACCTTCTCAACTACAAGACCTATGTCATAACTAATATCAAACCACTCAACTTTATGCACTCCAATCCATACCAAAACTAAAATATGGATAAGTGGATAATGATTTTAGTTTAATTTTACCTTGAGTTTATTTATCACAAGTAAATTAAAGGGCAAGTCATTGTCAACCAATTGGCTGAAGCACCATTAACAAATAACTGACCTCCTTCTCTTGAGTTTCTCGATGAGTCCATCACAACCCTTTCTCAAGAAAACTTCACCTATCAAGTGACCATGTTATTTGATGGATCAAAGTCTCACTATGGTAATGGATTCAAGATCATCCTTATTCCCCTTCATGATGAACCTCTTCCTTTATCTTTCAAGCTAGATTTTGAACGTACCAATAATATGGTTGAGTATGAAGCCCTAGTGATAGGCTTCCAAACTACTTTAGCCTTGGGAGTCAAAATGATCAACATATTTGGTGACTCCTAACTTATGGTAAATCAAATATATGGATCTTATCAATGCAATAATGATGTTGTGAAATAGTATAAATAATTAGCCAATGTAGTCTTAGAATCATTTAAACACTACCATATCTAAACCACTCCATGATCTATGAATAATTTTGGAAATACGATGGCTTCCCTCACTTATCAGATCCTATATGCACCCTTTGAATCTAAGCTATATGTCATTATCCACCAACTTACCCAACCCTCTTATGTTAAATCAGAGTTTCCCACCATCTTTAATGTGGAGGAGACCCAACCCAACCTTTGGTATCAGTAGAACTTCAAATATATCAACCTTACCATCATTTATTTTAGTCTTTATAGGAATGATCAGAGATAATTTATCAAGAGTACCTCACATTACAACATACTAGGGGAATTCCTTGTAAGCATGGATTTGATGGTCTCCTCTTTCATTGCCTACATAATTGTGAAGCCTCTCATGTTATTAGGAAAATGTATGATGGGATATATGGAGGACACTTTATTGTCCTATCCATCACTAAATGCATCCTTTTCCTTGGCTATTAATAGCCTACCCTTAACCAATATTATTACGATTATGTGAAAAATTGTGTTAAATATCAACAACATGCTAATTTACATCATGCACTTAGCTATAGTCTTCAAGTATCTATATATTTTTGTCCCTTCTCACAATGGGTTATAGACCTTATTGGTGAAATTATCCCCCATTCTTCATAATGACATCATTCTATCATCACTACGATTGAATATTTTACCAAATGGGTAGAGGATATTCCCCTTGTCTCAAAAAAAGCCTAAAATATTATCAAGTTTATCAACCATCATATCATGTATCATTTTGGTGTTCCTCATAAAATTATCACCGACAATGGAGAATATTTTAAAAAGATAAGTCCAAGGTCTTTGTGACATGTTTGGTATTAAATTGATTTTCTATTTGCCATATCATTCACAAGATAATGGACAAGTGGAAGCCTTTAAAAAAACCCTCAATAACATGCTAACTAATATGGTTAATGCATGTAGTTGGTATTGTCATTTACATATCCCCTTTACCGTATAGGTATATCATACTATTATTTGAACCCTTATGGGTGATACCCTTTTCTCTCTATTTTTTAGAGTAGAGGCTATCTTGCCTCTCGAAGTCCAAATTCCTTTTCTTCACATATCCCTAAAAGATCTCATTTCTGAGAGTGATTATCATCAAGAATGTTTATTCCAACTTGAGCTGCCTGAAAAACATCATTTTGTAGCACTCACTCATCTTTATGTCTATCGATAATGCATCAAATGCACTTATAACAAACACCTCAAAGTGTGAGAATTAAATATCAAAGACCTCATCCTCAAAGAAAATCAATTTGCCAAAAATATGGAGAAAATAAAGTGATACAAGTTTGATTTCAAATCACTTGGACCTTATATCAAATGTACAAGTATGAATCATGAGCTTACCAGTTATCCTCTCTTATAGGGAACCTAGAAATTGAGCCCCTCAATTCTTCTCATCTATATCTTTTATTTTTTTTAAACATGATCAAACTCACCTTTTGTCCAACTTAAGTTCATCCCTTATTTTCAAACCACATTCATCCCCTTATCTTAGGATCAACTGATTAAAGATAAATCATGTGATCATTTATCACAACAATATCTTAATCTTGAGTAAAGGGTACCACATCTCAACCCATGTCATGATTATCATGGTACCCTTTTCCCCTTTCCTAGGATGGATTCCCATGGTCATTATCACCTACACCTATTTTAAACCTAATCAACCTTCTCATGATTTTAGTTTTTCCTTCATAAAAGGTGATCTGTTAAGCCTATATAAACAAGTCTATGGCATCAAAATAAAAATAAAAAAAACCCATATGGGTCACTCTCTAGCATTTATAAAATACTTCCTTGAAGGAAAGCTAGATAAAAATATAAAAATTACTCAATATAAGGTAGATTTCTCCCTTTAAGGATAGCTATCAAAAACCTTAAACAAAGCACACAAAACATAGATCAATCCCTTGAAGGATATATGGGTAAAGCATTTGTCATAGCATAGCAATTTTTTTGGAAGCTTCCCACATTGATCGGTTTTCCCTAACCCTCCAAACCAATAAAAAAATAGAAAAATACCAATTATCAGACATCAAAAATAGTAAAGTAATTTCAAAATTTGAAATCAATTCTCATAAGTAGACATCTTAAATCAAATAGTATACACCTTATAGACATGGACTTATTTATACTTACTCTTTGGTAACCTCTAGAAGAGGTAAGATAGTCTCACAAGAACTTTTGACCTTCATCCATCTCCCATTAATACACTATAAGTAAAGGATTTTGAGCTTGATTTACTTTATGTGATTAAGACACCTTTTTAAACCAACTAAAGAATGTTAATGTGATGCATTCAAAGGTATTATATTCCTTGAGATGGTCTAACTTTATATTGTTTTTGTTCTTTCCAAAGAAGAAGCATTGTTCCTCCTTATTCTCTCACACTAGTTGATACATTAACTTCGATTGTTTTCTTCTTCTCACATCTATTTTTGTTCTTTAAATTTCTTTATGTGTTTCACCCTAATCTAAATAAAATTACCATAATCATAACCATATCACATAATATCATCATCACATCAGAAAAAAAACAACTATCATTTGCATAATCACTGCCTCTATAAATAAATTCACTATCAACCATCACATCCTCATAATCACATATACCATATCGACCACATGTCTAAATCTAAATGAATAAACATATACTCATTAGATTTTTATATTGACATCATAATCATTAACATCATCAACATCCTACCATTTATCACATACATATAACTATGATCCATAATCCATAACCATAAAAATAATCATATCATAACCTTATCCATCTAAGCATAACCAATAGCCATAACCATAATCATATCAATATCATAAACATGATCATATGAAACATGAAATTAAATTATCACATCCATAAAATAACATCTATAAAATACCATAATTATAACATCATAACCATCATCTTAATCATAAAAAACATCACATTAGCATCGAATAATCATATCAAGATCATTATAGTCATCCATAACCATCATATAATAATCATATAAATAGCATAAATCCATATCAAACATCATCAGGAACATAAATTAAAGAGACATAACATCACATGCCTAGCTAGGTAATTCCACATCAACATAATCATGAGCATAACCATAATCAATATAACATCGTTAATAATCAACATGAACATCACAACCATGAACCACAAACCATAAAAAAAGGATCACATCTATATCTCATAAATAATCATCATAGTGTATTTAAAATATACATGTCTCTCAAAAAAATATACATCTCACTACATCAACTCATAGTATGGTATCAAAATCATGTAAAACATGAAAAATATAATGTATCATCACAAATCTATGATCCTAGGGCACCACTACCTCTTGAAGCCTACATTACTACATTTGCATGTCTACCTTTAGATGCAACCCACTGACCTGGTGTCACCATACTAGCACCTCCTATAATCCCTACCATATACTCACCCCATTAGGAATCATATGGAAAATGCTTGAAGACTAAGGCCTCATAATATTGTATCTCCTTAATAGTTACTACATATCTCTACATCGAGATGGTACCTACTAGTCTTATAGCTGCTGGTACTCCACCTCCTACCTACTAGATAAAATATCTCTCTTGCATCACTAAGGTTAGATAAGACCTAACATGGTCTCTTTCCCTATCAAAGTGGCCACTTGACCTTGTAATACTACCAAGGATGCATGTGTTACTACTAGAGATGCCTGAGCTATAGCTATAGCTGCTCATGCCTAGTCCCTATCTATGGTCACCACCTATACATCTAGGGCAACCTTTAGCATCTAAACCTCCTAACTATCTCCTCCTACATCAACATCCATATCCTTCTAACCCCTATCCTTAGGATCAATATTGGTTGTGCTAAAGTGTGCCTAGTACCATGTAGGATATCCATATATAACACTTGCATCATCCATATCTATCCTTGAAAATAAATCATTATGATCAATGAAATCATGAACAATTATGGAGTGGGTAGTGGAAACTTGGCATCCTCCCTCTAATATCTTAAGAATGACCTAGGTATATCCTACATGAAATTAAACTACCTTTTTGCCTTATTAAATTGAATAAACTCTATCTCATGGTCTCATCTACCATATATCCATGTATAGCTTTTTAGAAATAATGTATGCCTCCTATAGTGTGCCCAGCCTGGAAACCTAACATATGGTCTTCAAACCACATCTTCCATGACTAAGGCATTTATTAGGCCACTATACCAATCAATATCATGTGATCCTTCTATTAGTCTTGAGAGGGCATAGTCACCTATCCACTTCATGTACCCAACCTTGTAATCCATCTGCACAAAACCCTCTTAAGGTATCCCCATAGGTCTCATCACCTTGATGTACTCATAAGCCTAGTAATGGAGGATAAACTTGACACTGATCCTGTATCTCTTATGGGTTTAAAATACCCACATATTTCAATAAATCTAAACAAGAAACATAGGTGCCCATAAAAACATTATATGACCAAACCACATCTCCATGATCACCCTAAATAACAAGTATGGGAACCTCCCACTACTATAATTTGGTAATGCATAACACATAACTACTATCATCATCATGAAAATCCTCTTCACATCCCTATCTCTCTGCTCTAGTGGCATGTAGTAGATTCCCCCTGAGTGTAACCTTATGATATTAAGGTCATCTGTATATAATAGCTCCATCTGCCATCTTGCTCATCAATTTTAATGTGGTAAATTGACTCACCCTGAATGTGTAGCTACACTATCCTATGGATGTCCTTAGACAAGATGGTCAACTCACCTATAAGAATTAATAAGGTGTTATTGGTAGGATTCCATCCCTCAATAAGTTCCACTAACATCATTCCATCTTCAGGTATGTGTTGATAATACCTCATACCTCTAAGGCCCACATCCTCCATGTGCTCCCAATCATCATTAGTCATCCCATACTAAATCTCATCTAGTAACTAAGGCACTTTATCCATCATCTATATCCACTCTTTTGACTACAAGGTTCGATATCAACAATATTAGTTCACTAACATATTTCACCTAAAAATTCTACCACTTACACCTACCTCCTATTCTAATCTATCCAACTCATTACATTTGTTTAATACAAACTATACCTATTACTTTACGACATCACTCAACCTTATTAATACATTCACATTACGTTCACCTAACCCCTAACTTAACCATTTGACCTCACCCTAACCCCTTAACCTCAAATCTCACCCATTAAAAATTATCATTCATTTTCTTTTATTTAGTCACTATTTAGCAATTGTTTTTTAGATGTGTGTGATTTTTTCTTTGATCCCTTTTTTGTTCCATGATCCTTCTAGGATTCATGTCTTCTAGGTTTTAGACCTTACCTATCTTAATTTTATATGGGTAGGACCCATTGAAAACCCATGTTTACCTTTTTTAACATAAACTATTACCTATCAAAAATTACTCTTAAAAAACTTTTCAACTCATCCATCTATCATCGATGCTCAACTACTCCTATATTCGATTATCGATGGTTAGGTGATCAATTACTAATGGTCACCATAATGTGGTCTATCAATAGTTGAGTATTGACCATGAATGATTGATACTTGACCACCATTAGTTAGTAGTGACTAGTGATGGCTAGAAAAGACCACTGATAATTACTATAAAGTGATCACTAATGATCAAACCTAAACCCTCACCCTTCAAAAATACCTACCTAACACCAAAACTACTCAAAAAACTTTCCTACACTTTACTCTAATATTCCCTATCTAATCTACCCTTGTCAATCTAAATTTACACTACCAAATTCAAAGATAAAACTCCCAAATACCTAACCTTAGGTCAAATAAAACCCATACTAAAACAAACATTAAACAATATCTCAATTCACTAAGTATTCAATTAAAAATGTAAAACTACTATACCAATTTAAAACACTACCTACCTCATTCCTCAACTATCATTAAGGAGAAACCATAGGGACCTCACCTATTTAGCCTCATGCCCTCCCTCATCCATGTTGCCTCCTAGTCTGATCTAACCTCAAACAAACCTCTCAATCCACTCAACCACTAACTAAATTCTGTTAGTAATTTTCCAACCATCATCATTACTTTGCTCAAAATAGTAGAGAGAGAAATCACTGATATTTTACAAATGAGGTAATAAATCCCTTAGTGCTTCTTTTGTCTACACATTTTTAGGGCTGACATATGATCACTAAAAATCATGGTGACCATCGATGGTTAACCTTGAGGATCCACCATGACCATTGATGGTTGGCATTTTTAGGGATTTATCCCTCTTAACCACAAATTTTCAACCAAATTTTTTTACCCAAACTTTATACTACTACCCAACACTAGAGATGCCCTTCTTTGACAACCCCCACAAAACATACCAAATCTCACACTTGGCCATTTTATCCCAAACTAACACATGTTATGTGATGACTTTTCCTTGGTCATTTTGATCACACCAACTATATTACCAAGTTGAAAATTTTAAACTTAAGCTATCTTGCACACATCCAACCAAGTTGTGTCTTTATGGGAGTAATTCCTACCTTGGATACCCATGAAAACACTAACTTATTCTAAGAGACTTGTATTTAAAAATGTACCCCAACCATCACATATGATCATGTGTTCCACTTGTCATTTATCCTTCTACTATGGACCTTTATTATACCAACCATGGTAACCTAGTCATTCCGTGATCTTAATATCACACTTAGTGACACTTGTGCACATGTTTAGTGCCTAGCTTATCAGCCATCCCATCACAAAATTAGCCACTCATCAAACCTATACCTAATTATATCTCACCTCATTGACTTTAAATTTGAGGGGGAACACCTCCTCTCATGCTTGAGGCAAGCAAACCTTCAATCCATAATCTATTTTTATTTTGGAGCTTATTGATATAACCTACATAAAAAAGGGGGTAAAATATAGACACTTTAGAACCACACACAATGGTTATATATGTTGAACTAACCCTTAAACCACCTTAGGACAACTTAGAGACTCTTTCATAACCTTTTCACTATAAACCTTGAGTCAAGTTAGTTGACTAGCTAAACTAACTAGCTAACCTACCTTGACCAGACTTAACCTTACCCTTGACCACTTATTATCACCCAAACCACTGATGGTTAAGCCAAATCATTGATTTTCATCTTTTAACCACTTGAATAGTTAACTTTAGTCAAACTCCATCTTTTTTTTATATTTAGCTTATCTAATTTATGTGCAAGCTAATACATATGAAAGCTAAATTTAAACTACTTATTGAACCTCTTATTAACCTATTATTTCACCTCTCTTTCCTTCCTATAAAAAGAGATGAGGAGGAGGTGAAAAGGGATCTATCAATCAATCAATCCATCATCATCTACATCTAAAATTAAAGCTCTCTTATATAAGTACTTCCTTTTATAGGTATCCTTCAAGTGAATCACTAAACTAATAAGTGTGATAGAGATCTAAAGTGTTGTCATCCATTGGTTAATAGTAAATTATCATTATTCTACCAAAATTTCTCCAAGTTTCACCAACAGATCTTTCAATCATCTTCAGACCATCAACTAACAAGCTAAGTTTCTATTTTTAGTAAATAGTTACTTTATTCCTCTCATAACCAGCCTATAAATCAAACCCACTTTCTAAAATTCCATTTCATAACCTTATCAAACCAATTTCTTGAACCAAACCAAAACACAATAACCATCAATGGTCACCCTGACCACCAATAGTCTATCCTTAACTGTTAATGGTTTCCCAACCACTAACAATCACCATAACTATTGATGGTCACCCCAACCATTGATGGTCACTATGTGACAAATAAATAGAAATTTATTTTTCACCCACAAGACCTTAACTAGATCCAACTTTCTTTCTTTTTTCCTAATTATAAAACCTCACCCTATTTTATGGGCCACACTTGATTCATTAAATTTTAATACTAGTTTATTTATTTATATAATTAGTTAAATTAACCTATTAATTTATCAATCAGTTATTATATTTTATTTTAGTATATTTTGTGATATATGCAAGTACTTTATATTTTATAACTCAATTGTTTAAAAGTGTGGATTGATAGCCTCCAAGATAGCTCATGTTTCTTAGATCTAAAATTTTAGGTAATTCATCCTACTATCTAACTAATCAACCATTTATTTAGTGATTTATTATCTATAGGTAATTATTCCCAAGCCAAAGAGGATTATGTACAACCATTTGGATCAATGTGTGCACAACACACCAAGTTATACTAACCATATACTTCATGAGCTTCTTTTATCTTTCCTCCAAAGAATATAAGCTAAATTTATTTAAAATACATAATACATGAACATAATAAATATGTGGGAAACACTCATGGAGGATAAAAAATAGTAACACAAATATTATACTATAGTCATATGAAACTAATCAATATTTACTGAGGCACCAACCCACAAGGAGCACCAACACCTCACTAGTCAAACCCCAACTCAACTAATCCTTTAGTAAGCACTAACTTGTAAAGAGGCACAAACTCCCTATATAAATAAGAAAATACTAGCTACCTAGAACCTATAATCACCTTTGGACACCTATTTCTCACTCAACTAATGATATACCCTTATTTTTCTCTTATCACTCTTTTATCTCTCTTAAATAGCCTATTAGGCTTCTTCACTCAACTAGCCCTCTTCTTGGAAGATTATGTCATATCACATTGATCATAATCTATATAATTATAATTATAACTTTATGAAATTCTCAACACACCAATATTATGGTATTCAATCCCTCTATCTAGTTTCCAAACTTCTATTCCTCTCACTCATATACTCAATATTCTAACTAGACAAATTAGGCCTATTAGACCTTTTTATACCTGACTCTTTATCTCACCCACCTTGGTTAGGAATAAACCACAGCATAATTGGATCACCCTAGGATTATATCAATAAACATTTTTAACAAATTAAATAACCATTAAATATGTTGTTCATTACCCATAAGTACCAAAACCACCATTAGGCCTAATAGAGACCTAATGCAGTTAGGCCTTCTCAAAGCACATGTTTCACTTTGGCCACCTTGGAACTAGTTGATCCTAAAAAAATAGATTAAAAAATTCATAAATTATTCAATTATACCCTTGATAATCTCACCTTAGGTACCCAAAACCATTTATCTCATTTCACTCTTTGAACCACACCATTAGGTCTACTTGCAATTAGGCCTTCTCACTGTCATAAAGTTGGCCTTGAGTATCTGAAGTATACACTCCACTTTGACACATAAAACATTAAAAAATCACATGTATGTAACCTCTATGACCTCATTTTAATCACCAAGTCCATTATTTTTCACCACATGAAGCAAAAGACCTCAAACTAATCATTTCCATATGCTCACTCAAAACTTCACATAGGCTTCAAAACCCAATCAAGAACCTTTGAATTTTCACACCTTCATAGGCATTTATCATGAAGAAAAATTCATTAAAATTAACCTATGATACCTATATAATAACTTCATGTGCATTATATTCTTCAAATCTATGCATAATGAGTCAAGAAAATTATTCTCACTCACACACAAAAGAATTCTTGTAACTCCAAAACATAGTCATGGAAACCAAGATATAGAACACATGTCTAAAAATTTTTATGAAATTAAAAAGGTTTTATATTATCTTTAAAAATACTGATAACACACACACACATGTACATATATATATATATATATATATATATATATATATATATATATATATATATATATATATATATATATATATATATTACAAGGTTCAATATCAATATTTGTCTTATAGACCAATCTCATGTCTTCACCCTATACAGACCTCACTATGTTAGATAGGTCACTTTGAGAGTAATTTTATTCTTGTATATAAGCATAATAAAATATTATCTTCAAGCTATAAAATTTATATAGTTCTTTAAAAATGACCCCATGCATTTGGATACATCCCTAATCCATTATAACACATTCCTAATCTCATTCTCACTTCTACCTAGTTTTCTTATTGTCTTCCTCATTTGGAATTTTTAGCAATAGGACTAATTACATGATTGGTTTAACATATTATAGGTGTGATACATACTTATAAATCAATATGTTCATAAGGTATATGTTTCAAGCTTCAAACTCCAATAAATTTCATGTTTTGACCTAGTTAACCCTGCCTGCTACATAAAAAATCCAAGAAATAAGGGGTATCTTATAGATTCCATTTACTATTATATTATACCAATGCCACATAGAAAAACATGGGAGAGTCCTCTATATTATCCAATCATAAAACTAGGTCAACTAATCAGTTATGATCCATTTACAACAATATCTTCCCTATCAGATCATTATGAAGGTTTTAGGAGGGTTTAGACTACCTTCCATTCTTAACAATCATTCATAAAGGATTGTCCATGAATTAAAAAAATAATTATAGATAATTTGAGATAGTAACCTTACCCAACTTCCATTAACTTATTAGGGTCTCATGAAAATGTTACTCATGCCAATGAGCATAATAAAAATATTCTCAGGTCTATTATACCTTATTTCATGCACATAAAAAAACATAAGACAAAACTTCATGATTTTTCCTTCATACTTTGACCTAATACTTGGTAAAAATACTTGTTACAAAATATCATACCTTTGACAATGCTCTCATGAGATATGTCACCTTATAAATTGATCTTAACCCCTTATTAAGCCACACTAGGTCTCTTTGCACACAAGGCCAAAAACCTATAAGCCATACTTATACCTTGAACACACCTTGGAACCTCTTTTAATACTCTAAAAACATCATTAACATGTCATAAAACCTCATACCTTTCTCACACACTACCAATCTTCTTCTTACAAGCCTTAGAATTCTCACCTCATCATGATATCAAGCCTATGTCTTCTCATTAGGTCTCTCAAGTACATGATGCATGAATCAACTTTAATAACAATAAATACAACTAAAAATTAAATAATTAAAATTTCATGAAATCAATGACAACTCCATTCATACCTTTGAACACATTCTCAATAATATCCCCATTTGTCATTGATGGAAACCACTCATTAATGGAAATCATTTAAAGAAGCTTATCTTACTAGGATACATCTCCCCCATATAGATAAATATCCCCATTTTAAATTAAAAAAAATCACTACCTACAATAAAAATAAATAAACATGAATGAAATATCATGTCAAATAGCTCCCCTATCTCATTGCATGCCACATACATAATCTTCTTGACAAACTAATATGATCCACCTTTGACCTCACAACTTGTGGACTTATTTCATAGTCTTGGAGATAAAACACCTCCTTATTATATCATCCTATTCCTTTGAATTTCTTAGTGACTAATATGAGAAAAAATCACACCTAGTTCCTATCTCAAATGTTCAAAAGTAGCCTTTGGAAGAGGCTTAATCAAGATATATGTAATCTAATCCTTAGTAGACACAAATTCAAGCTTCACAATTTCTTCACATACCTATTATATAAATAAATTATACTTTATAGTAATGATATTGGTCCTTGAATACATGACAAGATTATTTCAAACACTTATGGAACTATTATTATAAAAAAATTTAGGACTAGGACCATCAAAATCCACTTTGTAGTCTCTTAAGGTTTGTCTCATCCATAACACCTGAGTAAGACATGAAGCTATTGTAATGGACTCATCCTCACAATTATATAAATTCATTGATGTTTGATTCTTTCTTATCCATGAGACTAGGAACTTACCTAAGAATAAGTCTCCTACACTAGTGTTCTTTCTATCATCTAGACTCCCAACCTGATTTGCATTTGTTTAGGCTACTAGATCAAACTTCTTACTCCTTGGGTACCATAATCCATACTAAATGGTTCCCTTGAAATAAATAAGTAGCCTCTTGAATAATATTATATGAATTTACTTAGGATATTATTGAAATATTCCCATAAGACCTACTTCCTACATGATGTCAGGGTTAGAGGATATAGTATACAATAAACTCCCAATCATTGATCTATATTTTATCTGATTGACTCTTGTAGATTCATCCTATTTTCTTAGATTAAATTTTATATCCATAGGTGTACTTACATCCTTGAAATTTTCCATTTATATCTTATTTAACATCTCTTTTATATAATTGACCTATGAAATGAACATACATTTTTTATATTGATTGACTTGAATTTTATGAAATAAGTATAGTTCTCCAAGCACATACATTTCAAACTCTCACTTCATCATATCCTATTAAGGCCTTGGTAATGTTGTCAATAGTTCCACCAAATATGATATCATCCATAGAGGCCACCATTATCAACTGATGGTTACTTTCAATCTTGATGTATAGGTTCCTATCTATAACTCCTCTCTTGAAACCTTGGTCTAAAAGATAGTTTTATAATCTAACATACCAATCTTAATGGGATTTTTTTAGACCATATAGGGCCTTCTTCAACCTATAAACATATTCCTTGTTATCAGTCAATAGGAAACCCTCATGTTTCTCAATGTACACTTCTTCCTCCAAGTTCCATTTTAAGAAAGTTTACTTGACATCCATCTAGTATATCTTGAAGCCTTTGAAACTTGAATAGGAAATAAAAAACCTAATATCCTCTAACATTTATATAGGAGAAAATGGTTCCTTTAAGTCCACTCCTTATACATGATCATATCCCTTGCATACTAATCTAGACTTGTTTCTGGTGACTTCTCCATTCTCATTCAACTTGTTTCTAAACACCCATTTTGTACCAATGATATTTTTGTCTTTAGGCTTAGGTACTAACTCCCAAGTCTCATTCTTCTCAATTTAATTTAAATTCTCATTCATGGCACATAACCAAAACCTATATTAACTTAATTATACATAGCTTTTAGGTTTAAATTTGGATAGTAAGGTAGTATTATGTTTATTAATATCACTCACCATTCTTATTTTTATTTATATACCTACACTCTTTTTGCCAATAGTCTGAGATTCAAGACCATCCTTTTGAATCTACCTAGAAGGACATTTTGAGTCCTTTATCTACTAAATTTCTTATTCATCCTTTTCTATCTCTATTTCTCCTTCACCATTATTTGACTAAGAATATGATTTATTTATCTCATAAACCTTCACATTTGTGCTCTCCACTATCTTTTGTAACCTCATATTATAACATTTATAGGAAACACTAAATGATGAATATCCCAATAAAAAACCTTCATAAAACCTTGATTCAAACTTTCTTAAGTCCTCATCTCTCTTGATATAAAATTTAATCCCAAATACCTTAGAATGTTCAACACTTACAGGTCTACCATTACATAATCCATATAGATTATTATCACCATTGATCTTAATCAATAATCTAATCAAATTATAAACTACAACACCCATAGATTCTCTCTAGTAGCCATCAAAAAAATTTGATTCACTCAACATGGTCCTTACCATTTCTTGAACTATTTTATTCTTTCTGTCAACCACCCCATTTTGTTGAGGTGTTCTAATAGCTAATAGCTACCTTCTTATTCTAATTACCTCACAAAACTAACAAAACTCATTAGAACAAAATTCTCATTTTATATTAGACCTAAGACACTTGATATTCACATTCATCTCATTTTCAACCAAAGCCTTGAATGTTTTGAACTTACCCAGATCTTCTGACTTCTATTTCAAGAATGATACCCAAGTCATTCTTGTGAAGCAATCCATAAGAAACATGAAGTAATTTTCATCTTAAATTATTTGAATCCTTTTACAACCACATATATCAATATGAATTAATTCTAAAGGTATATTAGTAGATTATTATTTAGACTTCAATCTCTTCCTAGTTTGCTTACCATGTTGACATGCCTTCCAAAGAGTATTTATAGGTTTGGAAATTTTGGGGGAGTTGATCATGAATATATTATCAAAGTTAAAATGACCTAACCTCCTATGCCATAGCAAAATTTTATCTTCCTTACTCATAAAAAATTCATCTTTTGTGATCTCATTTAATACAAATAGATTTTTCTTAATTATCTTCTACTTGGATATCAACCTCCTTGATTTTGATATCCTTATCTCACATCCTTTGTCATGGAAATTTATAGCATGTCATTTGGTGCACATTTTAATTACACTTAACAATTTATGTTTTAGTCCATCGATATACAATATAATTTCTATCTTGGTCTTGGCATTGTCTAAGCTCAAATCAACTTTGCCAACTATATTATCATATGTTTTATCTCCAAACCTCACTAAACTTATGAAATTATTCTTATAAGTGATGAATTTGATCTTATCATGTGACTTGAATAACCACTATCTATGCACCACTTGAAATCTTCATTCTAAGTATGAAAGGTAGTTTGGGTTATCATAGATTATACTCCTCTAGATTCTTGCTTCTCTTTTATCTTACCCATAGGGTCTACTTTGTTGATCCATTATTTAGTATCTGGACTACATGTCTTCTTAACATAACTAGTTTTCCACATAGATCTTATCTTACACTCTCTTTCAAAATGTCCTCTTTGGTTGCAATTATAACATAAGATTCTCCTTATCCATCTATAGTCAATAGTTTTATGTCCATATTATCCATAAGATAAATAATAACCAATGAAATAATCCACATACTTTGAATATTTAACCTTATTATTATTTTTACGATCATTGGATGATACAACACTACCTTTGATATAATTTGATGGAACAAAACCCTTCTTTACTTATTGATGATTGAATTCAAACTTAACCAATTCTACATAGGTCTTTATTCTATCAGCTTTATCACTCCTTGGTAGATTTTTGACATTTGGAAACCAACTCTCCTTAAACTCCTTTTTTTATTATTTGAAACCAAGTCATTTCATATCATGAAAGGACATTTTAATATCAAAAATATTGTTAATCTTTCTAGTACTCTCCTCAAATTTTTTACATGTCTTTATATTGATTTCATCTTACTCAAATTGTGCCTCTAAAGTCTTTAATTTCATTATAATCTAAGTGAATTATTCCATATGGTCCTTCTCTTTTGAAAAATATTCACAAGTTGTTTCAATGACTATGGATAGATCCTCATTTCAATAACAATAAACACTTTCATTATCAAAATCCATACTTGTGCTCCAAAGATCTCCCTTAAACTATTAGATTTGCATAACAAACCTTATTATGATAATAATTATTAGAAGTAAAACAAATGATATGGGTAGGATGAAACAATTTAAAAACTTTTATTTCAATTCCATATATCATTCAGTAATCATTCAACTTAATCTAGGTATATAGCAATACATAATCAACCACTCATTTTGAGCACAAAGTAAGAACATAAGACATGAACACAATATCTATGTGGGAAAAATAATGGGGGATAAAACCCATTAACACATATATTGTAATATATTATTATAATCAATGAATAAATATTTATTGAGGCACTAACCCCACAAGGATCACCAACCCCTCACTAGTCAAGCACCAACTCAACTAGTCCTTTAGCAAGCACCAACTTGCAAGGAGGCACCAAACCACTAAGTAAATTAGAACAAAATCAGATACCTATAACCTATGATCACATTTTGAAACTTTTTTATCACTAAATTTATGATGGTCACCTTATTTTTTTCTTGACACTCTTTTATCTCTCTCAAATAGCATATTAGGCCTCTTCCCGCAACTAGCCATCTTCTTGGCAAATTAGGTCAAATCACCTTGCTCATCATATGTATAATTAATATTATAACTTAGTTAAATGATAATAACACCTATTTTATGGTATTAAATCCCTATACTTAGTTTCCAAACTTTTATTCCATTCACTCATATCTTCAATATTCTAACTAGATAAATTAGGTCTATTAGACCTTCTTTATATACTTGACTCTTGTTGTCACCCACCTTGGTCAACCAAAAACCTTAACATAATTTTATCACAATTTTAATATATTTTAAGAAAAATTATTAATTTAAAAAACCATTACATGGGCCAGTTGTTACCCATTAGGACCAAAACCACCATTAGGCCTAATAGAGACCTAATGCAATTAAGCCTTCTCAAAGCACACATTTCACTTTGGCCATCATGGAAAAAATTGAGCCTCTAAAATTTATGAAACACTTTATAAATTATTAAATTATACCCATGATAATATAAAATTATTTACCAAAAACCATTTATCTCATTTCACTCCTTAAACCACACCATTGGGTATACTCGCAATCAGGCATTCTTACTACTAGAAAGATTGCCTTGAGTATCTAAAGTATAAAATAAAATTTTCCACATAAACACATTAAAATATAAAATTAATATAACCTAAATAACCTCATTTTTATCACCAATTCTATTATATTTTTCCACATAGGGAAAAAAGACCTCAAACTAAGCATTTCCATATGCTCACTAAAAATTGCACACATGATTCAAAACCTATTCAAGAACATTTGACTTTTCACACCTTCACATGTATTTATAATAAAAAAAATGAATTAAAATCAACATATTATAATTATATATAAAATTTATGTGAATTTTATTATTCAACTCTTTGTATAATGACTCGGGAACATCATTCTCACTCACACATAGAAAACTACTTGTAGCTCCAAAACACAGTCATAGAAACCAAGACATAGAACACTTTTGTGAAAAATTTTATGAAATTATAATATGTTTAGATTATATTTAATAATAATATAACATATTTAATTATATATATTATAATTTTCAATATCAATATTGGTCTTACAGACCAATCTCATATCTTCACCCTACACAAACCTCACTGTGTTAGACAGGTCACTTTGAGAGAAACTTTATACTTATCTATAAACATCACCAAATATTATATTAAAGGTGTAAAATTGATATGGTATTTAAAAATTAACCCATTCATTTGTATCCATCCCTAATCCACTATAATGTATCCCTAATCTCATTCTCACTTTTGCCTAGTTTTCTCACTATCTTGCTCATTAGACCTTTTTAGCGATAGGCCAAATTCCATGACCAGTTTAACATCATTTAGAAATTTATAATACTAATAAACCACAATGTTAATAATATATATTTATAAATATTAAACCTAAAATAATTTTCATGATTTGACCTGGTCAACCCTATGTACTACATCAAAAATCTAAGAAACAAGGGGTTTCTGATAGATTCCATTCATTCCTCTATTATAAAAATGATAATAAAAGGAAATTGGGATATTATAATACATTATAAAAACATAAAAATATATAATCCAATCC
The DNA here is from genome assembly GCA_037957365.1 of Torreya grandis. Taxonomy (NCBI): domain Eukaryota; kingdom Viridiplantae; phylum Streptophyta; class Pinopsida; order Cupressales; family Taxaceae; genus Torreya; species Torreya grandis. The sequence continues at coordinate 549,294 of JARHVA010002691.1, forward strand.
ATTTCTAAAAATATCTTCCCTATCAAGACATTATGAGGGTTTTAGGAGGGTTTAGATTGCCTTCCATTCTTAACAATCATTCATAAAGTATTACCCCTCAAATACAAAACCAATTACAATATATTTGAGGTATAAAAATTACCCAAATTAAATTAATTTATCAATATCTCATGAAAATATTTCACATGAAAAATATCATAATAAAATTATTCTCTATTCTACTATACCTCATTTTATGCACACAAAAAAACTCAGGACCACATTTCATGATTTTTACTTCAGAATTTGACCTCAAAATTGGTAAAAATACTCTATAAAACATATAAAACATTTTAAAATTATATTATTATATATTTCATCTTGGAAACTTATCTTGATCCCTCATTAGGCCACACTAGGTATCTTTGCATACTAGTCCTATAACATATAAGACATACTTAGACCTTGAACACACCTTAAAACCTCTTGTAATGATCTCAAAACATTATTATCATGTCATAAAACCTCATAAATTTCTCATAAACTTCCAATAATATTCTTAAAATACTTGGAATTTTAAGCTCATCATGTTATCAAGCCTTTGTCTTCTCACTAGGTTTATCATGTACACAACTCATGAACTCAACCTTAAGAATAAAAAAGATAAATCAGAATGACACTAATTAGAATTTAATGACATAAATGACAACTCATGCATACCTTATAACACATTTTCAACATAATAATCTAATACCCATTTTGATGGAGGGGTTTTAATTATCACCCAGTTTCCCTAATTTCAGTACTAAGCACTAATGAGCTTCATTTCACCAATTTATAAATATAAATAAAAGATATTTTGTTTCCAAAATAAACATAAAATAGAGGGGAAAAATTATTTTAAAAACTGGGTTTTGGTTCACAAAATATGTGAAATCTTAAATAACAAGTTTGTAACCAACCACATTTATACCACTATCTGCCAAGTTTCATAAAGAGAATAAACTTATCATCAAATAGGGAATAAGTATAAGGAAATAATGAGAATGATTAATCTATGAATTATTCACTAAATATAGACACATAAGAGGCACTTGTGTAATATTACACATAAGGCATTCAAATATATGTTAAAATATAAAGCACGTAGACTGATAAGTATTTCTAAGAAAATAAATAGATTTCATAGATGATTAGAATAACCAAGCATGTTATAACTACTACATTAATCATATGCAACAACTAAATATAAATACCTTAGTTTTTACATACCATTTTTAAACACATAAGTTACTTGACAACATCTATATCACAAAACACCATTAAAAAGGTAAGGAACTTGCATTAATTTTAACATAGCCTTTGCTACATATAAAATATTGACCCTTGTAAAATACAATAGGGATGCTTATATAAGAAATATGGGACCTGTATCTAAAAATCATGGGGTCCCATTCTAGGCCATCATGGTATAAAATGGTTACAACTAAATTCTATCATAAAATATCTCATATCCCAAAATAGAAAAAATAGAATCCCCAATGCCCACTAGAAATAAATCAAGAGGAAGTTTGATGGGGACAACTCCATAACTTATTAGGTCATGCCTCTTAGGACACCAAAGTGGTTGAAACTAAGTTAATTTATCAAATTATTTTGGCTAGATTCATGGGAGGCTCCAAAAATATCACCTCAGCTTGGACCAACAACCATCGATGCACTTGAAGTGGGGCCTCAAAGGAGACCCTTACCTTAGACACTTGGTTTATACTTATTTTGGATTTGGTATAGAGATATATAATCACATTGGATAAAACATTATTTTCCTTTTCCACCTTTATGCTCATGACCTATTCAAATTAATCTAGGTGAACTTTGAATTCACCTATGTCCAACAAGGCACAATCTAGATGGAATAACACCATGATGTTGACCTCTTTAAGGTAAGTCAGTATTTATTCCTTACCATCCTATAGAGGTTATATGATTATTTATGATAATCCTAACCACTACTCAATTAAGTCTCTCATGTTCCTAACATAATTCTGATATAGGTTCAAGTCTATGAGACACATGAGCATTGGATATGGTAGCATGCCCTTGTGGATAACCATAACAAGTTTTTCTCATTTGTTGTCCATGTGAGTGATTCTTTCCAAGTATTATTGTGTGCATTGGATGTGTTATTTACTCATTTTTATTATTCTAAACACTTCTCTAAGTATTTAAAGACTTGTACAAAGGCCTCTTTAATTATACCAATTAATGTTGTAGGAAAAGTGTTCTTCAATTGTGCTCTAAGTAACTACACTTTCTCCTTCATATCCTTTATGAGTTTTTTAGTGAGGTTATGGGTAGTTTAGAGTACAAATACTAGTTTCTCAACCATTTTATCTTCTCCACTATGTGTAATCATTTTAGTGATGGAGAATAAATCCTAATCGATTATTTAGACCATAAGGTTCACCTCATGACTTAAGGTATACATCATAACCCTTGTCATGCTCCCTAAGACATTGTCCAACTATCACTAAACATTTGGATCTCCATAGTAGACCATTTATAGTCTATGTGCTCTTGACAACTTTATGGATCCAACCCAACTTGATCTCATGAATGCCCCAAAGGTGTTACAAGGTATCATAAGAGGGGTGAAAGTAACTGAAGTGAAAGGTGTATCCCTGGAAAGATGAGGGAAATATGAATTAAAAGGAAGGATGAAGGAAGATATCAAAGATGGATGAGGTAGGTTAGAGAAAGGAGCATGAATGAGTTAACATAGGTGATCAATTTGGCTCACCACTAGTCATGGTTCATGTGGATGTGGTGACTAGTGGCTTTAAGAGTGTTCAATAATAATGAGGAAATCAACTAGTTAAAATTGAATCCTTAGGTCCCATGGGTGATGAAAAAGGAGTAATGGGGAATTACGGGAGGGGTAAGTTGAGTATAGGAACAAGGAGTCATTGAAACTTTAACAAGAAGTTGTGAAAAAGTTACCTTTGTTGGGAATAGTTTTTACATTAGGTGAAAATTGGTATTTATGGGAAAGGTAAATAGTAAATTAGTATTTATAGATTTATATTTAATGATAGGTAAATGTAGTTAGTCAGTTAGTTTATATATCAAAATATTATTATATTAATAATATTATGATAATAGATTTTATATTGGCTTGGTGTTTATATTGTTGGTAATGATAATGTAAACTATTATAGGAGTTGAGGAGATTTTATAGGTGATATTTTGTAGGGATTTAGGAGTCCTTGGATATTGGAAATAATATTCCCATATATTTGTATAGTCCCAAATGATAATAATGTAATGAGGATTCAAAGTGAATAGAGAATAGAAATAATATAGTGTTGAAATAATTTGTCTATGTATTTGCCTATGCATGAATTGAATTAGTGTTTGGCTCTCCTCTAATTTCTATCAATGGTATCAAAGTAGGTTTTTATATTAGCTATGAAAGTCTCTAACTAGTGGCATTTGTTCCTATAAGAGAAATTTAGAAAATTTTAGACTCTCTTCAAATTATCAAGTACAAATCCTATGTGTGTGAGTGTAGTCCATGTAGTTCTCATAGTTATCTATTTATCCATAGATTAATAGAGCCATTTCTATTGTGGATTTCATAAATGTCTTTGTCATACTTATGCACATAAGATTAGGAAAAATGGTGTGTTAACTCATGATGGGGTAGAGAAATTATAATTCCTATCAATTATTGCATTAAATAACTATTCATCATTCTTTACATAACTATTCACTATGCATTTGAGGTTGAAGAACTATTTGTTGTTGAGGAAATTTTCATTCATTATGATCATTTTAGAAGTAAAACCATCTGAGGTCTATAATTTTTTATGGAGATGATGTTATTCAGATGAATAAAACACATTTTGCATTTTACAATGATTCTAGAAGTGAATCTATGTGACATTTGAATGCAGTATTCACATGACCAATTTTAAACATAAAATATTATTCATACATATTGAACACATGCAAAACCACCCATAATTTCTTCTCACTACTTATTCATTTACTGACCTCCATTCTTGGCACCACCATGCATAGAGGATCCACATCAAACATACCAACATTCATCAGATCCATTTCAATTTTGTCTACCAACATCTTTGGTTTGATCTATTTCTCTACAAGCATGCATTGATCTACACGTGCATTTGTCCCAATTGTGTCATCCATTCATGCATACAAGTATTAGTTATTTTTATATTAATAGTCAATATATCTATATTTTTAGGTATGTACTTTGTTAAAAATCAAAATTGTCAAGTCACCTATAGTTTATTTTTAGTCATTAGTTTATTGTTTAATTTTAAAAGTCTTTAGGTTTTGAATAACAATCATATCAAAATAAGTATTTAGTATTAGTCTTAATTTTTTTTATAAAATCAATACTTTAGTTAGTCAGTTTTGATGTTTTAGGTTTTGGTTAATATTATTATATATTTTAGTTTTAATATTTTGTTAATTGTTGATGAATTAAAGTTAGGACTCATTTTTAATGTTTGGTGTCATTCTAATAGGTGTTATTAGATTATTTATAAATGTCATGTAAAGTCATTTATAAGTACTAGTCTTAATGCCAAATTTTTTTAAAGAAAACTGAGTCAATTTTTTAGATTTCTTTTTATGAGTAGCCAAAATAAAAAATTTCAAAGAGTCAAAGTTTTTTTTAGTCAGCATGTTATGTTCTTGATCTTGAGTCAAAAATTGTAAAAAAAATTGCCTTATGGATGTATTATTTCTTGTACATGACATACAAATTTTTGGGGGTATTTCCTTCAAAAAATTCATATACCAAAGCTTCAACAACACATGTGTTGAGTAATCAGTGAACTAACTAGAGCTTGGAGGCTACAAGAATGAAGGAGGTCTTTTAGTAACCTCTCATTAGTTGCCAATGATGGAGCCACACCAATGTTTTGGTGATGTATATAGTAGGGTGTGATTTTCATATTTTGTTGTTGTGTGTGTGTGTGTTTTAAAATAAGATTAGAATAATATTTCCTATTCATGTAATGTAATTTGTGTGAAATTATAAACATGATTCCCTGAGGTGAAAACATTATAAAAAGATAGAAAGAATCAATATAAGTCAGTTCATGGATCTTGAAAAGGTTTATGGTAGAGATCCAAAAATCCACTAGGAGGTGAAGAGTAGACAGAGATGTTCTTGTTCATGTCAAGGTTTGTGGTAAACCTATAAAACCATGGGAGGAGTGAGGCTTTCTGTATCAAGATCATGCACCACATAGTTTGGCATGCTACAAGAGGTGAACATATTATACATAAGAGTGTGAATGTTTTTACACCATGTAAAAACTATGGGGGGAATGTTGTGAATAGTTTTCATACTAGGTGAAAAATGGTATTTATGGGAAAGGTAAATAGTAAATTAGTATTTACATATTGATATTTACTAATAGGTAAATATAGTTAGTCAGTTAGTTTATATATCATAATATTGTTATATTAACAATATTACGATAATAGATTTTATATTGGCTTGTTGTTTATATTGTTGGTAACAATAATATAAACTATTATAGGAGTTAATGAGACTTTACTGTTGGGATTTTTTAGGGATTTGGGAATCTCCAGATATAGGAAATAATATTCTTACATATTTGTAAAGTCCTGAATGATTATAATGTAATGAATATTTAGAGTGAATAGAGAATAGAAATAATATAGTGTTGAAATAATTTATCTATGTATTTTAATGTGCATGAATTGAATCAGTGTTTGGATCTTCATCAATTTATATCAAACTTTGATTTATTCATGGGCCTCTTAATTAGGTCTATTATATTAGAGGATATAGTAGGATACGTTGAGGTAGTAATTAGATTTTTTTTGTGGGAATTGTAAAAGTTACCCTTCTCATAACTTTTGGCATCAAGATTGCGAAAACCTAAGTCATATTTGAAGAATGGGTCAAGTTAGTGATCATTTTTGATCCTATTAAGGATATAAAAGAGTTGTTACATAGGAAACAATGTTAGGAATCATTATAATTATGTACATGGGTTAACCCAACACTAGGGTGGACATATACACTATTATGACAGGGACACTAGGAGGCATCCATGATGGAAGATTTATTTATATAGGAGCTAACTATGTAGTCATGAGATGTACTAGAATTACTAAAATAGTGGCTATCATTATCTAAACACCCCCCCTAAAATATATAATAAACCAAAGTGGAGGGTGGAGAACATATATATGAGGTACTAAGAGACAAAAATGGGGTCACAAGGATGAAAGGAGGATAAAGGGTTTAAGTATGAGGGGTTGGGAGTTATAATGCTTAACATGGTTGAATAAATGGTGAATTAATTGAATTAGGGAGTGGATGAGATGGGAACTATGGGAGGGCCCACTAGGAGAGGCTTGGTGGGAATAAGGAAACATGGGGATGCCCCCATGGATTTCATATGGATGACAATAGCTAGTGAAGGGATCTTGATCAACACTTATTTTTAGTACTACTCAAGACTCACTTTATGACTTCTATCAACATTGAAGTACACGACATGCAACCAAGAAACATGTGGACATGGAGTTGGAGGTGCCATGGTTACTATCAATGGAATTAGATCTTGAGGATGTGAAAGTGGTATGATCCATTGTATAATATTTTTGGTAATGTAGGGAATGGTCACCTAGATATATCCTCCATGTTAAATCATTATGTGCCTTTAGGGTGGATATGGTGGATGTGGTTGTTGAGGTAAAACTAGTATTTCCTTGATGCTTGGTTTGGTTTGAGCCTACTTTACCTTATTATTTGATTTAAGTTATACCAATACTTGATTATCATCATCTAGGTTTTGTTAAACCTCATCATTCTTTTGGGGTTCATGATAGTAATTAATGTTGAACCATGACATGTGTTCTATCACATGAGTAAGGATGACCTCACTAAAATCCTATTCTTTGTGCTCATCCACTCGCAAGGAATGATAATTTATATTAGTCATCATATTGCTTGATGAAGGTGTATTATACATATTAGACATGTGGTTTTAGATGACAATGTGGAATTCCAAGAACATTTTCTATATATAATTCACTGAGAATTCCATGATGCCTTTGACCAACTGACAAGTAATTTATTTCTCAACATGAATTTTTAGGACTTGATAGTTAAAGAGAAGATGGTACTTGTGGATATATTATACCTAAATTATGGTGTAATCCTTATAGTAATAATAAGATCCAATGGGAAACATCTCCCTTATCTCCTTAAAATCTCATAGCATGGGCTTCTCATTAATGGATTTATAAAACATGGGGTAGAAGTTTTCACATATATGTTGGATGTGATTATGGTAGTGGTAATTTTATGATTTATATAACATGATGTGAATTATGTACCCTATAGGAAACCAATGTATTAATGTTGAGACATCAACCTGAAGGGTGGCACATACTTAGTGCATGATGTAATATATCATCTAGAAGTTCCTCTAGTCTGAGCTTATGATATGACCTTGATGAGGTTGAAGTTAATCACACTTCATAGGTTTATGAACTCCTCCCATTTGATAATTATGATGATCAGGTAGACTCATAGGATATTTACATGCAGGGTTTTGATGGCCCCAAATAATCAATTCCAAAGAAGCATCCAAATTATAACCCCCTTTTAGAATAGGTGGATGGGGTAAGGGTCAATATCCTCTCTATCAGTCCATCCATTATTTATCAGTGGTGAAGTAGTTTAGGAATTAATACATATCATGGGTATTGTCCCATGAATCCACCATGCTATAATTATAGGTAATGATATAATCTAGGAGGTTTTAGTAATACTCAAAAATAACCCCTAAGATGTTTGTGACTAGGTTCACCAAATTGGTAGAGTAAACCCTATTCCTCCCATCTTGAAAATTTTGCATGGAAGTTTTCACAAAAATTACCAAAGAGGTTTGTGTGGTAAAAAAATATTAGGCTTGGCCATGAAACTATGTAATCTTGACTTTCCTAGTGCTATGAGATCATCAAGGTACTTATTCTCATCATTATCGTCATCTAAGGTGGGTATTTACATGTCTTAATTTACTTTGAATACTTTGTTATAGTGCTTAAATGGTACCATGTTAGGTAATAATGTGGTGTCATAGTACTTAGGCATATGATTTTGATTGGAAAATTATGTGGTCATTTCTCTATGCATTGGGAATCTCTTAGCACTAAGTTATAAGTGAGGATAAGCATGCAAAGTATGAGTATGTATTGTAGATAAGGATTATTGGGATTAGGTGTGATAATTTTAAATCCATTTATCCCAAGATCTTATAAGTCTCCTCAAATATCTCCTAAATTAACTACCTTTTATGTGTTATCCTATAGGAATTCAAATTTTAGTTAGTGACATAATCCACACAGTCATTTCCAAATCTAGAATTTAAAGTGGGATCCATATTTAAACTTCATGGAAATGATTAAAAAATTATAATTATCTAATCAAAGTGTAGTTACATAAATTAGTTATTTTTTTGGAATGGTACTTATATTCATACGTAGGTCCTTGGACCCCTCTTGGTATCTCTCAATTGGTCCATATGTCATTTGACAACTCAAAATTTTTATTTCAATTTGTGCTAACTAAAAATTATATGTACGTCATTCCTTTGTGTCATAGAGTTTACAACATGTGATTTATAAGACATGTGGTAATTTTTTATTTGTTCTTAATTATAGACACACATTTTCTCTAGGATAATATTATACTCCCATACCTTATCTATCATTTTTTATGGGAGTGTCACATGGTGTAATCATATTGGCTAGACTCTCTTAGGGATCTAATAAGTCTGACACCCTATGAATATTGGTAGTTCTGATAGATTACATGTTCCACTCTTTTATTAACTAATCTCTCCTAGGGATTTGACAAGTTTTAAATCCATAAGAGACTAAAAAGTCTAACATCTTTCATGTGGAACTCTTTAGTTTATCAGGGTCTCTTGAGGCTCTAACAAGTTTGACACCCTTAAGATATTGGTAGGTCTGACAACTTCCACATGGTGATATTTTGTTTATCAGGATCTCCTAGGGATCTAACAAGTCTTACACCCCTAGGATAATGGTATATATAACAACTTGTAAATGGTACTCTTTTGTTCATCAATATTTCCTATAACTCTAATAAATATGACACCCTCAGGATACTATTAGGTCTAATAGCTTCCATGTAGAAATATTTCATGGCCATATTCTCTACAATGTTTTATGTATAATGACTAAGTTTAAACAAAGTTTAGGTAGTTAATAAAAATATCACATGTCTATTGTCAAAGCCTTATGTCATTCTAGGTAGGATTCCATAGTGATGTTGTTATGGGATGACTTGCATAGTTGACCTCTATAAAACAATAGTTAGTGAAATAAATTTTGAATATGAAGAGGCTTTTTTCTTAAAACATAGAGAGGAAACATTGGTTAAAAAAGGTAATCTTAGGGGTTGCAATGAAAATCACTTTCATGTTATAAATTTTGTGAAATAATTAGTAGATCAAGGCAAAACAATGCTCAAATATTCAATATAATTTGGGACCAAGGGAAAATTGATAGGGGACATGAGAAACTTTGAGATAATAATTTTTATAGTAGTCCCACATTTTTATAAAAGTGGGTGGGGGGTCTTGTTAGCCATAAGAGGGAGGAAATATACATCTAAGAGAATCAAAAGATTACATAGATGGAGAGTGTAAATCCCCTATAGGATTCTACGATACTGTACAAAGAAATCAATATTTGGAAACCTAGATAGAGAAATAAGAAGGAAGAGAATAAAGATATGTTGAGGAAGATGCAGAGAGGAAACTAGATCAGTTAAATAGTAGTTTTAAGAATTAGTAATTGGGGAAGAGATTATATGGGGATGATGAAAAGCAATTTTTTAAATAAGTCATGTTGAATCACATGGTTATTTTAACTTCAAGATTTATTAAGGTAGATAATAAATATAGGGATCATTCACTTCAAGGGGATGCATACCCTATTCCAAATTTATCATTAAAAAAAATTAGTTCAAAAGACAAGAAAATTAGTAAATGTTTTGATGATTTAACAGATAATTTTAGAAAGATGAGAAATAAAACTAATTATTTAATTGAATACAAATGTACTAGTACACTAAATATAATTTTAGTGAATTTGAGGAAAATTGTTAGATCAATTCCGAAACAATGAGTTAGATCAAGTGCAAATGTAAGAAATTATAGACACTAAATCTAAATTATATAGGACATTAGTCTTGTATACTTGGAAAGTACTTATGATGGCTATACCCTTGATTTATAAGACCTTTTTACTTAAATGCTCACATATACTCTCTTATGTGTATTTATTATAAATTAGTCTAACCATATATTATTCTAATAACCAGACCTTCTATATTGCACAAAAGTATTTTAACATTATTATTATCATCCTATATAAGTTTTAGACCTATAACTATTTTTTAACTTCCTAGACACTTGAATCCTAGTCGGATACCTATTTTGACACTAGTTTCCTATGCCAAAATAAGTTTCAAATGCCCTAAATTAATTAGATTTGGAAATGAAATTTATCCCTATGGTTAGTATGAGTGCTTCAATGTGATATATTTTTTTTTTAAAATGGTAAATATACAATATCAACCCTCATTCATTCCTCACCTAGCACAAACCTAAAAAATCAAAAGATAATTTAATAAAATCACTCAATTCAACATTCAAGTGAAAAAATATTCCATATTATCTTTTATTTTAGTATCAATCCTATGTATATACCATCTATAGGTTTTAAGTACTTAAGGATCACTTTGTGATCCATATTTGCCAAGTTACAAGATAGGTCACTCTATGTAATTATTTATCACATATTGCATCTTGATACACACATAAGGAATAACTACATAAGTATGAGGCCATCTTATAACTATTTTATATGTAGGTAGTGATCATTAATATAGGGGTCCTTGGAGTAGTTCGACACCATGTGCCTAGTAACCCATTTTTCCCATAGTCACTCCAAGGGTGAAAATGTTATTGTTTTATCATTTAATAAATTATGAAAATCTATGTGAGATCTAGACACAATAGATTAAAGGTGATAGAAAATCTATAAGGTTACAAGTGGTCACACTTAGATATATTTGATATTCTATATTGTAAACCTACATCTAACTCAGAGAATAACATCGACATAACCCTCCAGATGTAACACAAACATCCAAGGCTATAAAATACAAATTTATAGAATATGATGAATGTTATAAGATCATGATATAGTAAACTTATAGCATGTTCCATATTATATATGCATGAACATAATAAAATAACTAAGTAATATTATTTCTAACTCATTACAATATTAATCATTATTTATACTTTCCATTTTTAACATATCTGAACATTATAAATTTTAAACATCATTTATATTATTTTATAAATTAATTGTATTGTTATATATTTGTTTATCACCCTTGTGCTTATTCAATTATATATCATTAACCCTATACTATATTTACCCAACTCAATTTAGGTTTAAACATTTGGTGAACTTGACCTTTATGTCTTCATATACAAACCCTAAGTTATCTTAGGGTTTCCTATTTTTTGGATTGCCTTAATGTTTTCAAATTCTAAATTTTTCAATTAAAAATAGTGGAAAATGTTAACCAAATAACTCATTTTCAAATGGAATATAAAAAAGCATTAATTACTCATATTAATAATAATAAGGGATTAAAATATGGATTTTTGTATGCTACAAGAGATGAAATCACTAAGCATACTAAGGATAAGGATTCCTCACCTACTAATGGTCAATACTCAGGTGATATTACAACTAATTATATACTAATAACACTCCCTTTAGACTCTTCACCACTTCATACTTCTAATTAGGGAATGGGATATGTGTTCTCAGCTTTGTTCACTGAAACAAATCCTACTATTAGTACATCTTACATGGGAAACATAAATTATTCAACCTAATTACTATTTTTCATGTATGTATCCACTAAAATAATGTGTACACATCCTCTAGTAACTTCCAAAACTTCAAACCTTAATTAACAATAGGAACAAGCTCTTGTCCAAACTATAAAACTTATAAAAACTAAGGTTATAAGTATTGAAAAAAAATATATGAAATGACCTTATGCTATTGATTCATAAGAGGTGTTGAATAAACCTCTTATATTAGATATATTTACACACTTTTACAACTATTTTTTTCACCTAAGTTCACATTTTATGATGGAAAGGGTGATATTGAACAACACATTCGATCTTTTCATGTAGCATGTCTTGATTATGCCTCCAATGATAAAATGTTGACTAAACTATTTCCAAGGATCCTCAAGGACTATTAGCTAACGTGGTTATATTATTTAATAATCCATTATTAAACTCATTCAAACCTATTGTAGATCAATTTTTTTTACACTTATCTATCAATATTATCAAAAATGTTTACTATGCCCAATTTGAAAAAATCAAACAAGGAACCAATGAACCTATCAATGAATATGTCTTCAATTACAAGATAATGTTGGATAAAATGACCAAATATAGTGGAAAATAAAGAGTTTTAAGATATATGTAATAAAAAAATTCTTGCCCCACTACATGATTCCATTATATTCAAAAATTTCAAATCTTTTTATGACTTATTACATATTGCTCGCAATCATGAAATGAAACTTATATCATTGAACAAACTTAAGTATGTATCAAATACACAGACTATATAAAATAAAAAATTTACTATCAAAATATGTTATAGGGTAAAGCCCACACAACCTAAAAAGGAAAAAAACTACCATGGTTAATGTGGTGTCACAACAACCTAATAAGCTTGTCTTATCTAATGCACCAAGGAGATAATTTTCATGCTTATTGAGTTTCTAGCTTGACTACATCCAAATATTATGGATGTCACCTCATATCTCTACCTCATTCTATATATTTTGATATTATTTGACTTCTACCCTAAGGATATGATACCTATGCTTATTGTGATTACCACCATGGCCTAGGGCATTCTATGAATCAGTGTTTTACCTTAAATAATAAGATTTAGGACCTAAATGATGAACACAAAATTACATTTTATAGTCTTCCAAAGGAATTAGGTTCATAACCTAGTGATCACCAAAATTAGAAGATATTTAATAGTCCCTTTGAAGACCATTCTAAGAAGAAACCATAAGTGAAAATAGCATATAATGGCATCCTCCTACATCACATTATGAACACCTATTAGATGGTGTTATTGGTAATTATATGCATCATAAACCTCTCATGGTTATATTATATCTCAAATTTTCACCCTTCAAAGGGTGATTTAATCCCTCTCAACTTGAACTATGTAATGGGATTGGTCCTAGGTTTTGGTTCAACTCTAAGTGGACCTAACCTCTAGGTTTTGGTATAGATCACAAGTAAAACACCTACACTAACATCTTTACTACCTCCTTGACTTGAAAAATGAAAAAAAGAAATCTAAAACTAAAAAATAAACATGGATTTGATGGACCAAACATAATATTCTCAGCTTCCTAAGAATGCACTATGAAATACTAATGATCTAAAACATGAAAGTATTGGTTGAAGAATGTTTCAAAAACACACAAATAATAATGCTATCTCTAAGAATAGATGTTTTATTGCTCAAAATTTTAGATACAACATATGCCTATTTCTAGGAAGAGATGTTTGTTTTCCTTTTTGGGCTACATATCTATTTATACTTATTTTTTACGGTAGGAGGAGGATGTAGAAAGTCACCAATATTGAGGGAGATGAAATGGTTCAAATTCAATGAATTATAATATTATAGAATTCAAGAAATTACTATTTTAAGAAACCTACTATTTTTAGACTACATTATTAAAATTAAAATTTGGGGCACTTCTATTTTGTTTTTATTGGTCAAAACCCATTAGGTGGAGCTCATGCCATCTCATGGAATTCCCCTCATTATTAAATTTATAATGGTTCAAATGGGGAGTCAAATAGAGATATGGTGCAAATTTAATGGCTCCTAGAAGTTCTACCACCAATTGGGGTAGGACCGTCACCTGAAGTGTTACCCAAATCATTTTCTAAATTATTTTTTAGATCATTCCTCCCTCTTTGAGAAGTAATGGTACCTATTACATCAAGATTATTTATCAAGTGTGGTAGTTGTGTCTTGATCTAATTTTCATCCACTAGAATAAAACTCTATAGATCAATCTCACCAATGTCTAGTTGTTCTACTATGACTAAAGTGTTCAATAGAGGTGGATGATATGGAATCGCTACATCATTTAGTGTTATGGGTTGGAACGCAATGCAAAATATGCTTTGTGGAACTATGTAGGGATTAATTATTCACCATTTTTGTCTGACCATCAATCTATGGAGGAAAGTCTATGGACTTCATTAACTTGGTATCCATTCATTATGTTGTTGTGTTGATTGTGTAGTCAGGGCTGAAACATTAGCCCTTTTGGATTTCTATGGCTTGACCACCATGAGAATTAATTTCTTGGCACTAATAAAAGATACAGATGTGGAAGGTGGTACCTTGGGTACCTTGTAGCACCACATTCCAAGAGTGAGGGTGATCCTTTAGGTTCTTGATTCATAGATGCCATGTTGATCATACATGAATGGCTAACCAAAGAGTACACCAAAAACATCTAGATTAACGACATCACACAAGACCTCATCTTGGAAAGGTTTTATTGCATTTGAAAGAATACATTGGTGGGTGACATGGAGGTTTCTCCATGGACTCAACCATCCAATACTATATGGCTTTGGGTGAGGCTAGATGGATAGATTTAGACTTTTCACAACATTAGTAGAGATTAAATTCTTTTGATTCCCACTATTAAGAATGAAATGTCAAGTCTTACCTTTCACCCATAACTTAGATTGAAACAAACTTTCCTTGTTATCTAGCCTTTCCTTATGGGTCTATGATGAAGCAATGATGGCATCAGTCTCAACACCTACAATCTCTTCTTCATCCTCTTTGACTATAGGGTGTGTATGTGGTAGAGTAGTAGATTTTGAGGATTATGACTCAGAAAGTATGGACTTGATGCCTCGACATTATTCTTTAGAGTGAGTTCTAGATTTGTGGTAATCACACCATTTCCCCATCTTCCCTTCCTTTTACTTCCAATTTTGGCCTCGTGTTTGACCTTCTTTGTCACTTTTCCATTTTGAAGGTTGACTCTTCATATTAATTCTTCCATGCTTCTGTTTAATCTTCATCATGAATGTGTATGCCTCACTGAGGGTCTCTAAATTGAAGAGTTCTATTTCCCCCCATATATACCATTGTATTCCACCATGATATTTGATATCCTTGTGTTTTTTACTTTCTTGGATGCCTAATCTCGTAGATAGAGAATCAAAAATGCTAGTGTAATATTGAATAGACTCTTCCTTACCTTAGCAAAGCTGTTGCCACTCTATATACAGATCATCATATGCTCTAATGGGGTAGTATTCTTCCTTTATAGCTTATATGAAATCATTCCAAGTAGGTTCCACCTTAAGGATAATATCATCCATACTGAATCTCTTCTTATACACACCAATTTTTGATAGGTAATGATGCTTTCAAAAGAGTAAAAGTGATCTTCTATTTATCAGTGAATTTATTTATAGAAAAATAGGATGAAAATTGATCCAAACAATTTTATACTAAATCATCATTGAATTTTCCTTCGAATCTAGGGATATCAAAATTCACCTAAATATTGAAGGGTGTTAGGGCACTGAAAAGATGTGGGGTTGTAGATGAGGAGCCAAAATTTCCCATTAAGATTTGTTGGAGAATTTGAGTAAATTGTTATAGCATCTATGCTTGCTGCTACTGGGGGATTCATTTACCATTTCCTTGAAAGGATCAAATGTCTCATTATTTTCCACCATTTGAGGTCATTTGGAGTGAATAGGTGGATAGTCTTTTAGATCTTGTATTTTCCACCCAAGCTTTTAATAGTCTAACCTCGTCCTCAGGATTATACACTCTTACAACAATCCACTCTAATAACATTGATCCAAAACTCAAAAGTCTTGGTTGAAGAATATTTCAAAAACACATAAATAATAATTCTATCTCTAAGAAGAGATGTTTTATTGCTCAAAATTTTAGATACAACATATGCCTATCTCTAGGAAGAGATGTCTATTTTCCTTTTTGAGATACATATCTATTTATACCAATTTTTGAAGGAAGGAGGAGGATGTGTAAGGTCACAAGTCTGAAGGGAGATTAAATGGTTTGAATTATATGAATTACAATAATACCAAAATTAAGAAATTACTATTTTTAAAAACTTACTGTTAGAATACACTACTAAAATTGAAATTTGGGGCATTTCCATTTGGTTTTTGAGGGTTAAAACTTGCCAAGTAAAGATCATTCCATATCATGGCATTCCCCTCACTCTTATCTTTCCAACAGTTCAAATGGGGAGTCAAATAGAGCTATGGTACAAAATTTATGGCTCATAGAAGTTCTGCCATGAAATGGGGTAGGACCGTCACTCGAATTATCACCTAAACTGCTGCCCAGATCAACTAAGTTACAATCTAATTATACCATTTCAAAAGAGTCCCTATAATACTAGTGTTTCAATATGAAGGATATGAAGGTTTCAAGAGATTAGGATGATCATACTAGAGGTAATAAACCAAAAACTAATGAATTATAAGTTATCTAACTAATAAAACCATGTATAACACTTCTATGACATGTGAAAGAAGATAAGCTTGCATAGAGGTATGAATAATAAGGACAAATGCAAGTAAGCACACTTACTATCACTAAACATTAATCAAGATAATCCATTAAAGATGAGTCTATGAATATAAATATAGAATATCCAAACATAGTTTATTCTAATAGGCCAATACAAGACTTAATTTTGGTAGGGATTTTCCATAAACAATGTGAGGATCCTTTACAAATCCAAACAAGGATACATGTATAGGAAAATGTGAGAAATATAGAAAAAGAAGAGGCATAGAAGATCATATATAAGTGTCATCAACCATGGAAGTAGTTTTAATGCAAGAAAATGAGAAATAAAATAGTCTTAAAGGTTCTCATTATCATGTGTACACTTGCTTAATGATGTCCTTCTTAAAATTAGGATAGGAGGTTACTTGGGGAAATTTTAAGTTATTGAATTTAACACCATCCTTTTGATACTACACCTTCACAACTAAAAATATAGTTATAAAGTGTTTAATTTTCATGTGTCTTGATTGAGGATTTTATATGCCACTCTTCTATAAATTTTGTAACTTTTTCTTTTATCTTCAAAAGTATACAATTTTCACTAAATCTCTTTGGGCTAAAATGACTCAAATTTTGTTTCTATATTCATGACTAAAATATTTATTAATGAATTGCATCTCAATTCATTATAAAACTTGTATCATCCCATTTTAGTTCCTCAAATAGTTTATATCACTCTATTTCACACTCAAGGCTCTTACTTACCTAAAATTCCTTATAGCCCTAAAAATAGACAAAGCTCCTTGTCTAGAGCATTATACAAATGTTAATTGAAAAATAAAAATATATTTTATTACCCAATATTATTTTCATACTATATATAAAATTTCATGATTAGAACCTAAGATAAAGTGTACTTACTCCACCTGTTTCTCTATCAAATTAGCCCATAATTAGGTCTCTTGGCTTAGAAAACTAAGATCTAGTTTCATTTACATCTCACAAGTGTGAAACCTCAAGTAAATGTTTGATTCAATTTCCTTACCCATAACCATTCTCCATGTCAAATTTTAGGGTTTGAGACCTTGTATGGATGGGTGAACTAAGAAATGTCTAAAATCCTAGCCTAGGCACATGCTCATGGTCAAAAGGCAACTGGAGTGATTTTTCAATAAATTGATAGGTTCCAATGTTTGATCATGTTCTTTTAGTGCATGTACCATTTTAGGACAACTCAATACATTAGATTAAATCTCTCTAAGAGTGATCCATATGTTTGCAACTAAGGTTTTTTGGAAAACAATATAGTGTAGTCACCCTTTTAGGCCTAAATTATTGAATTGAATATTCCATATATCACCTTAAGATACATTTAAGGGTGTATATAAGTTTTATGACCTATACCCTTCCTTTTTATTCCTTTGTACATGATTTGGAGTCTTACCACCACCTTGCATACTCACAAATAGTCTTATAATCAATATTTTTGGGCTTATTTTATACTGTGTCCTTAACATATGCCTCAAAAGGATTCCATATATGTTAAATAGTATTTCATAGGTCATTACATGTTTATATGGTTATTCAAATGCATATTGGATCACTGGGTAAGGTTTTCATTGAGTATCTCTTGCAATGACTAGCCTTTCATAAGCACTCTCATACTGCCTTCATGAAACAAACATGTAGGAACACTTACAAGAAAAAAATCGTACATTTTTTGGATATAATTAGGTATAATACAACTTAAAATACCTTATCTAATAATCTACATCTAAACACCAGATCCAAAACTCTATTTTGAGTCTAAAACCTTACAAAAACACATCATTAAATGCATCCATACATGTCCAAGTACAAGGAAATATCATGGTAAATATGTTAATAAAGTGAGTAATGATAATAAAATGTTTTTAAGGTCTATTAAATTCATTAGGATTAATATCTTTCAATTTCTTTCCATTGATCTCCAAGAAGGGTTTTGGGAGGGTTTATACATGCCTAGGTTCTTAACTATAGTTCATAAAGGTTAAGGACTTACCATCTAAAATAATGCCACTATATTTGAGAGGAAAAGGGTACATAAATACTCTGAGGATCTTAGAATCCAATGAAAATCATCTGTAAAGTTTTGGGATTAGGAAAGTGCTTATCAAGTTCCTTCATAAGGCAAAAACATGGTTTAGAGATACATCCTATCTTAAGGATGGCTCATATAGATGTGAGGTTAAATGAGTGACACAATTATAAATATTTTAATTATTATACTTCATTCATCACCTTTAAATTTTTTTTTCACCACTAACTTCTTCCAAGAATTTTTGATCTTCATAAAGTGACCTCTAGGGCTAGTTGGTTATGTGAGGACTAAGAGCATGATTTTTTATTAGGCCTTAAAAATACATGTTTTTAATTTAATAAATTAAATTATACTTTTATAAACCCTATAAATACTCTAAAATTATATATTTTCCATTTTTTTATTCCATCATGACCAAAACTTGATCTCTTCTGCCTATATTAGAGCCACCAAGGGTTTTAGGTTTATTGGTGACTTTTAACCCTCACTCTTATGTTTTTGGTCTTTTCATATTTCACTATTGAACCACATATTTTTTAATAATAATATCCATTATTTTATATGTATATAAATATTCCTTATACCTCTAATTCAACTCACAAGTAGCCTTCATCAAGTGTATCTTCAAACAAACCTTTAGGTCACCAATTGAGTCTCTTGGCTGCAACCTCAGAATGGATTAGCAATACTAATTTTTATAAATTTAGAGGTAAAATAACAATTATTATATGTAAATATTTATGATATTTATCATATAAATACAAAAACCATTAACCTTACTAACATTCACAAGTCTCTCATCTATTTTACATAGGCCTATTAGGCTGCATTAGAGCTCTTATTCTCTTTAATGTCATCAGTCAGGTTATGGGTTATTTTTTCATTCTATATATGTGTTAATAATGGTTTAATATATTATTTTATAAATTTATTAAGTTAATACTATCTTTGGAAACTTCACACACTCCCCTTCATACTATATTTTTGCTTTTGTTTAAGAATGTGGACCTATAGGTCTGCAGACTTGTAAGTCTACATTCCTCTTAATTTAGGTAAATTTCAACCTAACCTTGAGATAAATATGTATTTTAAAACACCATATAATATCATTGACATGTTGGTAAATTTTAAATCATTATCCAACAAATCAAACTTGTAGGTTTTTACCTTCAAACATTAGGGCTTATAGGTGATTTTATGAGCCTTTTGATATTTGGACATCATTATAATAAGACTACTTAGAAAATATTAGCATATTTAAAATGTTATTAAGGGTTAACACCCTATCCCTCTTCTCATTTCTCATTTTATTCTCTTTTAAATCCATCATTTGTTCATTATAGCCTCATTTATGTTATACATGCCTAAAGAGACCATTTGACTTGTAAATAGTTTCAAATCCCCTCTCATGTTTATTTATGATGAACCTAGATTAAATATACCTAATTTAAATTATATTAATTATTATTAAAATTTAAATTTACATTAGGATAACATTCATGAGCCACTATTGTATTTTCTATATGATTTTTATTTTATGTACACTTTGCTTACATGATTATTAATCTTCATTAGAGGCATATTATCTTAAATCATTCTAATGACCACCTAAAATTATGGTTACTAGTTGAGATATGAACTAAATACTTTATTATTATGAATAAGTCATTTATTTATAATATTTAAATATCACTTAGAGTGAATAAATCCTCAAAATTAATCAAACATTGCTTATGACTTATTATCTAAGTTTGTAGCTCATTCACAATGAAGGGTTTGCTTCTTATTAGTGTCACATGTGATATATAAGTAATTAAAAATGTGTGAAATGTATATTTAGTATCTATATTAACCTTTATAATTTTCCATTTGGTTCAATATCTCACTCATGCTCAGAAGTTTTTGGAAACCATTAGCTATGAGGAATGAGAGTGTTTCACTCAATTTTGTCTATTTTAAGTCTAAAGGAAAATAGAAAGAAGGATGGGGATAAGTGATTAGAATGAACCTATATTTAGTTTTTGAAACATATACAAATGTTTTTTGCACTCCTTTTTGGTTGGGGAGGAGTACCTATAAGTATGAAAACACTACCACAATATGTTTATTAGTAGTTAAATGAGTGGGTTTCCAAGCTACATGCTTATTCTAGGAAAGTGTGAAACTTCCTTAGAGATGAAAATAAAAAATTTATAGATAAAGTAATAATAAATAATTAAAAGAGAGGTAAAGAGAGAGTGAAATAGAGATAAGATTACTATTATTAACAACCTATATTCAGTAAAGAGTGACAAGGTGTAGGTGATGTACTCTATTTGTATTTAGAAGTTGTCTAGGTAGGTTTTGAAGAGGCTAGGGAATCCATAGTCACTAACATCGGTAGGGGAGTGACCAATATCAGTTATAATACTAAGGTTGATAGTGAGGTGATTAATGTTAGTTAGGTTTTTAAGGTCGGTAGGGGCAATAATTGTCTGAGAGCTTGCAAAAGGCTTTTTCAGGTCTAAGAAATGGTTTGGATTAGGTTTGGGAGGTTGGGAGAGTTATGAGAGAGAGATTATGACTTGGATAGATATGGTCAATGGTTTGGTGTCTCAATTTAAGGGGAAATAAGTGAATAATATTTATAACTCCCTCATGGGGGTTTGGTTAGAAGTGCATAAAGTAATAAATAGTAGCTATAAAGAAATAACAAAATAAATGTTTAAAAGACCTAGAGAATAAGTGATGTACTTAGCTATGGTTACCAAATGATATATGCTAGATTAATGATCCCTATCAAGGAGTTCAAACCTAAATTCTTGAATATAGAGAACAAGTGAGTGATTTTGATCTTGAAGATCTCAGTTGCTGATCATGATTGACTTACATAAGATGATTGTAAGCCAGGATGTCAAAAATAGAATGTTGAGAGCTTTAATGAGAGTAAGAATCAATTTTATTAATTTTTATTGACCTAAACTTAGGTTGTATTTTGGCTTATATTGTTGATGTTAGTAATCCCACTAATGTCAGACATGGATTGACCAATTTAATGGCCCTAGAATAAGTAAACCTTACTATTTTTGGCCTATTTTTTGTTGTTATTCATGCCAAGTGTGATACCCATTATAAATTGGTAAAAATAAAAGGTTATGAAGGAGGTGGTTGGTTAGGAATTTAGTTTAGAAGTGGGAATAAGTCTTGGGTAGTTAGGATGAGGGGACTAGTTCTTAAGGTGACTCATCAAGTGAGAATTAGTCATAAGATGAGGTGGCCAGGTAAGGTGACAATAGGGGTTTTTAATTAACTTAATTAAGTATTTTAAATTAATTAAATGTGTGAGGGGTAAAAGTATGGTTTAGGGAGATTAATTGTTATTATTGAAATGGGCTTAAGGGGGGTTTTGACATAGGGAGTTATGCACGTGTGTGTGATGTAATTTTGGTGTCTACATTTGCCCCTTTTTGTCTTATAATTTTTACTATCACATTGCAATACAAAAACATGAGTTAGATGCACTATGTATTGGATGAGGTATCCCCCCCCTCAAAATGGGAATCAGTGAAGGAGAAATCAAAATTAGGTATCAATTTGATAAAAAGGTAATTAGGTGAATGGTGGATAATTAAGTATCACTCTATAAGCATATACTACAATGAGCTATAATCAACAAAGTCAAGAATCGGCAAGGTTAAGGAGGACTTAGATAGAAGTAACCAAGGCATAGCTTGTAAGTGATAGTTGATAGGTTAAAACAATCAAAGTTGTAGCTCTAATGGTTAATATATCCTAGGTATCTAGGTAGGAAGTTCCCCTAGGAAACACAAAAGGGTTGAAGGTGATAGGATGAGCTTGGTTGCCATCTACAACACCTAATATACATGCATGTGTACAATAGCTAACTATAGCATAATAACATAAGGAGTCAAGACAAACAACACAAAGTTAGTGTAAAAGAGTCAATGAGTGAGGAAATATTTATGATCTCTAATAAAAATTATCATTGGTGAATATTTAAGTGATCTCAAATGGTGTTTGTCATGGTTGGGGGAGATATATGTGATCTTCAATTGCCTTAGTGTATGGGTAAAGTTTGAAAAGTTGGGTTTTCTTGGTTGGGAAAAAATTATAAGAATGGTACCAATGTTGGTTACATTTTATGATATCGATAATAAAAAGTAATGGCATTGATAAATTTAGGGAAATGTTGCCAATGGTGGTAGGTGTAAGCACTGACATTGGTAGGTTAGGTCAAGAATGATGACATCGATTGTCAACCAAAATTGAAAAAAAGGTGTTTGGTGGTTGACCAAACTCATTTGGAATTTTATGATTGGAAAGGAGAAATAGAGCTTGTAGAGTGATTTGAGATGGTAGCTCAAGGAAGGGATACAACAAGAGGCACACCACCACAAGTGCCAGCGGTGCTAGCTAGGAGGAGATAGAGAGATGAGGTAAGATCCTCTACTAGTAGGTTTGAAGTTTGATTTTTGTATTTTTAATTTTTAGGCTAATTAAGAGGTGGGGGTGTAGAAAATGTTAATGTAGGGGTAGAAAATAGGGTAGGGTAATTGTAGGATAAGTTAGGGGGTTTTGTAGGTAGGTTCTTAGGTGAAATGGGTAAGTTTGGGTTTTGGTCATTCGACCCTAGGGCTGAACAAGTCATCGACATCAGTGAGGTCCACTGACATTGGCTAATATGGAATTGAGTTTAGTAGGTGGATATCAACATTAGCTAATATGTAGGCCTATAAATCACTGACATTAGTATTAATGTCAATGTTAGTGACTATGAAAAAGTATCAAAATAGGAGAAAGGGTGAGTTTGGATCCCCAAGGAAGTACTCAATGAACCTAATGGTTGAGTTATCCTTAGAAGACCGTATGTTGACTTGAGTTGTGTGTGTATGGATGTAGGTAAGGATGGAGATAACATTACAAGATTGTCTATCAAGGCTATTGACATGTATGAGGAGGGTTGTGACTCTAGATGAGTGGGAGAATATGGTAGCCATGGGGTTAGGAAGAGTGTGAAGGTACTATTGAGTCACTTGGGATGTGTCCCTAATGATAGCATTGATTGAGAGGTGGAATCACACCACCAACACCTTCCATATAATAATCATAGAATTGATAGTGATTCAGGAGGACATGTATAAGATTTTGTGGCTACCACTCTAGGGTGAGGAGCTTTTCTCATTCCCAAGAGAGGAGCTTGATATACACATGGTCATTTTATATGGAGAGCATGTCAGTGAGGTGACTTAACACTCTACAAGTTTTACATATGAACCACTCTATATGGTTGATGAGGAACAACATCATCTGAACATCTTAATGATGATCAGGATCATGATGTATGCATTACTAGTTGCAAATGTTGGGAGATTTTTGATTTCATTGATAGGTGTGCTTTCATAGATGGTTGAGTAGTAGATAATTTTTTCTTAGGGTCCAGTATTTTTAGTGTAGTTATATAGAGAGCTATGGGGTTTGAGGCTGTGATGGTGATATAGTTTGTTGTCAGCCATCTACTACACTATTGGGCATATTAGCACATCATGGAGACATGACCATTGGGGTTACCTACCACTATATTTACTAGACTTAGGGTTGGTTTTAGATGGTGGAGAGAGGTTATGTCATAGAATCAAGTGGATGATGTGGTTTGAGACATTGCCTATTATAAGTGCAGGATTGAGGGCATGATCCCTATATATATTTTATGGAGATCGTATTTGACATAACTATTTTTTGGAGGATAGGAACAATAAGTTGTTGGGTTGTAGAGCTCACTATGGGTCAGGGGGAGATGGGTTGGTGAGTTGGAGATGGTACTTGTGACATGGGTCAAGAGGTAGTTTGGTATACTATAGGATATTATACCTACCTTCCTTCAATATAGGAGGGATGACATAGAGGAAACCCTACCAATACCCCAGGAGATAGATGGGCTAGATTTTGAGGAGCTATCAATAGGGCCAAGTATTTTAGACCTAGGATACATAGTGGCCTATACATCTTGGTGGGTAGGGTTACATCTAATGAGGAGGTTAGAAGTCCACCACCAAATTTATAAGGGTTCATAGACACAGGGATGCAATGGTACAAGCTTGAGATACAATAGTGTAGGCTCATGAGATATCCTAGTCATAAGATCTAGAATTATAGGGACATGTGGTGATATTACAAGGTTAGATTGGGTTTATACCACGCCAAGTTAAAACACTATAATTCTATATTATTTTTTTATAGGGTTAGGTGACTATAGTGACAGTGGAGAGAGATAGTCTTAGAGTATAAAGCATGGCTACTCCTCTTCCTCCACCACCAAAAGGATTAGTATCGGTTGGGCCATCATCAATTGCTATGGGACATCCATAGACTATATCTATGTTGAGATATTCAACTACCCTAAATGAGATTGCTTATTATGAGAGGGAAATTAGAGAGTTCTCATAGATTGTGAGTTATTTAGAGTTTAGAGAGTAGGAGAGGTCATGTCACATGTGATGGCTTCTAGCTCATGTAGATGCAGATAAGTGGAGAGTGGTGATGACATTGCCTCTTCATGACCATGTGGAGAGCCTTGAGGACCTTTAGTGTTAGAGGTTTCTATTTTTAATATGTATATTGGCCTATAGGTTGAAGATGTGAGATGTATATTTTGAGAGAGAGATATGATTTTATGATTATGTAGATGATGATTATTTTGATTATAGATATATATACATGAGATGTTTATTTATTACTATGTTGAGATGTGATTATGGATGATGATGATAATGATATGGATGATGATTATTTTATGCTATGTTAATTTTATGTTAATGTTGATCATATTAGTTGAGTTAGACTAGCCTTTCCCATATATGTGATGGTATATGCATAGTTTGTTGGTTAGTTTCATCTTAGACTTTTTCCATATTTTGTGATGGTGTATGCTTAAAATGAATAGATTGGTTATGTTAGCTTATTTTAGCATGTTTTCATATTTATGATGATGTATGCACAAAATAAATTGAGTATGCTTTGTTAGTGTTAGTATGACATTGTTTCATTAATCTCAAATAGAGATATCAACATGTGATGTGGATGGGAAAGTAAAGAGGCAAAATGTTCATGTATTGGCAAAGACTATAATTTATAACATAAATAGGCTCAGGAAAATGAGCCTCTATCATGCCTTATATCTTTGAACCATAATGTTTGTTAGAGAATCATTTAGGGTTTAGGGTTTACCTTATATTAAGTGAAATTCACAATCCCTTGAAAGTGTATGAGGGGAAAAAGGGTAAAATGAGGAAAAAATGTTTGGGTAACATAAACTACAAAGTAGTGATGACATGCCCTTATTTTGGGTGACTCAAGAGATACTATAGGCAAGTCCATGACTTAAATCTTTTTTTTTGTATGTAAGATGATTAATGTAGGAAGCCTACAATGGGATTTTTTATGGGTTAAGGTCATATGAAGCTGTGAGGATCCTTTTTCATTTGTTTTTCCCTTTGAGAACAAATCTTTGCTTAACTATCCTTCAAAGGAGTGGTTTGAGCATTTGTTTTTTATTTTAAATATTTTTCCTTCAAGGGAGAAATCTATTGATAGGAACAAAGGGAAGCTATGTAGTTATCCTTCAAAGGAGAAATTTACATTGAAAAGCATGACCTGAGACTTTATAACTTTTTCAAATATCCCATTTTTTTTACTTTTAGTCATGGACAAGACTATAGAGGCTTAGGATTTTTCCATTTTGAGGACAAAACCATACCACTATGTAAGTTAAATAAGTGTATAGGAGTAAGGGTGAAGAGGAAGGGAAATGAATGTAATAGGGATGCTCAAGGGATGAGCTCAAGTTAAACATGAAGTAAAGTGACACTCATTTAACAAAATAATGGTCGTAGGTGTAAGGAATTTAAAGGCTTGGGTTCTGGTCTTCCTTCAAGAGAAGACAAGGAATAAGCTCCTGAGTCATACTTGTGAGTAATGATATAATTTCCAAGCCAATTA
Source organism: Torreya grandis (assembly GCA_037957365.1). Lineage (NCBI taxonomy): Eukaryota > Viridiplantae > Streptophyta > Pinopsida > Cupressales > Taxaceae > Torreya > Torreya grandis. The sequence goes on from JARHVA010002691.1 coordinate 576,142, forward strand.
GGAGCAAACTTAACCCATATGATTTTCTCCATGTTCATCACATGTTGATTTTATTTTAAGATGAGATATTCTATATTGAAATATCACTCTTTGAGGTTTTTGTTATAAGTGCATTTGATACACTCTTGGTATATTTGGAGGTGGTTGAGGGCTATAAGATGGTGCTCATCAAGCAATTCAATTTGAGCCAAACATTCTTGGTGAAATTCATCAGTAGTAATTATGTCTTATAGAGAAATGTGAAAATAAAGAATCTAGACTTCAAGAGGCAATATAGCCTCTATCCCATATACCAATGAAAATTTTTATAGCACTTGTATGGGTTCAAATGCTAGTGCGGTAAATCCATAAAGCAAAAGGAATGTTTGTGTGCCAATATTTGGCCATATCATTGACTACCTTCATTAGAATTTTGGTCAATGTTTTGTTAGAAGCTTCTGTCTATCTGTTAGCTTATGGATAGTCTAGTGATGAGAAGCTTAGTTTGATTCTAAATGTATCAAAAATACTTCGAACAATCTTGTTTTTAAAAGGTTTGTAATTATATATTATAATCTTATGAGGGGCACCAAAATGATAGATGATGTGATGGTTGATGAAGTCAATAATTTTGTCAGCGTTAGTGGAGATGAGAGGGATAAACTTAACCCACTTGATGAAGTATTCAGTGGAAGTAATGATAGAATGATGATAGAGGGATGAATGAGGATTAATATCTTTGATTAGATCTAAGCCCCATTGGGAGAAGGGCTAAAAGTCTTTGGTGACTTGTAATGCACGACTAGGAACATGAAGGAGTTAAGCATATTGTTGACACTTGATAGAACATCAAACATAATCAATATAGTCTTGATGAAGTGTGGGCCAATAATAGCCCAGTCGAAGGATATGCTTGGTAACTATGTGACCATTGAAATGCCCACCACAAATCCCATCATGGACTTCCTTAATAGTGAAGGGAGTCTTAGTACTAGTGAGGCATCTAAGGAGAAGACCATCAAAACCTCAATTTTAGAGAAGACCCCCTAGTATAGTGTAATGAGAGGCATATTTTATGAAGGCCCATTTCCCATTATTGGAGAGATCAAAAGGGGTAGTAGAGAAAGAAAGATAATCTATGAGTTGTTTGTACCATAAGTCTTATGGGTTGGTTGTTACATTTCTAACAAAGAGGATGTTAGCTGAGACATAAGAGGGTAATTAGAAGTGATGCATGGTGACATGGATTCTTGAAGAGGAGGGTGAAGAGGGTATGTGTGAAGCAAGTGAATCCATCATGTCAACAAACTTGTTTATAGATAAGGGAATATTTTATAAGAGATAAGAGTTAAATGATCCCAATAACATATCTACATGATGTTTATATCACTACATAATTTTGTTTTTATGTAGGTAGGAACCATTACCTTGGTTAACCACTAGCTAAAAATCACCAAAAATGGTTATGGATTTGATATCCAAGAAGAGAGCTATTTGAATTCTTAGAATCAAAGCCTCATATTCAGCCATATTGTTAGTGCATTCAAAATCTAGTTTAAATGACAAAGGCATAGGCTCACCATCTAGAGGAATAGGAATGACCCCCATACCCCCACCATGTTGGCATTTATATTCATCAAACAACATCATCATTTGATAGGAGATGTCATCGGTGGAGAGTGTTACAATAGATTCATCAGGGAATTTTAAGTTTGAAGGCTTATTATCAGGTAAAGGGGTAGCATCTAACTAGTCAGTAATTATTTGCCCTTTAATAGACTTTTATTGAATGAATTCTAAGTCAAAAATTTTAATAAGCATGAGCTACTTAGCTACACGTTGATTGTGATATGGTTTGGAATGCATTTATTTGAAGGGATCAATATGGGTGACCACATAAGTTTTGTGATTTAGGAGATAATGTTGAAAATTGGAGGTGGAAAATACCAACACAAGGCAAATGCTTTTAGTTTGGGTATATTGAGTCTCATAATAAGTATTTGGCTTATGTAATAAACCACCTACTCTCGATGTTGGTCATCTCAATGTGTAATCATAGCACCTAGAGAATGGTCTATTATAGAGATGTATAGGTAGAAAGGCTAATTTTCCTTGGGTGGAATAAGAATCAGTGGGGAAAGGAGGTATTATTTAAGTGCATCAAAAGCTTCTTGGTAATCTATATTAGAATTGAAGGAAACATATTTTTTGAAGAGATGGTGAAAGGGTTGGTAGTGACCTGACAACTAAGAAATAAAGTGGTGAATTGACTTAAGTTTTCCTTGTAGGCTATGGAGTTGTTTGATATTAGTATATAGATGCATATCTATGATTTCTCTAACCTTAGCAAGATTAACCTCAATACTGCGAAGAGAAATGATAAAACCTAAGACTTTACCAGATTGAACACCAAAGACACATTTCTTTGGGTTTAGTCAAATGTTATATTTAAGGAGATGATTAAATATGCTTTTGAGAATCATCAAGTATTCTTGATGAAGTTTAGACTTTTTGAGTAAGTCATCTATGTAATCTTTCATAATTTTATGTAAGAGATCATGGAAAATGTAGGTCATGGCATGTTGGTAGGTTGCACTAGAGTTATTTAGGCCAAAAGGCATTACTTGATAACGAAAATTCCCCCATGGGGTAATAAAGTATATGTTGTGTTGATCCTTAGGAGAAACTAGGATTTGATTATATCTAGAGAATCCATCCATAAGTGACAGCATATCATTACCAATTGTTAGATCAACAAGCTAATTGATACTTGGTAATGGGAAATCATGTCTTAGATAGGTGAGGTTTAAATCATGATAGTTGGTGTAAATGCAGATTCCCCTAATTACTTTTGTGATAAGAATAATATTAGAGATCCATTGTGGGTAGTAAATGGGTTGGATAAAGTTAACAAAAAGGATGCATTGGAGTTATTCTTTGATAAAGAGAGTAATACAAGGATGCATCTTGCAAAGATTTTGCTTAACAAATTTAGCATCTTGATTGGTGATAATGTTATGGATGATGATAGAGGGGTCAATACCAGGCATGTAATTGTAAGACAAAGAAAAGGCTTTGCTATGGTCATTAAGAAATGTGGCATAATCAGCTTGCTCAGAGAAATTTAAATATTGGCTAATCTTGAGGACGTGAAGGTTATCATTAGAGGGTAGGTTAATGTTAATAGTTGATTCATTTAACATAGCTTGTGTTTCAGATGAGAGTAATATTTGGATATAGGAATCATCCACACCCATGTAGGTGTGAATTATGTCATCATCTTGACATTGGACAATGTTAATAGTGGGAGATTCTTTATCAATTATTTTAGGATGAACAATAAGAAGGGACCTTGTTTCCTTGCCTTGATGATAGGTGAAAGGTCTCAAATGGATGGCATTTATTGAAAACAAAATTAGGAGGTATAGATACCTCTGATTTGGTAGGTGATGGTGGAGAAGGAGAGACTAGTTCTTCAATAATTGGTTTGTGAGAGGTTTTAGTGAGTTTATTTAGTTCATCAAATCCCACTGCATGCCTCTTTTTGACATTTTCAATGGTGTTTCTAGTAGGATATTCAATAGGCATATGGACACCTTGCTTGTAATGACCCAAACCAAATCATTTCTAGGTACACCTATAGAGATAAGTGTGAGTGAATCTAGGGTTACTCAGGAAAGAGAATTCACAAGTAAATGGTTGTGGTGATAAAGATGGATTGTTAGTAGTGGGAGCTTGATAAATTCCCCCATATATGAAATTAGTTCAAAGGTTAGGGGGCCATAAGGGATGACCATATTAGTATGGGGATTATAATTTGGGTTCATGTGAAGACTTCCATACTCTTGTGGAGTATAGAACATAAAAGTATCGACAAAGGATATCTATCGAGTCACAAATGTTAAAAGGTCTCCTCCATGGGATCTTTGTCAAGAATTTGTGTTGTTGATATCTGTGTAACCAAGGGAGTGGAGCTCGTAGAAGCTTCAAAAGTATCATGTGAATAAGATGATGTTTTCAATGGGATGAGAACATTATTGGAACTATAGGTCATGTTGCATATTTTAAATAGAGGTGGGTCAATAGGTATAACATGCACTTGTCCATCATGTTCAAACTTGAAATAGTAGTGCAAAGTTAAGGGTACACATGCCATAACACATATCCAAGGTCATCTAAGTATTATGTTATATTATAACTCTCCTTCCACAACATAGAAGAGCTCAAGAATTGTGTGGGGACCTACACAAATTTGTAAGACAACATTGCCCACCATAGTAGCTATAATATCGTTAAATTAATGAAGTATCACATCAGTTTGAGACATGTAATTATCAAGAAGGGCTAGTTGTTTATAGGCATAAGTGGAAATAATATTAATACTAGATCCCCCATTGATAATAAATCTCTTGATATGAGTTTGATCAATATATGTGGTAATAAAAAGGTCAAAATCTTGATCTTTAGGGTGTTGAAGTGGAATTTTGAATCACTAAAAGAAATCAAGGAGACAGAATTAAGAGAGCTGTCCAAAGTTGTAAGAGGTTGGGGATCATCCAATTTTACCTCAATCTCTTGAAAAGCACTAATAAAATCTTGATGATGTTGGGATGAGTTTTGGATTAACTCATATATAGACATTTTCAAAGGAGTTTGGTGAAGTTGTTTCACCATTGATCTTTGAATAGCATTCAAAGATGTTTTAAGAACACCTAAGATTGAAATCTTAGGATTAGGAGGAGGAGTGTCTTTTGTGAAAGGATGAGCCCAAGGAGTAGTGACCTTTTTCTTTAGCTTTATCATTTTAGTTTCGTGACTGTGTGGCCACATTAACTATGTTGATTTGAAAAGTTGGTGAAGGAGGTGGTAAATGGGTTATGATGACATCTTTAGGTTTGAATTTAGGTGGAATAATAGGAGGCACTATGGATGCCAAAGTTGGAATAATAGGAGGTTAATGGTAGTTCCATTAAATAGAGTGTCAACATCAAAGTGTTTTTGAATAATCACTATGAGGGCTTTACAAATCTTAGTATCATATCCAAGTGAATGATGATATGAACACACTTATGTATCATCAAACCAAGATGGCTTTGTTCCAAGAGGACTATAAGGATTAATGGGAGGAACAGTTACTATGGAAGATTGTAATAACTGACATAAGAAAAATATTTGAGAGCCTGCATGTGGGCTCATACTTGTTGTGAAAACAGGAGTGGACACCTTTTATTTTGGTGTTGGAAAGGTAATTTTACATGGTGCCTTGTTTGGTGATGGTGGAGTTATGTGTTTTGTTGTCACTTTATTAGTTTCAAATGTGAGAGATCTACTAGATGGTAAAGGTAGGAGTGGAGGTATCTTGACCTTTTATTTGGCTTGGTTAGGCAATATTCCAATTAAGGTAGAGGGGTGTGGTCCTAAAATGGATGGTGAAGTTGAGGGTTGAAGAAGGGATTGGTGAGATCTAGGGAGATTAACATTTTTCTATAATCTAGGATATGAAACTCCAAATTGTGGTTGAGGAGTTAAATCTAGTTTCACCTATGGATGAATTAAATTAGAAAAGGGTTATACACCTAAGGGTCTGATCTACTTTAATGGGGTAGATTCCTATGAGGGTGAGGGTTCTAAAATAGATGGATAAACTTTAGGTGAATTTGGTGAAGAAGCTCTAGATTTTTCAAAGATATTGGGGTAAAGGGTAGAAAGGGGATCGATAGTGAAGGTTGATATTCGTTTCATTGGATAAGGAGTTTTAAGCCAATCCTCAAATGTTGCATGGTCTAGCTTCATGGAGTCAAGAAATTCTAGACTTTTCACCAAACATGAGAAAGGATTATATGAAGTTAACATAGGCCTTAAAATTGTGTCTTTAGAAGGTTGTGGTGTTTGAGAGAGAGGGAAATTATTGGTTTCTACTAATTCAGGCCAAAGATGAGAAAGAACCATAATGGGGTCCTCTTCGACAGAGATAGGAGAAGAGACATGTTCTACCATGGGTGGAAGGGAGGTAGGTGAAGAAGGTTCCTCAAGAGGGTAAAGAATAGGTATTATGGCTCCCTCAACATGTGGGTGAGGCATGGGTAAAGTATGATCCTCCATATGTAAAATAAGGGATGAGAGTGGTACAATTAGAGTAGGCACAATAGGTCTATCATCTATTATGGGAGTAGATAATATTGACTCCTTTAAGTGTAAAGGTGGAGTGGGTGGGGTACTACTCTCTATAAGTGGAGGAGAAGTACGTGAATAAGGTTACTCAAGAGGGTATAATGAAAAAATTATATTCCATTCAACATGTGGTTGAGTGATAGGTAATATTGATCCAAATGAAATTGGAATTACAATCTCGTCAAGTGTCAAAAGGAGTGGTAAAGGAGGATCTTCCTCTTGAGGGAGTGGAATGGGTGAAATAGGCTCTTCTACCTGAGGAAGAAGAATGGGTGAAATGGATGTCTCCTATTTAAGGGGAAGGTTGAAATGAAGGTAAAGGAAAGACCATATTAATCATACATATATTATGATCACCTGAGTTAGTTTTGGACTGGAAAATATTTTGATTCAGTAAATAGTTAGGAAAAGGGTGTTTAAACACATCCATAATTTGATTAGGAGGTGAATTAAGATTATCCAAGATGAGATCACCTCTATCAAGCATATCTTGAACAATGTTCTTGAGTGTCTTAAATTTATTATAATTGTGGCCTTTAACTTGATGGTAACTGCAAAACTCATCTTCCTTGTACTAGGTTGGGATAGGACAGGAAGGGTTGAACTGTATAGGTGGTTTGATCTAAGGAAGGGTTATGACACCTTGTTGTAATATTTTCTCCAAGATATATGTGTATGATTCTCCAATGGGAGTGTATTTTATTTGTTCATACCATTGTTGGAATTACTTATTCAAATTTTGGGAAGTCAAAGAATTCAATTGGTTTATGGTTGTGGAAGAGGCTAACTTAATGACTACCATATTTGTGAAGCCTTTAGTCTTTTGGTTTGAGGGAAAAGTTTTGGAGGAGCAGTCATTTGATTTGGAATTGAGATTCTTACTGTGTAACTTGACATTGCCTTCATCTATAACGTGAAACTTAAGTTTTTGTGCCATTGTAAAAGCCTCATCAAATGTGTAGAAAGTTTGTATGTAGAGTGTGGATGAGATGTGTTTAGCACATGCCCTTGAGAAGATCTCAATAAGCTTAGGTTGGATTAAGGAAAAGGAGATTTGATTGATCAAGTTTTTCTAATGAGTGATAAAATCCATAATAGACTCATCATCAAATTGTTTAATAGAATAAAGGTCTATTATAGAAACCTTCATAGAAATGTTAATAGAGAAATATTTTAAGAATATTTATGTGAGTTGGGTAAATGATAAAATGGAGTGATAATTTATAGAGATATACCAATCCAAGGTAGCACCTAAAAGAGACATAGGGAGAGTGTGAAGTAGTAGCACATCATCATGCCCTATTAAATAACAAGCATGTCTAAATTCTCGCAAGTGTTGTTGTGGGTCCTCTTTACCATGGGAACGAGTAAATTTAGGGAGTTCCCATTAGATTAGATAAAGATGAATAGGCACAGAAGGATGGATTGGTTCATTGCATATTTGATCATAAGATAATACATTCTTTGAACTAGAAATGGATGTCTCTAGATTATACATCTTATCCATCATCATCTTCATAAGGTCTAGAGGGGGATTAGTTTGGGGGATACCTCCTAAGTTATAGGGAAAATGATAGGAAGTAGAGGGAGCATATGACATATCTTGTTGAGGTTGTGTTGGAGAAACATAAGGATAATGAGTCATAGGTTGGGGTGTGGAAAGAAAAGGGGCTTGTCCCATTGGGTTGGATACTATGCTTTACTTGGTTATTGTTATTATAGGTTAGATTATTGGCATGGATGTACTAGATGATGGGTGAATTGTAACTTGGGTAATTATAAGCATGAGGGTAGATGGAATAGGTACCACTAAATTATTGAATGGGGTGTGACTTGGCTGAAATGGTTATGGTTGTGAAAGTAAGGAAGTTACACCAGGGTTTAGGTGGGATTGGGTAGTTGGAGATGCTACATTTTGAACATTTTTCATAGTTGGTTTACTTATCAACATGGTGGTTTGGGCAACCATGTGGAAAACAATGGAGGCAATTGAAACTAAGGTTGTATCCATTAGAAATGTTGGCATACCATTGATTGGGTCACCTAAAGAATTACTAGTTTGGCTCATAGCAAGGTAATGCTAAAGCGATACTATATTATAATCAAGAAATTTAGTAAAATCTTGATCTCCCTCAAGTACAATAGGAATTTGGTTAGGGTTGGGTGTATTCTTTGTATCTAAAGTATTATCCATGATAGAATCAAAAGTGAAAGTGGAAGGTGGAAGTGGTTTCCAGCTTGCATAATAAACAAGAATTTTGGCTTGAGATCATGTCAATAATATGCAAGAGGATGTTTAAATAGTCTTACTACCCTGTATTAGAATTAGAGTAAGGAAAAAATAGGTTTGAGTGTAGGTAAATGGGTTATTTTAGCTTGGTATTTTGAGGATATGAAATTACAAATTCACTGATGTCGGTCACTTGATTGATGTCGATAGGAAAATTTTGCCAACATTGGTGGAAAATTTGATGCTGATAGGTAAAATATGATAATACCAATAGGGTTAACTGATGTCAATCACTATGAAATCCTGAGAGAGGAAAATCTAATGTTTTAGGAAACCAAAAGTTGAAACTAGGTAAAATGGTGGATGTAAAAGGTCTATGTAAGAAGGAAGAACAGTAAAAAAACTTGAGATAACAGGTTATACAAACTAAGTATTAAGAATAGTATTGATTTTTTGAATTAATTAGGAAAACATCCTTACCAACTCAAAAATACAGAAAGCAATTAAAAAGCAAAAAAAAAAAAATTCAACCAACAACTATTACATCCTAGAGATTAATTTTTAGTCTCATGTTCGCTTATGCCTTAATTAGATAGTGAGAAGAGAATTTGGTTATCAAAATTACTAGAAAACAATCTAGAGGCTAGTTTTAGGTTAGTTTTAGTGCTCAAGAGGAAAGCTATGTTAGACTAGGTACATGGCTTGTTATAGGAGCTTGCTATTTGCAATTCATGAACCTAGATTCGAGCTAGGCTACTTAGCCAAAATATACCTTTTGTCTAGAGATTATACTCTACTAGAGAATGGAGTGAGTTCTCCCCTTGGTGGTGAAATCCAAGTAGGATAACCAAGTAGGGTAAGGTGCTCCACTAGGTGATGAAATATTGATGGGCCTTTTCTTAGTTGAGTTTAGATGTTTGTTTATGTGAATGTGATTTGGTTGTGTAACATAGGCGTACTAAAATTTATTCAAAATGCTTGTAATTAACTAGGTGAGTTAATATGCAACAAGCAAACAATGAAATGTACTAAGTTTTAAACCCAAATCTAAAATGTTTAGATTTAAATGAAAACAAATATGAAAAGAAATAGAGTATGAATTTTACTATCCTAATGTGCATGCAAGAAGAAATAAATAAGAGATTGTTTTTTTGTTTTTGTAAAATAAAATGATAAATTTATTTTAGAGGCAACGAGAAAAGAAAGAAAATTTTAGTTTAATACTTTTCAAATAGAAAATAAGATATTGAATTTTTCATTTTAAGAGAAAAGAGAAGGAAGAAGTGTAAGAAATAACACTTTCACTATAATTCACCTATATGAATGTTTAAAACAAAATATGAACCCAAGGAAAACTCTAGGGTCCCACTGGGCATGCCAAAAATGTTTCACTAAAGTTTGTTTATTTTAAGTCTAAAGGAGAATAGAAATAAGGATGGGAATAAGTGATTATAAAGAACCCAAATTTGGTTTATGCACTGTATCCAAATATTGTGTTCACTCATCTTTGGCTAGGGAGGACTACTTATAATTAAGAAAACACTACCACAAGATGTTTGTTAGTAGTTAAATGAGTGGGTTGCCATGCTACGTGCTTGTTCTAAGAAGTGTGAAAATTCCTTATAGATAATAGTCCACTTTTGAGAGACAAAAGAATAATAAATAACTAAACTAGAGGTAAAGAGAGAGTGAAAGAGAGATAATATTACCATTATTAACAACTTGTATGCAGTAGAGAGTGACAAGGTATATGTGATGTACTCTATTTTTATTTTAGAAATTATCTGGGTAGGTTTTGAAGAGGCTAGGGAATCCAAAGACACTGACGTCGGTAGGGGAGTGACCAATATCAGTTATACTATTGAGGTCAGTATTGAGGTGACCAATGTCATTTTGGTTGTCAAGGTTAGTAGGGGAAATAATTGTTTGGGAGCTTACAAAAGGCTTTTCAGTGTCTAGGAAGTGGTTTGGATTAAGTTTTATAGGTTGGGAGAGTTATGGGAGAGAGATTATGACTTGGATAGATCTAGTCAGAGGTTTGGTGTGTCAAGTTAAGGGGAAAAAATGAGGAATCTTTGTAACTCCCTCATTTGGGTTGGATCAAAAGTGTGTAAAGCAATGCATAATAGATATAAAGAAATAGCAGAATAAATGTTTAAAAGACCTATAGAATAAGTGATGTACTTAGCTATGTTTACTGAATGATATGTGTCATATTGATGATCCCTAGTAGGGAGTTCAAACTTGAATGCCTAGAACAAGTGAGTGTTTTTGGTCCTCAAGAGCTCAGTTGCTAATCATGATTGACTTACACAATATGATTGTAAGCTAGGATGTTGAAAATAGAATGATGAGAGCTTGAATGAGAGTAAGAATCAATTTTCTTAAATTTTGTTGACCTAAAATTTAGGTTGGAGTTTAGCTTATATTTTTGATATCGGTGATCCCATTGACATCGGCCCTATAATATATAATCCTTACTATTTTTGGCCTATTTTTAATTATTTTTCATGCCGAGTGTGACCCAATTATAAAATGGTAAAAATAATAGGTTCAGAAGAAGGTATTTGATTAGGAATATAGTTTGGAAGTGGGAATAAGTCTTGGGTAGTTAGGATGAGGGTACCAAGTCTTGAGGTGACTCATCAGGTGAGAATTAGTCATAGGGTGAGGTGGCCAAGTAAGGTGGCAATAGGGGTTTTTATTTAACTTAATTAAGTATAATAAATTAATTAAATGTGTGAGGGGTAAAAGGGTTAGGGAGATTAATTTTTATTACTAAAATAAGCTTCAGGGGGGGTTTTGACATAGGGAGTTATGAATGTTTATGTGATATAATTTTGGTGTCTATGGAGAGAAATTTTTTATGACTTGGACTTCTTAGCAATTTATCATATAAGATGGGCACTCAATTGAATATATAATGACAACTATTTTAAGGGTATAATTACCACCATAAACCACCAAAATATTTCCATATAACTCTCTCTCTCTCTCTCTCTCTCTCTCTCTCTCTCTCTCTCTCTCTCTCTCTCTCTCTCTCTCTCTCTCTCTCTCTCTCTCTCTCTCTCACACACACACACACACACACACACACACACACACACACACACACACACACACACACACACACCTACCTATACCATCTAGAGGAATTTTTATAAGTGCTTGTAAGTGGTGTCCCTTTTGTAACCTATATGGAGTACTTGAAAACCACCCTTTTTTGCTTTAGAATTGTCATATTATACATATAAATTGATTGAAATGAATCAAAAAGTGTTATTTGACCTTATTAACACTTGGGATGATGTATCAACCACTCTCTTATTCAAAAAAACTTCTAGATTCTTACCATATTACCTTTTTATGCAATTACAAATGACCAAATAATCATGTCAAAATGAGTTAAAACATTATAAATGGATTTTGAATTCATTTAATGCACTTGTAAAGACCATGAGACACATTAAATGACTATGAATTGGACTACACATAATGATAAATATCTTTCAACCCTTGACCCTCTTTGAACCCTTTTGATCAAGACACATGATGACTATACAAGCATAATATTAGGAAGACACTTACCTTCAACTTGTCAAAAATACCTTAAATAATTCTAACCATACCTTATGAAGTATTTTCAAGATTCAAAACCAAGGTGAAGGCTTGATAAGACAAGTTTTCTGTTAAACTAGTCCATGTTAGCCAAAATTTGGCTAACATATTTTGTGACCTCCTAGGAATGCATGTTTTATATTCATATAGACTAGTGTCATAGCGAATTAATTGGTTTATAGAGTCATGATTAAAATATAACTTGGAGTAAACTAAAGATTAGACTTGAAAAAAACTTTTAAACCAACTAAATTAGACAAACATGACATAAGACACATCACACATGTGTCATAAGACACTTGGAGAAAAGAAAAACACAAAGCAAAAAAGACACAAACTTGTTCTTGAAGCACTCAGGGAACATAAAGACCTACTATAATATGTACAAATTTATAAAACTAACCTCAATATCATGGATTCAAGTGTATCCCATTGACTGGGATACTCAACTCATCTCCATTGACTCTTACAAGTTGAAAAACACTGTGTTCTTTATAAGCAATGATAACATATGGTCCACTCCATAATGCATCAAAATTAGTATGTTTACTAGGCTTACCTCTATCAGCATCTCACTTCAAGACAATATCTCCTTCTTGATATATTCTCAAGATATATCTCTTGTCAGAGTTTCTTTTCACTTGTGTTTGGTGACATTCCATTGTGTTCATAACATGGTTTATTTCTTCCTCCAAGGCCATTAATTATATCAATCTTATCTCTATAGGATCATATTCTCTTAATCTAATATGCCAACTCAATATTTGGTTACTCAATTGAAATGGTTAACTTGGCTTCTCTCCCATAGATAATCATATAGTGTGAGTTACTAATTTTGATCTTTGGGGTGATCTTATCAACCCATAGGGTTTTCTTCAATCTAGTGTGCCAAGTCCTTTGATTATCTTCTATTATCCTCTTTATAATTCTAATCAATTTCTTATTAGTGTAATGAACTACCCCATTACCTTAGGGGTAATAATTAGTATAAGTACTCAATTATATACCATATTAGAGATCCCATTCCATTTTTCTTACATCACTAAAATCCATGGAATTATTATAAATTATTATTATAGGCCCCCAGAACTTTGTTACTAGGCTCTCATAGAAGTCAATAACTGAAGTTTCATTATCCTCCTTGAGGGCCAATAGTTATACACACCTTGTGAAATAGTCTATAGCTCTAAGAACCCATTTATGGCCTGCACTAGATGAAAAATTGATCATTCTAATGAAGTCAAGTCCCCACTACATGAATGGTTGTTCAACCTGAATAATATTAATAGGAAGGGATACAAGTATTTATTTTCCAAAAAAGAGTGAGCACTTTTGAAATATTTTAACCCAAGCATATGAATCCTTGAATAGGATATGCTAATAGTAACTAGCCTTCATTATTTTTATATCTATAGTTTTAGGTGAAAACGACCTCTAGCTAGTCCATCATGTAATTTTTCTAGGATCCTATCAACCTTATCTATTTCCACACATCTTGAAAACATCTATTTAATTATTTCCTAAAAATAACCCCATCTACAAAAACACAAGGTATTAATTCCAATCTAAAGTATCTCTTCCTTGCTTGATATAAACCCATGAGATAGTCACCTGTTTGAAGGAACCTTACCATTTATTGTGTCCAACTTGGACAAGATGAAATTTTAGATATATTAGGACCCTATTATAATGAAAACTCCATCTCTTTTTTTCTAGTTCTGATGCTAGGTGTTCACACAACCCTATCCATCTTACTATCTTAGTGGCCTTGATCTTAACATCATACTCCATCACCTTAGTTATCCATCAATTTCTCTTCTCATTCAATCCTTATTCAAGAGTAAGTCTCTTATGCTTGTATGATTTAACAAGACATGGTTTTTTTTGGACACCATATGCCTAAATTTATTAAGATTTATTATAACTACCAATACTTGTTTCTCAACATCTGTGCACCTATGTTCATAGCCTTCTAGACCTTGAATAAAAAATGATATAGGATGTTGAATTCATTTATTATTCTATTGCATTAATATATAAGATATTATGTAAATATTTTCAAAACCATACAAGAATAAGTCTTTATAAAAATCAGGGTTGATTAGTGCGGGTGCTTGAGCAATAACTTGTTTGATGGATTCAAAACCAGCTTTTCCCTCCTTAGTCCAAGTAAATTATTGATGATTTTTTAACATAGTCATTATAGGCCTCACAAGAGTGTAAAATCTAGGTATGAATATCCTAAAAAAAATTATATTCCCAAGAAAACTTTAAAAATCTTTCTTATGTTTAGGAAATGTCTAAGCTAGTATGGCACTCACCCTATTAGGGTCTATAGAAAACCAATATTTAAAAATAATATGGCCAATTAATCTACCTTCATGAACAGAAAAAAATACTTCTTGGGATTGAGATAAACCCCATATTTCATACACTTTTCAAAGATTAGCCAGAGATGATTCAAGTGGTCATTAGCATCTTTAGTGAAAATGGTTATGTCATCAAGGTATATTAGTACCATCTCATTGATCCAACCTTGGAAATCCATATCAATGTCTCTTTACAATGTGGCACCTACATTGGAAAACCCAAATGGTATTCTCTTTTAGGAATATATACCCCATTTATTAGTGAAGTTTATCTTATATTGATATTCTTATTTTACCAATGCTTGGTTGTAACCTGAATAACCATCCAAAAGTGAGTGAGAGGATCCTTCCTAAACATGTTAGAAGATAATTGAAAATACACAAAATAAACTTTGAAAATTAGAAATATATTAACTCAAATAAGCAAAACTTAATTACAATGGCTAAATTATAAAATTGCTAGCCTCTATGAGGGGATAACCTCCTTTGAGTAATCTCAATACAATAAATTTGTGGATGCCTTCATTGACCTCAACACTTACTTTTATACTATGTCTAATCTAAGTAACTACTACTTCCCATGAATTTGGAATAAAATAAAATGCTCATGGGATGAATTAAAATCATTTGTGTTCATATCAATTATTATACTAAAAAATTAAAGATAAGGGGTAGCATGAGTTCCTAACATCCCTTACCTCTAAAAAAAATCTTTATCCTCAAAGATTTAGATCTTGGAATTGGTGTTGAATCTAAAATAGTGATTCCCATGTGGCATCCTCATATCTATATTCTATGCCATTGAATTTAAACCTCTATGATGGAATAAGAGTGAAGTTGACATGTGCACCTAGCTAGGATTACCTTTGACTCAAGAAGGATGAATACCTCATTATCAAGCTCTGGTAAACTATTATACTCTCTAATGTTTGTACTAAGAAAATTTTTTAGACAAGAGACATGAAATACTAAGTGAATTTGAGAAGAAGGTGGGAGATCCAACTTATAATAAACTGACCCAATATTCTAAATAACCTTATAGGGTCCATAGAACTTGGGAGCTAGCTTATGAAGCCCTTTGAGTTTTAGGGAGGATTGATTATATGCATGTACGCAAATAAAAACCATATCATCAGCTTGGAAAGTAAACTTGAAATGGTGTTTATGAGCATATTATTTGATTTGATTTTGTGACATATGAAGATTGTCCCATAGGGTGATGAGGATCTGATCCTAGGTTTGGAGAATCATGTCAACCACTTGAACTGATGAACTACTTGGGGTGTACAAAAGGAAAACTAGTGGTTCTAACCATAGACAACTTCATATTGAGTATTTTTAGTTTAGTTGTGGTATGAGGCATTGTACCACCATTCGGTAAGGGTGAGCCACTTTGCCCAGTAATGTTGTTATTCTAAGGTCAATCAATGAAGGAAAGTTTCCAAAAATTTATTGATAATTTTAGTCTAGCCATCCATTTATGGATGATACCTAAAACTCATCTTTAGTTGGGTGTTAGTGCATCAAAATAGTTATGTCCAAAAATGACTAGTGAAGGTTGAATCATGATCTAAGATAATGCATGAAGGAATGTCATTAAGATGAAAAATCTGGTCTAATAAAATTTGTACAACTATGGAGGTAGTATAAGGGTGGCTAAGGGAGAAAAATGACTATATTTGGAGAGGTGATCAACCACAACCAAAATCACTATTTTCCCTCTAGATTTAGGGAGTACTTTAATGAAATCGATAGAAATATTTGTCTAAATCCTAGTTCGGATGGCAAGGGTTCGATCAACGTAGGGATGAGTTATATTTCACCCTTGTTACATTGGTAGGTATCACATTCATCCACCATATATTGAATTAAATTTTTAATTCCCTTCCAAAAAATGTTGCATCATGCCCTCTCATAAGTTTTGAGAAACCTTGAATGCCCTATAGATGGGAAAGCATAGAGTTCATAGAATACAACCTAATAAATATCTATGTTCTAGGGAAGCACTAGATGACCCTTATATTTTAGAGAATCACCATCCCAAGAAAAATGTGGTATGGTATAGGGGTTAGTGGACAAATTTTGAATGATTTGAGATAATGAGGAGTCATTGACATACCCCTATTAACATCAAACCAATTTAGAATAGGTGTGGAAATAAATGAAAGGAAAGTTTGGTCTATAAATTGCAAGATAGAGAATCAACCATAATATTATTCTTACCCTTAGTATAACTGATCTCATAGTCATAACCCATGAGTTTTCTGACCCAATTCTATTGTGATGGGGTGGAGATCCATTGTTCTAGGAAATATTTTAGACTTTGGTGATTAGTTTTGATGCAAAAATGATTCTCTAGTAGGTATGGATACCACTTCTATATAGGAGGAGAATAACACCAAGTCCATTGAGAGTGATAAATTATTACCAAAAAGGGATTTGATAGTCAACTCAATGGGGTGTTTTTCTTGGAGGAGAACAACACCAAGTCCACAGCCACAAGAATCATTCTCAATAGTGAAAGTCTTGGCAAAACTTGGCATAGATAGAATAGGTTTAGTACACATGGCTTGTTTCATTCTTTAAATACACACTCAATAGCTTGTGTCCATGTAAAACCATAATTTTTCAACGTAGATATTAATAGAGCTATAATCTTCTCATAATCCTTGAAACAATTGTGATAATATCAAGTCAGTTTCAAAAAACCATGGAGGCTCTTAAGTGTCTAAGGATGAGGCCAATTTGTCATGGTAGCTATTTTTTTAGAATCCACCTGAACCCCTTGGGTTTAAATAATATACCCCAGATACTCTACTTCATCATGGACAAAAGTGCATTTAGAGTATTTTTCACAAAGATGATGGTTAGAGAGAAGTTGCAGTGTGAGCTCTAGATGTTGGAGATTCTCAGACCATGATTTACTATAGATGAGGATGTCATCAAAGAAGAATAGAATGAATTGCCATACGTAGGGCCAAAATATTTTATTAATAAATGCTTGAAATGTTTAAGGAGCATTAGTGAGGCCAAATGGCATGACTAGAAACTCATAGTGGCCATCATGCATGTGAAAAGCTATTTTAAGGATATCATCCTCATGAATCTAGATTTGGTGATATCTAGAGTTGAGATCCAACTTAGATAAAAAATGAGAACCATGAAGCTCATCGAAAATATCATAAATAATAGGGATTAGGAAATTCTCCTTGATGGTGATGTGATTAAGTGCATGAAAGTTAATGCAGAGGCACCATGACCCATCTTTTTTCTACATAAGGAGAACTAGGGAAGAATATGGGTTGGTATTAGGGTGAATAATGCCTTGCTTTAGTAAGTCTCGAATGAGATTCTCAATCTTTTGCTGAAATGGGTAGCAATAGGGCCTAATTTTTGGAATGAATGCTTATAGGAAGGAGATGAATACGGTGTTCCTTTGGCTATGAAGCTGGCAATCCCACTAGTTTGGAAAAGACACATGCATACCTATGCAAAACATTTTATAGATCATAAGGAAGAGTAGTGACCGTTGATGATTGCATTTAAATGAAATAGAGTTAGATAATGATTTCATGTGAAATATTTTTAAGAATATTTTCCATGTGATGTGAATTGATGATGTCGAGGGATCATGATTGTAATCCTTTCAATGTGTGATTTTGACCATTATCTAAAAACTACATCTAAAGTTCATCAAAATCTCATAAGATGGGTCCAAGTGTGCATAACCATTAGGCTCCCAACACAACATCACATCCATCTAAGGGAAAGAAAAACATGTCAGAGCACACGTTGTAATCTCCAATAGACATATACACATTAAAACACTTTTCTTTTCAAGGTAATGTTCCCCCATTGGTAATCATGACTTCAAAGTTAGAGAAAGGATAGACAAAACAATCAACCTATTTGGTGATCTAAGGGTCAATGAAGTTATGAGTGCTACTAGAATCAATGATTATTATTAGAGTGAAATTCTTGATGTAACCCCTGAATTACATGGTCTATGGGGTGGTGATTCTTTTTGAGGCATGGAGAAAGATCTCTAGTTAGTATTCCTAAGAAGTAGGTTCCACAATCAACAAAGCTTCTTCTAAATCATCTATTATATCCTGAACATCTTTCCCATCTTTAGTCTTGGGTGAAGATTCCACATCCAATAGATAGACCTTTTTATCAACACATCAATTTTCTTGAGTGAATGTTTCATCATAATTATAGCATAGTATTTTTTCTCTATGGGTTTGTATCTCAACTTCAATCAAATGCTTGATAGGAATGGTTTTAGGGGCTAGCATTATTTGAGATAATTATGGAGTTGTATTTTTTAATGGAGGAAAATTGGATTTGAATCATTATTGAGCTATGATCTTATCCTCTACCAATTTAGACAAACCTAAGGCTTCCATCATCATGTTGGGATATAACATTTTGACCTTAGATCAAATTACATCCTTCATTCTAATAACAAAACAACTTCTAAAAAATTCATCGGATAATCCCTCTATGTGATTTGCCATTTTTTAAAATTCTATTTGATATTATCTCATGTTTATTATTTGACAAAGTTTAGTGAGTGCTTATATGAAGTCATCAAAAGCACTAGGGCCAAACTATTACAAAATAAGGGTGTAAAAATTGATCTAGCTTGGCTTATCATGAGCTTTGGTATACCAATGATATCATTGAAGGGATTCAAGTTCTAAGTGAAAGGATGTAAGCAGAACCTTATTGGAATCAAAAGTATTATGTAGGATAAAATATTGTTCTACTCAATAGATCTATCTATTCAGATATACATCATGGAATGAAGGAAAATTAAACTTCAGCCCACAAAAATTACTATAAGAAGAAAATCTAATGTTGGAAGAAGACTCTAGGTGTCATCTGTTGTTTAAGGTGTGATAATTTTTTCATCAAGATATTTGATGTGTGTCTTCAGGGTGGTAATTTCATCATCCATATTTTTTTCTCCTATTTGGGTTACTACCATGACTTGAATAAGAGATTTTTTTTGCAATGGGTAAGAAAACTAGAGTTAAGACACATTTTTTATTTGGTTGAAATTATAAGGGGAAAAGGCACTTTTACTATTTTTTTCATTAGTAATATGATTGACAAAGGTAATGGTGATTTCAAGAGTGAAAAAGGAAAAATTAAAAAATTTATCAAAGAGGGACAAAGGAGTAGGAAAGGGAGATGGACACTGTGGAAAAGTTTCAAGGCAAATGGACATAAATAAAAGTTATGGAAAAACATAAAAAATGGGTAAACTAATATTTACGAGAATTAGGAGTGGAATCAAGATATGGGATCATGAGGAATAAAATGTGTGTAATGGAATTTTAGTTGTCCAGATAAAATTTGAGGATCAATGAAGCTATAGATGGAGAGATATGGAAAAAGTCAATTTTTTCTTTCTATTTTTTTTGTTTATTTTTAAGTCTTTTAAGAGTCTTCTAAGAATCTGTGATAGTTTTATAAAATTAATAGAATGGAGATTTCTCACTTTCTAGTTTCTATTAATTATCTAGCTGCAAGTCTTCTGATAGTCTATGGATACTCTATTGATTGATTTTTTTGATATTTTATTGGAAATATTTTGAAACTGATAGAAACGGGCCCTAATTTTCAATGGATGCCTAAGGGTTTAAATATATCACTCTAGAAACCAATGTTGTCTAAATGAGTACCACTCTCTAGAAATTATTTGGCCATAGATTTAACTCTCAGTGATAGCTCTTGGTTTTTCTCATATATGGGAATTACTAAATTGGGAAGGGGCCATTACCCATTTCACTAGAAGGTCCTCTCAATTCTACTTTGGGGTTCTTGTGGTACTCCTCATAGTGAGTTTTAGGTCTTTCAAGTAATCACTTCCCATAGTTATGTGGTCAGGTTTTTACCTTGATCTGAAACAAATTATTTTTATACAAAAAATTACTTTCCACAAAAATACTTAAATGGATTATGCAATAAAATAGAGTTAAGACTTTCAAAAGAAAAAAAAATTGGCCCTGGAAAGCACTCTAATACTAAATGAGATGATCATTCCTAAAATATTTAGCACATAATTATAAATACATGAAATAAATTATGAAAATTAGTAATATATTAACTCAAATAATCAAAATTGATTTACAAAAGCATTTTAGAATCACTAGCCTCTTCTAGGGGTCAACCTCCTTTGATCAAGCTCAATACAATAAATTTGTGGATGCCTTCATTAGCCTCAACACTTAATTTTATACTAAGTCTAATCTAAACAACTACTAATTACCATGAATGTGGGATAAAAAAAATGATTATGGGATGTCTTACAAAGCATATTTATCCATATAAATTACTATACTAACAAATTAAAGAGAAGGGGTAGCATGGGTTCCTAATAGTGAGAAACATTGAGAACTTACCACCACTGAAGTATTTGCTCGATTCAAGGTAGAGGATAGTGATCCTTCAATGACACTTTTTTAAGTCTCTAAAATCCACACATAACTTAATATCACCACTCTTCTTTCTCACAAGAACTAAGTTGGCAACCCATGAAGAGTGTTTGATAAGAAAGATAATTCTTAACTCTAACAACTTGGTGAGTTATTTTCTCATTAGAACCTTCAATTTAGTATTGATGGGTATTTTCATTTGCCTTATAGGCTTAGCATTGGGATCAAGTTATATAGTGTATTAAGCCAATGAAGGATCAAAACCATTGAGGTCACTATACTCCAAAGTAAAGATAAAAAAAATTCTCTAGATAACTCAATAAATGCAACTTTATATTTTGGAGTACATACCTTTCCAAGATTTTGGATTTTATCTTTGAATATATCCAATTTATCATGATGTTCCTCTATTTTAGACATGCTTACCTTATCTCTCCTCATTTCATCAATTTAATTTAATATGTTTTCAATAGTAACCAACCCTTTAGGAAGCTTATTAGACTGTAATTTCATAATTTAATCCCCAATTGGTGTTGTAACTTGGCCTAGTTTTTTCAAGAAAACTCAACTTCATGTTAGAGAAAACATGATATTTATTTTTCACTTTCACACACTTTTCAATTGACATCATTGTTTGGTATTGAATGCCTTACAACTACCATGATGTGCATTTAAGTTTTTGGATTCTTGACATCATTATGGATCTCAAATTATGATCCAACTAATGCCAACCTATTAGCATGTTGGTTCTCTTCCATTGGGACTGATTAGATATTGAAAGCCTCAAAATATTCAATACATTCCCACACTCTATGCTTTTAGGACTTAAATAACATGTTCTTAGATGCACTCCTACCTCGTACTTAATGTACAAATAATTCACTATCTCCAATGGCTTGTACTTGTTTTGCTCTTTTCTGTAATGCCCATTAAAACCCATGTATAAGAGCTTCATATTTACCTATATGTAAAGTATAACTAAACTAAAATCTAATGGTTATATGGTACCTTTTAATTAATGGAAAAATAATAAAAATACCCACACATACTCCATTCATGATTATTGATCCATCAAAATACAATTTTCATAAACCATTACTATCATCATTAGGCTTAGAGAGAAGGGGTATGGTTGTACCTTCTTCATGTAACCAATAGACACCAAGACCATCCTATTAAATGCCTCTATATTGGTTAGATTCATGATTTCTCCCCCATTCATCAAGGAAGAGATATGAATGTCTTTATGAGGAACAACTGGCTCTTGGTCACTTAGGTTATCTTCCTCATCAATGATGGTGCAATTAACATTAGTGATATTTGGTTTGTATGGCTCAATGTGAAATATTGAGAGAGGTTATGGTTTTATGATAACTTTGGTGCCATATCTTGTCTTAAAAGCCATGTAAGACTAATTTGATGACAAATAAACACTAATATTTGATGTTAATTCCATTGAAAATCAAATGTAAAAGTATGGTGGCAAGTCAAAAACAACCATATATTGAACAATAAATAAGTTAGGACTAGCAAGTCAAGTCAAGTTCAAACCCTTGATAAAAACAACTATCTTAGTGGTTGATCCATCTAGTTATATCAAACCTTTAGTATTAGGTTCATAATTGAGGCCTAGATTACCTTTTATTTTATTTGGCATCATTAATATGATATCCCCACTATCTATCATACAATTATGAACAAAACAATCGCCAATGATCACTAAAACATATAAGGGAAGAGGATTGTTCACTTTACCTTCTTGTGACTCACTAGGCTTGGATGTATTTGTAAACACAACATTACCCTTTCTTTAATCTCTTGATGATAATTTGAGATTAGATAGATCCTATTGTAACATATCCATTTACCTAATAATATAAAAAGTGTCCCACATATGCATACTTATATGAATATTTTTTCTTTGATCCACTATGTTGAGAGAAGAAACACCAATCTTTGGTTATCCTCCAAGAGATATGAAATCACTTTAGACTTACTTGGTTTGGTATCAAAAGGTAATTTTACCATTATTATTTATTTGAGATTATTGAGACTTAGAAGCTACATTAAGTTATATTATCCCTTGAGTCATAGAGGGAATTACAGCTAAACCCTTTTCACACTCATGTGCTTCTTCAATAACCCTACTTTTAGACCCAGTTTTGGCTACAATAGAACTATCCACCATGTTGATTGAGTTTCCCATTTGATTCACTACAAAATAATCCTCTTATTGAAAATTTACAAATGTATAACTTGATTGAACTTATTCTCTAATAGCCACAACCTGATTTGAAGCTTTAGCTTGTTTTGGAGAAGGAAGTATTATATCTTATGTCACACTAACTTGATTAAACCCTCTAGCTTGATTGATAGATGGCTCATGAGATCGATTACATTGAGAGGGCCGTTCTTGAATTTTCATTAAAATATTTTGGGTGCATACAAATCTCTTTAATTGGAGGTTTTATTTGGGTTAAAACTTATATATAGTCTAACATTAGTGATATGGCCTTGTCTTTGAGCATTTCCTTAGAAGGGTGGCCTATTTGATTGATAGGGATGATGAGATTGGTTATATTGAGAGGTCTTATGAAAATAACTTTATTTCCTCTAAATTTCCATGACTTTGTTTTCAAGATTATTAAGTATCCCTTCCACATCATTTGGCTTGCTTGCTTAACTGTGAATAGCTAAATCATTATTAGTTATGGTAGAAATTAGAGAAAGAGTTGGAGTAGGGGGATAAATGTCAAGAAATAAAGGAACATGGGGCCTTGGAGTGAGTTTTATATCTTGGATCATATTATTATAAATCTCTAATAGTAATTCCATATGCATATGGTAAGATATTCCCACCCATAGATTGAATAATAGTCATTATATAATTGTTCAAATCCCTCAAGTAATATATGAATGCTTAGTTTGGAGTGGGTCTTACAAGAATTGAGATTTTATCTTATGTATTTTGAAACCTAGCATTGAAATCTTGAATGAATTCTTGAGGGGATCTTTTAATGGTGGTTAAATGCTTGGCTAAGTATAAATGGTCATTATTATCTTCAAATATTTTACTCAATTACGCTCCCAAATCATCCCATGAGTCAATGTAATTATGGGCTAAGGCTATATACCACTCAAAATCCTTTCCTTTAAAACTGATTTCCAATAACCTAATGGCCACATTTTCTTTTGTTATGTTATGGATGTTGTAAAATTTTCCATGTCCCTAATATGCTTAATGTGAATGAGAGTATATTATCCACTAAAATGAGGGACACTCTTGAGGGATGCCACTAGTATGTCATATTATTCAAGGATTAAGGGATAACCACCATTGAAAGCAACAAAGGGAATATTTCTAGCCATACTATCAACCTTAGGATAATTTAGATAAAAGGGAATAGCGAGCTTTATTCTAGGTGATTTGGTATAGGGAAGGGTATGAGGAAACATTTTTATTTTGATTAAATATAAGGGTAATATAAAAAATTCAAAATTGATACCTTTCAACTTTGATCTTTTAGCCACCTTTGGCATAAAAATTGGCTCGTTAGTTAGCTACCAAGATTTTAGAACTTGTTGGAGTATCCAAATGATGTATGAAGAAGGCTAATATGTCTATAAGTTTTCTATGACCAACATCAATTTTGGACAATCTCTTTATAATTGTGTCCCATTGGGCATGCCAAAACTATTATAACTCAAATTTTCACCCTTGAAAGGGTAATTCAAACCCTCTCAAATTGAGATATATAGTGGTATTGGTACTAGGTTATGGGTGACGTCTAGGTGGACCAAACATCTATATTTTAGGATATCTCCTAAGTGTTGAGGATTGTCAATGATTTCAAAGATGCATCTTACATTAGGTTGATGTCATTGAGAGATTGTTCCTAGTAGGTAGTATTTTGATATGAAAAGGGGCATTGATGGAATGTTTTAATTGAAGGATGTTTTCATGAAAGATAATTTTAATGAAAAATATAAAACTTACAAGAAACTAATTCCTTGTGGTTGTATGAAGGTACAAGTATTTGAGTAGCCTAAGCCTAGTCATAGTAGGAAGAGACCTTGTGAGAAGGTATGATCATGGTGGCTTGGTGATATGAGTGCACACAAGCATGATTGGTTGTATGAAGTTTTTTAATCACTGATGTGAGGCATTAAAGCTCACATGAGAGTCTCTAGGTGTGGCTACATGGGTAGGAGCTTTAGATTAAGTCTATAACTAGACCACTTCTAGACCTTACCTAGCCTAATGAGGTATCATGATCTATTTTCAAGGGATGTTAAGGATTTATGGTAGTGTTTAATCATGAGATAGGTTTATTTATTATGTGAGTGAGGTGGAGAGCATATGTAAATAATCATGAAGGTTAGTCTTAAGGCCTAATGTGGTTTGCAGGTCAAGGTCTAGAGAACAAAGAGAGAATGTGGCTTAATGAGGGGTCATGATAAAATTTTGGGGTGATTGATCTCATTTAATATTTTTTTGAGGTGAGGTATGTTTTTTAAATTTTATTCATGTAGTTTGAGGTGATAATTTTAAGGACAAGGCATGAAAAGTGGTTTTTAGGTCTCTTGAGTACACAAAATGAAGGATTCTCAACCTGAGAAGGATTTTACTGTGCTCATTATCTTATTAAATGTTTAGATGGGAAATTAATTAGTTTAGGTTAGATTTTAAAGAATCTTAGATCAAAATTCCAAGAATTAGTTTTTGGATTGAGGGTTTATACTTTATGAATGATCGTTAATAGTGGAAATAGGTTTAAACCCTTCTAAAACCCTAATAAGGACTTAATGTTGAATATGTTGATCAAAAGTGAATAAAATTCATTGATATTATTAGGTAATCTATTGGATATTTTAGTGGAATCTCCTAGGTACCTCCAAGTGGTATTGGTTAGTGACAAGAAAGAGAAAATGTTGAGTTAGAAGACTATTT
Source organism: Torreya grandis (assembly GCA_037957365.1). Lineage (NCBI taxonomy): Eukaryota > Viridiplantae > Streptophyta > Pinopsida > Cupressales > Taxaceae > Torreya > Torreya grandis. The sequence continues at coordinate 601,906 of JARHVA010002691.1, forward strand.
ATGAGGAAGTTGTAGAATTCAAAAGTTGCATTGGATTTAGTAAGAAAATGGATGGAAGAATAATTTAGATAATCATGTTTCATGCCAATTAAGGTTTATAGATAGGTTATAGTCCTAAAATGTGCTAAACCAGTCATCCAAGTTAGCCAGATGCTAACAAGCCTAATGGTGCAAATAGTGAAAAACCTAGGTAATAGTGAGAAGATGATTATGAATGTGTTTTCATCATATATTGATAAAACTAGGTACATAGAGATGTTTTTAAGGACTTGAAAGAAATGTTCATGTTGGTTAGAATTTTTGGAGGTTAGTCAATATAGTGAAAAAATTTCTCACAAGTTGACTTGTCTAGTTTAAATGAGATAATGAGATATAAGGTCATGAGATTGGTGTTTAATTATTTTTGGGAATCTAGTGTTTAGATCCTAAATAATAAGGGTCTAGAATGATAGGAAAAATATGCTTTGACAAGGTAAAATATAGATTTTAACTGATAATTATAGAAGATAAATAGAGATTAACTTATCTAGATTCATACTAAAATAGAGGATTCTGAGGCTAGAAATGGAAGATCAAAACTGAGACAATCTCAAGAATCTAAATCTAGTTTCTATTTTATTATTAGATAAGAGTGCCAAAAATAAGACACCCTAGTGTCTAGTTTTATATTCCTTCAGTGAACAGAGCTTGCTATAGGTTCCTTCTACTCTTCAGTACCTATATCCATCTACAAACATACAAATAATGAATAAATCAAAAGCAAAAGATGGAAAAGTGGGTTAAGGGAAGAATGATCACATAATCAAAAACCCCTATTGTTTTGATTACTACCTACATTTAACCCTCAAACTAGGGACTCAAATCTGATGTAGTTCTCCCTTAAAGAACGTTCATAGTCAACATAAATAATAGATGCAAGAATGAATTTTACCTAGACCCCTCCTTGATCAAGCATGAAATTCTATGTGTGATGTAAAATTTTGAGCTATATTATTGACCAATTTTTATTATGTATAATGTACTAAAGTAGTAGGTGATATATATAATGCCTTGTGTAGTCCTTTATATAAGATACTCATTATTTCAAATTTTGGAGCTTTATTCACATTTAGAAAACATTGGAAAATTTAGTAATGAAGAAAGGAAAAGGGATAAGACTCATCTTATAGGAGAAATTGATCATTAGAATCAAATTTGCACTTGGAAAATAGCACCATAAACTAGAGACCCTAGGTTTCAGTCTTGTAGTCTTATTTTAGCATTGTTGTTCGAAGGGTTTGGGATTTTGGGGGATGGAATAAGCATGGAAAGAGTAACCTGGGTTAGTAAAGTTTAATTTTGGAAGGTTACAAAAGATTGAGAAAATTTAAAATAGGTGTTTAGGGTATAAAATAAGACCAAAGCAAATTAGACAAAAAGACATGGCTATATGTGAATAAGACTTATATTCTCTAATTAAAGTCTCTTGTGAAAGGACTGTGAAAAGACATGATATGTGTGGTTTCTTGACCAATTTAAGGTGTATAAATTTTCCCCTCTTTTAATCCAGGGATGCAATGAAATCAAGTAATAGAGTAAAAGAAAGAAATAAGATGTGTACCTAAACTTACCTATATGGACATAAGTGTACTTAAAAAATGATCCAACTCCCTAGCTAGGGAAGTGGATGGAGAACCAAATAGTGTTTGGAGAAAGAAGGAATCCCTATAATAGATTCCCCCTATACTGAATCTAAATAATGTTTGGAGAAAAAAAGGAACCCCTAAAATGGATGCCCCTATACTGAATTTGAATGAGAAATCAAAAGTACTTAGAGGCCCAAAGCCAATGTCTACCCTCTATCCCACATAAAATCATGTAATTTGGAACACATGTATAGAATTTTTATGTTATAAATAGAAAGATATATCATTACCATACTCTAAATAATATTAATTGGAAATGAGAAGTGATCAAAGGTCTAAAACCAATGTCTGCCCTCTATCTTACACAAACTCCTAAGTCTGAGTAATTATATGGACTAACCACCGTAGATAATCACACAGTCCAACTTGGTGATAACTTGGGTATGCCTAGGTGTAATATAATTTTTTTTGTAAATATGTAAGAATAAAATGGTATGTTTTTCCATTTTAATTTGTATAATCCTAGATGCTGAAGAACATGATCATCTATGTCATGTACCTAAATCTAGTATGTGATTCATGCATCTAGATAATATATAAATATGTATAACCACATTTTTTATGATCTATCATGCCACGTCCCATGTGTAAAAATAGAGATAAAAATAATGTGATCTACAATATGCCTATAATCTGCTATCTAGTCTTGTAACAGTGTCATGTTGTATGCAGCTATATGTATGAGACTTGAAGTAATGCCCATGTGCCCAAATCTGGTATCTAAGTTTAAGTTTGTATCAAAGTCATTGTGAGTCCATATAATCTAAACCACTATATCTAAATAGTTCATTTATCTATAAATTTATGATATATCCCTCTAGATGTCTGAGTGATACTAAGTGACCTACCTAAACTAAATCACTGTATAATCTTAACCAATCTAAGCTGAGTGATGCGAAGTGACCCATATAGTCTAAACCACTACATAGTATTGACCAATATATAGTGAGTGATGTCGATAATCTATATTTTGGAGGTGTAAAAACCATGTCGAGTGCCCATCTAGTTTGGATCACTATACGTTTTGACCGATCTAAGCTGAATCTAATAATTTGAAGGCTGGAGGTGTGAAAACCAAGGTGTTTTTAATTATAGGAGTGGATAGGGATAATAGGTAATTAATAGAGGTATTAGGAATGATTCCTCCCTTTTGGGGAGAGGGACAAGATTTGTGATAGAGGAGGTTGAGCCAAAAGTGATGAGTAGTGGTGTATAAATAGTAACTAGGTTGGTATTTAGTGAATAGATTGAAAGTCGTTTGTTTGATTGGTGAGAGTTGAATTACTAGGATTAAAATGTATTCTTGATTGGTTAGGACCAAATATTGTGTGTGGGTAGAGTAGGGATTATAAACATTCATGTTGTGGTAGGCAAATGAGGTGGTAATAGAATGCATGGATTGAAAATTTGATTGATTTGGTTGGGTTGTTTGAATGAGTTTTTGATTGGTAGGTACAAATTTGTATGTCAAGTTACAAAAGAGGTATAGGGATGTGTGTATGTTATAGTAGGAATATGACATAGTGATAATGCAAGGTGTGCATGATATCTAAGGTATCATTTTCATGATTCCATTAAACAAAATGGTTTGTAAAATAGAGCTACGAGGTTTTAGTTATGGGAAAAATGGTGTTTTGCTTTTGAATAAAAAAGTTGGTTGATATAGGAATTTTGATTGACTTTGGATTCATTTGTGCATTGACAAATTTGAGTTATTATACCTTGATAGTGAGAAAATGATTAGAATATGAGCAATTTCTACAACCTATTTTGAGTAGCTGATAGCCTAAATTCAGGCTGGTAGAGATTTTACACTGGTGAGTAATGGAAGTACCTAGTTTTTGCCTATTAAAAATCTTATATTTGGCATTTTTAGTCTATTTTAAGTAATATAGAAAAAATTTAGCTGGTTCTAACACTCCTATCTTGTAAGCAGTGCCCCTATCTAGGATGTAGTACTATTGTCCAAGTTTTGGCATTATTGTCTAGCACTAGTGTCTTTCTATAGTGTTATTATCCACTAGGGATAGTTTTTTAAGTTTTTATGTTTTTTAATGTTGTTATATGGCTTAGCTATTTTTCCTAGCATGATTGACTAATATATATGATAATTTCTAATGTTTTCAAGGTGAGGTACAAAAGAGAGATTTCCATAGAGGCTAGTGATGGAGACCCTTGTTGGCTGATGAGAGAGTTGTGACAGATAGAGTAGGATTAGGTAATGTATGTGTCCTAAGTACTATATACTGGGATAGGTATTTGATCAATGCCTTTTATGAGTGGTAGAATGTAGACACTTATACATTATAGATTTCTATAGGGGAGATCATTGTGACCCTAGAGGATGTGTATCAGATTTTGTATTTGTCGGTTAGTGGGTGATAGGCGACATTATAGGATGATATGGGTGTTGATGCCATTGATCACGCATCTTTGTATTTTGATGGTGTGCCTTTAGGTGCACATCAAAGAGGTAGTGATAGAAATTTATTACTTTAGGTTATTATGTAGTTGAGTGTTCCATGCCTATAGAAGTGGTTAGTTGTGTTGTTAGCTTCATTTATTGTAATGGATGGTAGTGGAGTTTCTATTGTGTATAAGATGCATAGGGTGGTTTGTAGTGTTGATATGTATGGTACTATGTTCTCATTGGGTAAGACTATGCTTTTCCATTTTTACATAGATTTATATAGATTTACATAAGAGGCATTCAATAGTGGTATGGGTGTGGCTACTCTATTGCATTATTGGGCTTATGAGCACATAGTAGCTATGCAACTAATTGGATTACTAAGGGAGAGATGGGCACCTCCACATCCATATGGGGAGTAATGAACGAGTTCATTAGTTATCAGGTCTTTGGGGATAGATCACTATAGATGGGTTTTGGATGACTAGAGGCCCATGATATCATATAGAGGCCTTATAGAGGATACCCTAGGTGGGAGGAAGATGAAGTGTAATTAAGATATATGAGTGTTAGCTATTGGATATATGATTTCTAGGTTAGAGTGTATGAGTACTTTTAGTATGAGCATGTGACTAGGTAGTTTAGAGTTTGATAGGATGTTTCTCTTATAGCATAGGTATGGTTGAGGAGTGCATAGGCACCAATGACAGTAGCAACTCATGTGAGACCCATTGAGGCTAAATTAGCACCATTACCTTTGGATGGGAAAGATATGGCTATAGATATTCTTGATGTAGATGACATGGGATGTATTGAGGCATATTTTTATGGTGGGCTAGGAATTGGTGGTCTCTATTGTATCCTATTGATAGATTGGATGTTCTTGTGTATGAGGATCTTGATTAGATCCAAATGATGGGAGGTAAGTTGTGATTATATTTCAATTGTGCCTATATTTGTGCATTAGTTTGATTTGAAACTATATATCTAATGTAGTGTTTGTACTTTTTATGCATGCAAGTAAAGTGAGAGGTGTATAAGATGAGGTACTTTTGGGGGTGGGGAGGGGAGATGATGAGTTTTGGGAGACCATCATTGAGTTGACACTCCAAGATCTCACATAGAATATTATTGATGATGAGGTGGAGGAGGGTTTGATAGAGCGAGCGATGGTTATAGTTAGAATTCAAGCTCATTTATTTGATATGGCTACTATATCTATAACTACATATATTAGGGTAGTAAGAGAGAGAGAGAGAGAGATATGAGCTAAGAGTGGAGTTGGATAGGCATAGGATGCCTCCACTTGATTTTGGCATGGTGAGTATAAATATTATGGATAATTATATGGATCTTCATTGGTGATATGAATACTTGTGTGAGGATCATGGTCAATTTTTGGAGCAAGATAGTCATCATAAAAGGTATTCAAGAGTTGAAGGAGATTCAGATACATCATGTGCAAGACTAGGCTATGAGATTAGTACTAGAGGAGAGAGTGAGACTAAGAGTGATGGCATGATGCCCATTCATGATTGATTATTTCTTGATATGATGTATATGTTTTGAAAATATTGTTATATATATGGTTATTATTTGGATTTTGACTCATGCGTAATGTGTTATGGGATGTGAAATGCATTATTATATTTGTTGTGTATGGTTTTTTTATAAGTAGTTGATTTGGTATTGATGTTGAGGTTGTGTATGTTTGGTAAAATGGTACTTGGGATATGTGAATTTATTGTTTTTATTGATAAGTGTTTTGCTAGCTTGTGATTTTAAATTGTATGTAAGTATATAACTTTATTTGGTTTGTGATGATATGTGAGCAAAAAGTTTGTTTTTTTATAATTGGGAAATTGTTGGAATAAATTGAGCTAGTTTGAGATTTGTAAATAACTTGGATGGGTTAAGTTGGCTTAAATATTGGTAAAATAGGATTTTTTAAGGTTTGGATTTTTGGTAAGCTAGTTTTTCATTATGGATAGTTATTAGGAGTTAAGAATGTTATTTTTTAGTATGTGGGGATGTAGGATAGCATGTTATGTGTATTACTTTCCTAAGGGTGGCTCAAGAATACAAAGGCTAGTTAAACCTTTGGCTCCATTGTTGCCCTATTAAGTGGAGGTATATGTGTATTGTATCACTATCTAAACCTTGATGGCCAAGTAAAAAATGCCCATACTACTCAAGATATGTAGGAACATATGTTGTATCTTATACTACATGTTATGCACTAACTGTAGCTATACATCAAGACTCTAAAAAATACAACCTTACTAGATATACAACTAGAACTATCTGTTATGGAGGAGGTTCAATGATTCACAATCATAGTGGATTGTGACATGAAATAACACCATATATCTTCTACTCTGATGCATATGACTAAGCAATAGATCAAGATGGAACTATAACATGTGATGGGTGTTCATCTAATATTAACTGTAGTGGGTTGTTAAATGAGATAAGACCCTAAAAACTTAGCTAGAGTGAATATCTAACATGAGTAGGACTCTGTTATGGTGCTTGTAACACTATTGGATATGTATAAAGAACTACACTATGCATTCCTTGGAATAGAGTGCTATATGTGGGTTGTTCTTAATGTACTAGTTTCCAAACCTTCTAAGGTAGTGGAATAGGAGATCTTTTGAGATTCTATCCTAAAACTTGCATTATGCTCATGGTGAGTGACTGATGATTCCTGTAAAGGAATGTCTTAGGATGACTTAGTCATGGAGAAATGAGGTATAAGGTTCCATAATGAAGGAGATATCTTTTCCCCTTGTGTGAATTCTATGATACCATTATCAAAACACCTAGTAATGCAATCTCATATTCCAAAACAATCATTATCTCTGTGTCTATGGATACGATGATAGTTACAAAAGGGCTGATGTGGATATTTATGTAAGAGACGTGGATCTTGTTGATGAGTATAAGTTAATATGATTAACCTTGTATCTAGTAGTGCTAATAATATGGTAGATAATTTGTCTCACATTAAATCAAACAATAGTGGAGCTTTGTTTTTGTTTTATATAGTGTATACTATAGGTTGTGCTCTGGAAACTAGCTCCTTGTTCTTAACTAGTTGCTTTTCTAGTTGTGGTCTCCTATCTTGTCTAGGACATGGTGGATGCTAAGTGTTAGGAGCTATATCTAAAAGATGCTACTATGAAATCTAGAGTGATTCAATCAACTGAATCTAACTCAATCAATCCCAATTTCTTTTCCAAAAATAAAACTATATAACACAAGTGTCAAAAAGAAGACTCTATCTAATATCATAGATGCTCAAGTAGAGTTTGGTGAAGCCCCTTAATAAAGATTTACTGAATCTCTAGATCTACTAGTTTGTATATCAATCTTAACATGTGATAATTAAATCTTAAGATATACTCACTAATTGGCTCTAATTTTTTTTTACGTATTGTGGTAAGTTTCTCATATGTAACATGAGGGCCCATGTTTACAATGTAATATATGAGAAATGCTTCCTCTAAGTCATCATATGTGTGCTATGAACCAATAGGTAGTAGATGAAAGAATCAATTATGTGCTTCTCCCACTAATGTCTATTGGAATAACTTGAGTAGAATAAATGGGCTCACATGAGATGGCAAAGCCTTTAGAAAGGATTGAAGGTCTAAAAATGGATCTCTAGTTCCATCAAAGTGAGGTAATGATGGTATCTACAAATTCTTAGTTAATGAAGCTTTTAAGAATGTCTTTGGAATAGGGTTACCATGTATATCATTGGCATGCGTCCAAGACTTGTAAGCTTTGTTTTCCAATGTAAGGAGATGTACTTCATGTTGTAATTCACCAAATACATGAAACAAAGAGATGATCTCTTATGATGGTACATTATTATCTTGAAGTGGTTCATTTAATCATCAAATTTGATTGTTAATTATAACCATGGGAATGATAAATTTTGTAATTGAAACATAAGGAGGGGGTGTGCTTAGTTGAACCTTGGGATTAGTGGTAACTTGGACCTTATTTAGAGGGATGTGGGCTACCATTCTCTTTAGGTGAAGAGTGAGAACTATGTTCTACTATAGTGAGGGGTGGCTTGGGAGATTCATTGGTATCTTTATGGTTTAGTGAATCACATGCTAATTTAGTAGAGGATGTGATATTATTATTATCATGTGAATTATTTAAAATAGAATTATTAATAAAAGTAAGAGAAACATTTTGGCATGCATTAGGTTTGAGAGTAAGAGTGAGATAAGAGGTAGAATCATGAGATGCATTTTCTTCTTCATTATATGCATAATAGTCATCATTATTCCATGCATTATCACAATCCAAATTTTGTTCATTTGAAATAGTATAATTTGAAGTATCATTTTCATATTCACTTTCATTCACATATTTATTTGCATGTTGACTATCATACTTTTTGTCTCTAGATCTTACACCCTAGAAGAGAGTGTTTAGTCCTTTCCTAGATTTGGGTAACATTGGAACATTTCCAAGCCTTTAGGTATGGTTATGAAGGAAATGGACCTTTAGATTGAAAGGACTAGCTCCTTGTATATGAGTCTCTAGAAAACCACTACTGTTAGATAAACTTTATTGAAGGAAAAAGAGTTAGAAATTTGTATAAAGGGAAATCCTACTCTAATAGGGTTGATACACCAAGATTACATTCCACATGAGTATCACATTTTAGTGCATGATGTAGAAAAATAATAGACATTCCCAAGATCTAAAGAGTCTAATAGAAGTTTTTCAACAAAAAGGTGAGATGTGAAAGATAACATAAGGTAAATGAGTTGAAAGGTAGACCCTACACATTCTAGAACAATAGCACACATGCAAAAATGTAATACACTTAGACACACACCTTGTGACAAGTTAGACCAAGGAATCTTATTCAAGCATGAAGAATGAAGAGGTAGGAAGATAAAAAAGACACCACATGATACCACCATACATCACTTGCACACTCAGACAATCATCTAGAAATATGAAAGAATAGACCTATGTTAATGCCAAAAGGTAGAACATGATATCATTCTAAAAGGGATACATCGTAGTGGGTGTGTTATCTTTTTCACTTGAAGAAGGGAAGTATTTATAGTAAAAAGAGAAGATGAGGAGGTCTTTGGTGCCAAAGGGAAGGAATCCATTATGTTATAAGTCTCCACTTTCAGCTACAACTAACTTTGTTGAATATGCACATTCGAGCCATCTGATTGGTCCATGTCACATTCTCAAACATCCTTGGCTTTCCATATGGAAGATGATTCTCCAATGATTTCAAAGCAATATCAATATATTTTTTAATAGCATCAAAAAAAATTTAGGATGAAGCTACTTATTAGAAAATTTGTCCTGATGATTAACATCTTCTCCTTGGCTTCTTGCCCTTTTTTATGGCTCTCAAAGAATGTCATGGATCATGATTTTGTGCCATAGATATATTTGGAATAAATTCCTATAGATCATTCTCCATTTTTTCCTCTCTTTCCATGTGGTAGCTTCTCATTTGTCTATTCATGGTTCTTGTGCACTATCGATCAGCCATTGGATCAAATGTAGAAGCTAAGTAGCTCTGTAAACCTGATTTTCACTTTACAGTGTAATTTGGGTTTTCATGGCCTCCTTAATTATAAAGACTATAAGAAAATCCTTAGGAGAAACTTGTTTTTCACTTGTAGACCCATTCAATTTTTCTAACCTACTTAGCTTATAAAATTTATAAGCTAAGCACTTGAAAAATCTTGGTTTGCTCTTGTAGACCCATTCAATTTTTTTGGACTCACCTAATTTAGAGTCTTTAAGCTGATATACTTTTGTAGTTCATATGTAAAGAACCTAGATAATCTTGATTTGAATTATGAGAGTCATTCAGGTTTTTAGAGATGCTCAACTTGCTTTGAAATCTTCAAGCTTGATGACTTCAGACCTTTCAAACCTGGTTATTTCCCAATGGTTACTTTGTTATTATAAATTTGACATCCCCTAGTACATCATTTCATTGGAACATTTCCTTTGGATTTTATTTGCTTTGGATTTTATCTTATGTTATTTTCCTTGGACTTTTCTCTCATTCCTTCAGTCTCTTTGCTTTCTTGCTCGTTCCTTTAGCTTTCTTCCTAAAGGAATTCCTACAAACAATTTGTTTAAAGGAATTCCTTTAGGCTTTTGTATGGGCTCTTGGAAAGTGCCCATTCAATAAATCTTGAATGTCACTTTTGGAAAGGAAAGTTCCCCTTTGGGACATCTTGAAGGGAACTTTGGGAAGGAAAGGAACAAAGTGACCCTTCGATAAAAATTTGAAGGGCACTTTGAGAACAAAGTGTCCCTTCAAAAATTTTCTAAAGGGCACTTTTAAAGCCAAAGTGTCCTTCATAAAAAATCCAAAGGGCACTTAGAAGAAAAGTGACCCTTTGGATTTTTCTGAAGGGCACCTATGAAGAAAATAAGGAAGAGGAAAGAAAAGAGGAAAAGGAAATAAAAGAAGAAGAAAGAAGTGAAGGAAAGAGGAAAGGAATAAAAGACAAGGAAAAAGGAAGAAGAAAGGAAATAAAAAAGAAGATGAATGAAGGAGAATAAGAAGAAAAAGAATGAGAAGAATAAAAGGAAGGAGAAGAAGATGAAGGAAACCAAATAAAAGCTTGAAGAAGAAGCTAAAGAACTTTATTGATAGAAAAAAGGATTTGGTCAAAAGATTGAGCAAAGATTCCAAAGAGAAAACACTTGTGTACATTGTTAGCATAGAATAAAAGTGAAAAAGGACATTTTATTTAGCCAATTTTCATAGGGGGTGTAAATTGGCAAATAGTTTAGTGATTGACAAGGGAGGCATGCCTTCTATGCCTAAGACCAATTGCCTTAATCCTTCCATTGGGCATGGAGTCACACATAAGGAACTCAAAAGAAATGAACAAGATTTTTGTCAAAACACAAAAATTGGATGATCACACAACAACAAACAAAAGGAAGGAAAAAGTTGTGCTACACCATACTCAGGTAACACAATAAAAAATAAAAGGAAACACACACCTAAACTACTATTTACAAGATAGGTTGGAATTGAGATGAATACTTCCTCTTGGATCAAAGGGGTAGATGGAAACCTTCTTGGATTCATGACATAGAGTGATAGATGAATCATGTAACCTTTTGATCCTTGGAATTAATTCCTCCATCTTCTTCATGGTGTTTAAAAAGAACCAAGCAACTCCAAACAAGTTAGCCATAGAAATGAACTTTTCTTACATCTCAATAACTTCAATCCCCTTTTAAGATTTGTCAACTTTGACCTCCAATGGTGATGCAACAAGGCTTTAATTCTTGGTTTCTATGGGATTCTTAATGAGTTTAGACACCAAAATTATGTCACACACATGCGTAACTCCCTGTGTTGATACCCCCCTTGAGTCCCTTTTCAACAATAATAATTATCTTCCCTAGCACATTCTTTTACCCCTCACACATTTAATTAATTAAAAATATTTAATTAGTTTAATTAAAATCTCCTTATGCCACCTTACATGTCCACCTTATCCTAAGACTAATTCTCACCTGATGAGTCACCTCAAGACTTAGTTCCCTTATCATAACTACCCATGACTTATTGTCACCTCAAAAATAAATTCCTAACCAACTATGACCTTCTTAACCTCCTATTTCTACCATTTTGTAATGGATACCACACTTGGCATGAGAAAATTAAAAAAATGCTAAAGATAGTACTTTTATCTATTCTCGTGCCACCAATGTTTATCAACCCATGGCCAACATTGGCATGATTGTTAACATCAGTTATATAAGACAAAATCCAAAGTAATGTTTAGGTTAGAAAAAATCAATAAAACTCATTCTTATTTGCATACACGCTTTTGGAATTCAAATTTTAACATCTTGGATTACTTTTACCTTGCATAAGTCAACCCATATTAGGAACTAAGCTCTTGAGAACCAGTCACACCTACTATTTTTCTCTATTCTAGGCATCAATTCAGTAAGCCTAAAAGAATCCATCCATTCAAAAATTATCATTCAATCACCTCTATAGCTAAGTACATCACTTATTATGTAAGTCTTTAATTAGTTAATTTATAATAACTTTATACCTATTATTTACTATTTTACACATTCTTGATCGAACCCCCATAAAGGAGTTATAAAGCTTTCCCACTTGTTTACCCTTGTTCCAACACACCAAATATCTAATTGGATCCATCCAAATAATAATCTCTCCCTAAAAACTCTCCTCAAATTTCTAAACTTGACCAAAACCATTTACCAGACCTAAAAATGTCTTCTACAAGCTCTTCAGCATTTATTATCTCTACTGACCTCGACAGCCTAATCGACATCGATCACACTTCACTACCAACCTCATTAGCATAACCAATATCGATCACTTTTACTACTAACCTTAGTATCCTAACTAATATTGACAATTGTGGATTTCCAATAACCCTTCTAAGACATACCCAAACAACTTCCAAAATACAAACTGAATATACCACCTATACTTTGTTATTTTTTCCTACACTCATGTTGAAAATAATGGTAGAATTATCTCCTTTTTACTCTCTCTTTTCCTCTCTCTTGGTTATTTATTACTCTTTTGTCTCTTAAAAGTGTACTATCATCTCTATGGAAGTTTGACACTTCCTAGAATAGGTATGTAGCTTAGCAGCCCACTCATATATCTACTAACAAATATTTTGTGATAGTGCTTTCTTACTTGTGGGTAGTCCTCCCTAGCCAAAGAGGAGTGCTCACAATGTCTAGATATGGTGCACAAACCAATTTAAATTAATTATAATCACTTATCCTTATATTTTTTCTCTATTTTTCTTTAGACTTGAAATAGACAAATTTTAGCAAAACATTTCTGGCACACTTGGTGGGACCCTAGAGTTTTCCTTTAGATTATTTCTCATTTTAAGCATTCATATAGATGCATTATATTTAAAATTACATTTCTTGAACTTTCTCATTATTTTCTCCCTCAAAGCAAAAAAAATTAACATTTTATTTTCTATTTAAGTGTAATAAACTAAAATTTCTTCTTCCTTGCTACTCTTCTTTTCTCTTTGCCTCTAAAAGCAATTTATCATTTTTATTACAAGTTAAAATAATATATATATTTTTTTCTTGCATGCACATTAGGATAGTGAAGTTCATTATCTACTCCTATTTCATCATTTTTTTCATTAGAATCTAAACATTTCATATTTAGGTTTAAAACTTATTGTACTTCATTATTTACTTGCTACATATTAGCTAACATAATTAATTACAAGAATTATGGATGAATTGTAGTGCACCTATGTTACACAACCAAAAAAAACTCACAAAAACAAACATCTAAACTCACCTGAGATAAGGCCCATAAATATTTCATCACCTGGTGGATCACCTTACCCTACCTAGCTATCCTACTTAGATTTCACCACTAAGGGGAGAACCCACTCTATTCTCTAGTGGAGTATAAACTCTAAGAAAAAGGTATATTTTGGATAAGTGGCTTAGATTGACTTTAGGTTCATGAAGTGTGGGGAGGAAGATCCTATAACAAGCCACATACCTAGTCTAACATATATATCCTCTTGAACACGAAAACTAACCTAAACTAGCTCTAGATTACTTTTTATTACCTTCGTTAACCAAATTCTCCTCTCATTATCTGATTAAGGCATAAGCCAACACGAGACTAAAATTAATCTCTAGGAGTTAATAATTAGTGGTTGTATGTTATTTTATAATTTTATATTACCTTTTATATTTTGGAGTTGGTAAGAACATTTTTCCATTGATTCACAAAAATAACACTATTTGTAATACTCAATTTGTATAGCCTATTATATCAAGTTTTTTTAGTGTTCTTCCTTCTTACAAAGACCTCTTGCATTATCTATTTTACCTAGATTTTACCTTTTGGTTTCTAAAACATTGGATTTTCCATCTCCCAGTATATCATAGTGACCAACATTGGTTAACTACATCGACATCGATAAGCTTTAGCTATTGACATCAATTAATCCCATCGACATCGATAACATTTTACTATCGACATCGGTCAAGTGATTGACATCAGTAGCTATGTAATTTTATTTTTCTCAAAATATCAAGTTAAAATTACCTCCTTACCTACACCCAAACCTAATTTTCCCTTATTTTATCACTAAGAAAGAGTATTAAGACTATTCTTACTTCATCTTGCATCGTGTTAATGTGAGCTCAAGCCAAAATTATTGCCAATTATGCAAGCTAGTAACCACTTCAACCTTCCCCTCTTGCTATTGATTCTATGATGGAGCATAATTTAGATATAGAGCATACTCTAAGCCCTAACCAAATTCCCATTATCCCTGAAGGGGATTAAGATTTTGCTAAATTTCTTGATCATAATGTGGCATCCCTTCAACATTACCTTGTTGTGAGCCAAACCCACAATTTTTTGGGTGACCCAGTCTATGATATGTTAACTTCTCTAATAAAGACAAAAACAATTTCAGCTGTCTCCACTATTCTCCCGTGGGTTACTCAAACCACCACCTTGGCAAGTATCCCAACCATAAATAATGTCCAAATTTTAGCATCACCAATCACCCAATCCCACCTAAACCCTGGCATTACTTCCCTATTTTCACAACCACAAGCACTTCAATCAAGTCTCACCCCATTTTAGAATTTGGTGGTACCTATTCCATCTACTCTCACACGTATAATTACCTAAGTTATGTCTCACCCTGCATCTAGTCTAACCATGCCAATAACCCAAACTATAATAACAACATCCAACCAAAGCATAGTCTCTAACCTAATGGGATAAGCCCCTTTTATTTACACCCCCCATCATATGACTCATTATCCTTATGTTTTGCCAACAAAACCTCATCAGTCTATGGCATACACTCCCTCTACTTCCTATCAGGTTCCTTATAACTTAGGGGGTATCTTCTAGACTAATCCCCCTCTAAACCTCATTAAGATGTTGATGAACAAGATGTTTAATCTAGAGACATCCATTTTGGTTTCAAAAAATGTGTTATCTTATGATCAGATATGCAATGAACCCATCCATCCTTCTGTGCCTATTCACCCTTATCCAAGCCAATGGGAACTCCCCAAATTTACTCATTTCTAGAGTAAAAAGGACCCACAACAACACTTTTGAGAATTTAGACATGTTTGTTATTTAATGGGGCATGATGATGCATTACTACTTCAAACTTTCACTATGTCTCTTTCTGATGCTGCCCTAGATTGGTATATCTCTATAGCTTAAAACTCCTTTTTCTCATTTACCCAACTTACACAAATATTCCTAGACCATTTCTCTATTAACATTTCCAAAAAGGTTTATATTACATACCTTTATTCTATTAAACAAATTGATTAAAAGTCTATCATAGATTTTATTGCTCACTAGAGAGGCTTGATCAATTAACTCTCCTTATCCTTACCCCAACTTGAGCTTATTGAGTTCCTCTTAAGGGCATGTGCTAATAACATTTTTTAAACACTCTAAATACAAAAAAATTGCACACTTGATGAGGCCTTTACAATGGTGCAAAAACTTGAGATTTAGGCTATAGATGAAGGTAGAGTCAAGTTGTGTAGGAAGAATGGCAATTCCAAATCAAATGACACCTCTTCTTATAAAGCTTATCCTTCTAACCAAAAATCTAAAGACTCCACCAATCCAATGGTCATTAAATTAAATTCTTCCACAACCACAAACCAATCTAATTCCTTGACTTCCCAAAATTCTTACCAAGAAATTCCAACAACAGTATGATTAAGGACATACACTCCCATTAGGGAGTCAAATACATCTATTCTGGAAAAACTATTACAACAAGGTGTCATAAACCTTCCTAAAATCAAACCACCTATATAGTTTGACCCTTCCCATCCTATTCCACCTTGGTACAAGGAAGATGAGTTTTTTAGCTATCAAGTTAAAGGCCATAATTATAATAACTATAAGACATTCAAGAACATTATTCAAGACATGCTTGATAGGGGTGATCTCATTTTGGATAATCCTAATGCACCCACTAATCAAAATATGGATGTGTTCAAACAACCTTTTCCTAACCATTATCCCAATCAAAATATTATTCAGACCACAACTAACTAATGTGATCATAATACGGTTAACATGGTCTTTCCTTTACCTCTTGTTCAACCTCTCCCATAATAGGAGGCACCCATTTTATTGACTACTACCCCATATTCAGTAGCATTTGTTTTTCCCATTCTTTCTCCTGACGTAGAAGAGCCTATTTCACTCATTCCACTCCCACATGAGTAAGAGCCTCCTTTACCTCATCTTTTACCACTAGAGGAACCAATATTGCCATTTCCTTTGTACCAATGTTACCATTACTCTTACCACTTAAAGACCATGCCTTACCCATTCCACAACCACATGTTGAGGGGAACATCATTCCTATGTTATACCCTCTTGAGGAACCATGTTCACCTCCCTCTCCTTCATCTATAGATAGTAATACCCCATCCACTCCACCTTTTCACCTAGAAGAGTCAATGTCATCTACGCCCACATTAGATGAGAGACCTATTGTGCTTACTCCAATTATATCACTCTTACCACTTAGTTTACCTATAGAGGATCTTAATTTACCTATTCCTTGCCCACAAGTTAAGGGAAAAATTATACATATGCTCTACCTCCTTGAGGAAACCTCTTCACCTACCTCTCCTCCACCCATGAAAGGCCATGCCTCTTCTCTTACCTCTATTGAAAAAGAACCTATTATGACTCTTTCTCATCTTTGGCCTAAAGTAATAGAGACCAATAGTTTCCCTCTTTCTCAATCACCTCAACCTTATAAAGAAGCAACCATAAGGCCTACATCAACGTCATCTATACCCTTCTCATGATTGGTGAAAAACATAGAATTTCTTGACTCCATGAAGATAGATCACATGGCATTTTGGGATCAACTTAAAAATCCTTATCCAACATAATGAGTGTCAACCTTTACCACCAACCCTCTCACTACAATTTACCCTAACGTCCTTGATAAAGCCAAAGCTTCTTCACCAAAATCACCAAAAGTTCATCTATCTATGTCAGAACCCTCACCCTCATTGGAATCTACCACATTAAAGTAGATCAAGCCTTTACGCATACGCCCCATCTCTAATCTAATTAATCCACAAGTGAAATTAGATCTACCTCTCCAACCACAAGCTGGATATTTATAACTTGAACTACAAAAAAATGTTAAGCTTCCTAGATCTCGTTGATTGTTCAACCCTCAACTTTACCATCAATTTTGGGACCATAACCCTCTACTTTAGTTAGAGTATCACCAATATAAGCAAAACAAAAGGATAAGTTACCTCCACTACTACCATTGCCACCTGGTATGCCTTTCACATATGATATGATGATACTTAACACCAAGAAAGTGTCAACAAAACATGTAACTCCACCACCACCAAATTATACACCACGTATAATCATCCCTATGAATTCTAAACAAAAGGTGTCCACTCCTATTACCAAAACAAGTATGAGCCCACTTATAGGCTCTCAAAGCTTTTTCTTATGTTAGTTATTGCAATATTTTAGAATAACTCTTCCTCCCGTTAAGTCTTATAGTCCTCTTAGAATGAAGCCATCTTGGTTTAATGATACACAAGTGTGTATATATCATCATTCACTTGGACATGATATTGAGAATTATAAGGCTCTTACAGTATTCATTCAATAACACTTTGATGTCAATACTCTTTGTGTTGATACTCTCATTAACCTTCCTATTAGTCTACCTCTAGCATCCATAATGCCTCCTACTATTCCACCTAAATTCAAACTCATAGATGTTATCGTACCCTCTTTTCCACCTCCTTCACCTATATTTTAGATAAACATATTTAATGTGGTCACATGGTCACAAAACCAAAAGGATAAAGGTAAGGAAATTTTTTTGGCTCCTTGGGATCATCCCTTTTCCAAAGACACTCCTCCTTTTAATCCAAAGTTTTCCATCTTGGGGGTCCTAAAACTAACATCTCTAGATGTTATTCAAAGCTTTATGGTGAAACAACTTCACCAAACTCCTATGAAAATGTCCTTGTGTGAATTAATCCAAAACTCATCTCAAAACCATCAAGCTTTGATTAGTACCTTGCAATAATTTGAGGTACAACCTAATGATCCCCAAACTCTTATAGCTTTGGTTAGCTCTCTTAATTCCATCTCCTTGATTTCCTTTAGTAATTCAAAAATTCCACTTAACACCTTAAAGATCAGGATTCTACCCTTTTTATTACCACATATATTGATCAAACTCATTTCAAGAGAGTTATGATCAATGGGGGAGATAATATTAATATTATTTCCACCCATTCCTAGAAACAACTAGCTCTTCCTGATAATTCTATGTCTCAAACCAACGTGGTACTCCATTCCTTTAAGGATACCATAGATACTATGGTGGGCACTATTGTCTTACATATATATATGTAAGACAATAGTATATGTAAGACAATAGTGCCCACCATAGTATCTATGGTATCCTTAAAGGAATGGAGTACCACGTTGGTTTGAGACATAGAATTATCAGGAAGAGCTAGTTGTTTCTAGGAATGGGTGGAAATAATATTAATACTATCTCCCCCATAGATACTATGGCGGGCACTATTGTCTTACATATATATATATATATATATATATATATATATATACATACATATATATACATATATATATATATATATACATATATATATATATATACATATATATATATATACATATATATATATATACATATATATATATATACATATATATACATATATATATATATACATATATATATATATATATATATATATATATATATATATATATATATGTCCTCACAAAATTCCCAAGCTCTTATATGTTTTGGAAGGAGAGTTATAATACAACATACTATTTGGATGACCTTGGATACATGTTATGGCATGTGTACCCTCAATTTTGCACCACTGTGTCAAGTTTGAGCACAATGGACAAGTACATGTTATACCCATTAACCCACCTCATTTTAAAACATGCAACATGAATTATAGTCCTAATGATGTTATCATTCCATTAAAGACATCATCTTGTTTTCATGATACTTTTGAAGCTTCCATGAGTTCCACTACCCTAGTTATACAGATACTGGCAACATAAATTCTTGACACAGATCCCATGGAGGAAACTTTTAAACATTTATCACTCAGAGAATATTATTTGTTTATGCTCAACATGTTCTATACTCCACAAGAGTATGTAAATCTTCATATTCACCTAAATTATGATACTCATATTGGGATGGCCATCCCTTATGGGTCTCATAACCTTTGAACTAATTTCACATATGGGGGAATTGATTAAGCTCCTACTATTGGAAATGCATCCTCTTCACCATAACCATCTACCTATGACTTCTCTTTTTTGATCAAGCTTATTTTATCTCACACCTATCTCTATAGGTGTGCCTAGAAAGGATTTGTCTTGGGTCATTAGGAGTAGGGGGTCCATATGATTATTGAATATCCCACTAGCCAAACCATTAAAAATGCTAAAAAGGGGCATGGAATGGGATTTGATGAACCAACTAAACTCACCATAACTTCTCATTTACTAATTATTTAAGATCTAGTCTCTTCTTATCCACCTTATTCTCCACCATCACCTATCGAATCAGAGGTATCTATACCTCCTAAATTTTTTTCAATAAAAGTCATCCATTTGGGGCCTCTCACCTATCACCAGGGTAAGGAAATAAGGTCCCTTCCTCTCATCCATCCTAAAATAATTGATGAAAACTTTCCCACTATTAACACTATCCAATGTTAAGATGATGATGTTATTCTCACATACATGGGTGTATATGATTCCTATATCTAATGATCACTCCCATATGAAACACTAGCTATGTTAAAAGAATCAACCATTGAAAACAATTTTCCCTCTCAAGATAACTCCCATGTCCTCAATATTGTCCAATCATTAGATTCCTCTAAACAAGTTAATTGTGCCACATTTATTAATAACCATAACAAATCCTTCACTTGGTCTTATAATGACATGCCTAGTATTGACCCCTCTATCATCACCCATAACATTGTCACCAATTGAGATGTTAAACATGTAAAGTAGAAGATTTTCAAGATGCATCCTTATATTAATCTCCATGTCAAAGAAGAGCTCTAAAACCTCCTTTATATTAACTTTATCCAAACCATTGACTACCTACAATGGATTTACAATGTTGTTCCTATCATAAAAGTGACCAGGGGAATCCACATTTGTACCAAATACCATGACTTAAACCTCACTTTTCCAAAAGATGACTTCCCATTGCCAAGTAGCCACCAACTTGTTGATCTAACAGTCAACCATGAGATGATATCACTTATGGATGGGTTCTCTCAATATAATCAAATCCTAGTTACTCTTGAGGACCAACACAAGATAATCTTCATTACCTCATGGGGGACTTTCTTTTATCGGGTCATACATTTTGGTCTGAAGAATGTTGGTGCCACCTATCAATGCATTATGACTTACATCTTCCATGATCTCCTACACAAAATATGGAAGATTACATGGATGACTTACTTGGAAAGTTTAAGCTTCTCTAAGATTATTTGATGATTCTCAAAATCATATTTACTCATCTCTTCCAATATAATGTTCACTAAACCCAAAGAAATGTGTCTCTGGTGTCTTTTCCAATAAGTTCTTAGGCTTTATCATTTCTATCCATGGTATTGAAGTTGACCCTACTAAGGTTAGAGAAATACGAGAGATGCCACCACCTACTAATATCAATCAACTCCATAGCCTAGAAGGCAAAATTTAGTCAATCCGTCACTTCATCTCCCAATTGTTAGATGATTGCCAACACTTTCACCATCTCCTCAAAAAAGATGTCTCCTTCCATTGTAGGTTACCAAGAAGCTTTTGATGCACTCAAAGAATATCTACTTTCAATGTCATTTCTTATTCCACCTAAGGAAAATCATCCTTTCTACCTATACATCTCTACAATAGACCATTCTTTGGGTGCTATGATTGCACACTGAGATGATCAACATCAAGAATAGGTGGTTTACAACATAAAATTCACTCTTATTGATTATGAGATTCAATATACCCATACCAAAAAACTTTGCCTTGCATTGGTCTTTTCAACCTCCAAGCTCTACCATTATCTCCTAAATCAAAAAACCCATGGGGTCACCCATACTGATCCCCTCAAATACATGTATTCCAAGCCATATCAAAACTAATGTATAGCTTGGTGGCTCATTCTCTTTTCTGAATTTGAC
Source organism: Torreya grandis (assembly GCA_037957365.1). Taxonomy (NCBI): domain Eukaryota; kingdom Viridiplantae; phylum Streptophyta; class Pinopsida; order Cupressales; family Taxaceae; genus Torreya; species Torreya grandis. The sequence continues at coordinate 623,344 of JARHVA010002691.1, forward strand.
TTAGAGTTTATTCAACAAAAGTCTATCAAAGGGAAAATAATTGTTGACCAATTAGTTTCTACCCCTTTACCTGACAACCAACCTTCAAACCTTAAATTCCCTGATGAATCCATCACAATTCTCTCCACTAATGACATCTCCTATCAAATGTTGATGTTCTTTGATGTATCTAAATGTCAATATAGTGGGGGTGCAGGGGTCATTTTTATTCCTCTAAATTGCAAGACTATGACTTTTCCATTTAAACTAGATTTTGAATGTACTAACAACATGGCCAAATATGAGGATTTGATATTAGGGATTAAAATGGATCTCTTCTTGGGTATCAAATCCATAACCATTTTTAGTGATTCTTAGCTAGTAATTAATTAGGTTAATGATTCCTACCTATGCAAAAACAAAATTCTACAATGGTATAAACATCATGTAGATATGCTATTGGGATCATTTGAATCTTATCTCTTACAAACTATTCCTCGATCTACAAACAAGTTTGTTGATACAATGGCTTCACTTGCTTCACAAATACCCTCTTCATCCTCTTCCTTGAGAATCTATGCCACCGTACATCACTTAACATTACCCTCCTATGTCTCAACTAACATCCTCTTCATTGAAAATGTAACATCTAACACACGTGACTTATGGTATAAGAAACTCATGAATTATCTTTTATTTTCTATTACCCCATCTGATCTCTATAATAATGGGAGACATGCCTTCATCAAATGTGATGTTCATTACACTATGCTAGGGGGACTTCTCTACAAGCAAGGTTTTGATGGTCTCCTCCTTAGATGGCTCACTAGTACTGAGACTCCCTTCATGATTAAGGAAGTCCATGATGGGATTTGTGGTGGACATTTCAATGGTCACATAGTTATCGAGTGTATCCTTCACCTCAGCTATTATTGGCCAACACTCCATCAAGACTATGATGATTATGTTTGGCATTGCATCAAATGTCAACAACATGCTAACCTCCTTCACTTTTGAGTCAAGCATTACAAGTATTCAAATACTTCTAGCCCTTCTCCCAGTGGGGCTTGGATCTAATAAGAGATATTAACCCTCATTCATCCCTCCATCATCATTCTATCATTACTACCATTGAATACTTTACCATGTGGGTTGAGGCTATTCCTCTCATCTCAACTAGGGTTAATAAAATTGTTGATTTTATCAACCATCACATCATCTATCATTTTAGTGTTCCACATAAAATATAACAGATAATGGAAAATATTTCAAAAAAAGACTATCCAAAGTCTTTTTGATACATTTGGAATCAAATTAAGCTTTTTGTCACCATACTATCGATAATCAAATGGACAGGTAGAAGATTATAACAAAACATTGACATAAATTCTCATGAAGGTAGTCAATGATACATGCAAGGATTGGCACAGACACATTCCCTTTGATTTATGGGCTTACCTCACTAGCATTTGAACTCTTATAGGTCTAATGCCCTTTTCTTTAGTCTATGGGATCAAAGTTGTCTTGCCTCTTGAGGTTTAGATTCCTTCTCTTTGCATTTCTCTAAAAGACATACTAATGATGAATTTGACCAAGAACATTTGGCTCAACTCAAGTTGCTTGATGAGCACCATCTCATAGCCCTCAACTACCTCCAAATCTATCAAGAGTGTATCAA